>CM066248.1:3179507-3664507 GCA_033675135.1 Frankliniella intonsa
CTATGGGTCGAGCGAGATAAAAAGGCGGGGCGGGTGACGTGTGTGCCTGCCTAGGGTAACATGGGCCTCGGGGCGCCGGGCCGGCGCGATGCGTCGAGTCGCGGGGGCCGGGCCGTGTGGCGGGGTGAGGGAGGGCGCGACCCAACTCGGCCCGCCCCGCCCCGCCCCGCCCCGCCCCGCCCCGCCCCGCCCCGCCCCGCCCCGCCTCCCGCGCCGCGCCGCGCTCAGTTTGAGGTGACTCCCGAGGACGGTTAGTCGAGGCGGGCAGGCCAGGCCAGGCAGGCAGGCAGGAGGCGACGTCTGATAACAGCACCGCCTTCCCATTACATACTAACCATACCCTGACCCGGTCCCCCCCGGCCCGGCCCGGGCCCGCGAGGCCGCGTTACTCTTCGCTCTTCGCGCCCGCTCCGCCCTGTTCTTCATGTTCCTCTCGTTGTCTTTATTTTTGCCGGGACCACGTTGTTGCATCCGCCCGGGCCGCGGGCGCAACCCTCGCCGGCCGCCACAGCCTTGTCGATTTTATTTTGAGGATGAGTGTGTTTGGCGGGTCGCTGACTCAGGCGGGCGGGGCGGAGCGGAGGTGTTTCGCACTCGGTGCGTGAGTTGCGCGCCGCGCCCGGGACCGACCGTGCCCACCGTGCCATCGGAAATGCTCCATTCCCCAACTGTGGCCCACTGGGTGCGGGCGGAGCGGGCCGGGCCGGGCCGGGCCGGGCCGGGCCGGGCAAGCTTTCCCCGTGAGTCATTGTCCGCGTATACTAGGAAAAAACAAGGAGGAAAAAAAAATTGGCGAGAAAATTTCGTTATTTATTTTTGTCGGTCCTTACGGCGCCGTGCGAGTAGGCAACCCGCCGGCACGCAGAGTACTTTCAGGACTGTAAAAGAAGCGGGGGGAAATGGTCACTATCGTTAGTCTACACGGCCATACCCTGCTGTAAAAAAAAATATATTTGCCTGCCGTCGGGAAGATGTAGTGCAGCTAGTGGCGAGGACGTTACAGCGGTTGGTCGCGAGTAGGTTTGGTTCGGTTGGCCTGGGCGGCCTTGGGGT
This sequence comes from Frankliniella intonsa, assembly GCA_033675135.1. Taxonomy (NCBI): domain Eukaryota; kingdom Metazoa; phylum Arthropoda; class Insecta; order Thysanoptera; family Thripidae; genus Frankliniella; species Frankliniella intonsa. The sequence continues at coordinate 3,180,561 of CM066248.1, forward strand.
GCGCGGGGCGGGGCGGGGCGGGGCGGGGCGGGGCGGGGCGGGGCGGGGCGCGGGGCTGCTCTCCTCCGAGAGGCGCCGGGCCGTGCTTTGTGCCGCGCGCCCGGGCCCCCACAGCACGCGAGGGTCGTTAAGGACCTGCTCGCTCAGGAGAGACATTCGGCCCTCGCCTCGCCTCGCCTCGCCGGCCGAAGTACTTATGGGGGGACCCTTTTTGCTGGCCGGACATATTTAGTACCCCCCCCCCCCTCCCGTTTACAGTCATGGTGGTACCCCCTGTACAAAAGTGTTGTAGGTGGCGTGCAGGCTCGCGGGCGCGCTGAGCTGAGGGCGGGGGCCCGACCGGGGAGGGGGAAGGGGGTCGCAGGGCGGCAAAGAGGGTCACTGCCATGCGCCCGTCCTGCGGGCGGGGCGGGGCGGGGCGGGGCGGGGCGGGGCGGGGCGGGGCGGCTGATGCGGCGCTGCGGGGCGTCCCGGCGCGGCGCGGCGGGAGGGAGAAAGTCCACCGCGGCGGCGTCAAGGACGGACTCCTCGTGGCGATCATGAATGGCGTCGCGGCGCCCCGCGGCGGCGGCGGCGGCGTCGGTACACTGCAAAGAAAGTGTCCCTGCGGGCGTCTCGTTGTGTTGTGGGGTTGACAGTAACGGCTAGGATACTCTCGGCAGTTTGCCTCCCCTGCTCGATCTGCGCGTCGCCGCCGCCGCGGCCCCGTGCGAGAATCCGCCGCGCAGCCCGCCTTTTCTATTTGTGTACAAGTACATAGCCAGTGGTTATACGTGCAATCACTAAATAAATGTCAGTGATAAGTTTGGAAACTGTTAATGTTTTTTTGTGACGGTGTGCGGACGACTTCATGATGAGGTTCTCCACGGTCATTTTGTTGTTGTTGTTGAGTCACAATAAGAAAACGTCGTGGTCCTCGTCATCGTCGTTTGGCGTGATGACGGCGCTGCGTGGATGTGCCGAGGGGCCGCGCCCCGGGCGGGGCGGGGCGGGGCGGGGCGGGGCGGGGCGGGGCGGGGCGGTACTCTGGATTGTCTAACCCCGCTCGACCGAGAGAGGCAGAGGTGTCCCTCCCACCGCTCCACTTTCACTTCCGCTCTTATGACTGTTTTTATTTTATTTTTTTCGCGCGCCGCTGCTGGGGTGTGGGTAGGTGCTGCGCTGCGCCCTGCCGCTCCCCGCTGGTGGCGGTGATGGGCGCGGTGATGTATCCTCGCCCCGCCCCACCCCGCCTCTCCCCGCCCCACCCCGCCTCGCCCCGCCCGCTGCGAAAAGTAAAAGTTGAGCGAGGCTTGCCGCGGGGCGGGGCGGGGCGGGGCGCGGCGGGGCGCGGCGGGATAACGTCACGTAACTCTGGCGGCCAGGCCCCGGCGCCAGATTCGAATGTCTGATATCCGCCGATCACGCTGAGGCTCTCGCCGCTGTGGGCGGGGCGGGGCGGGGCGGGGCGGGGCGGGGTGACCCGCGAGGTGCACCGCCGGGGAAGTACCAGGACCCTGCCCTTGTGGGTCAGTGAGGCGGGGCGGGGCGGGGCGGGGGCAGCGCCACGCCGCGCTCAGCGCAGTCACAGCCAGTGGATCGGAAAAGGCCAAGGTGTTACGTGGCGCGGTGGCGGCGGTGGAGCCCGGCTGGCCCGGCCCGGGCCGGAGCTGCCGTCACTGAAAAACTTAACAGAAAAAAAAAAACATGCAGGAGAGAGGGGCGGGCGGGGCGGAACCAGCGGCGTAGCAGACTTGCAGCTGTGGGCCTGGGCCCGGCCACCCGAAAACTTTCTTCTGTGACGGCGGCATTACCCTGCGAAACCCTGCCCTGATGTAAGACCCTCGTAAGAATTAAAAAAAAAACTCCGGGAGTCTGGCATTGCTTGAGGAAGTCGCGACCTTTCCGATCGTCTCTGGTGACTGACGCGCCCCGCGCTGTATGCTGTACCGCATGCGCCGGTGTGGGCGGGCGGCCTACCTCTCAGGGGCCGAGGTCGGCAGAGACGCGCGCGCTGCGGTCCGAGAACTGGGTGTTTCTTAAAATGCGTAACAGTGTTGCGGGTTTGCCTACCCCATGCCCCCGCTAGGCGCCATGGCCCCTGCGGCGCTGGCGAGTATGCAATCCCGCAAGACTGCTACGCATCCAAAAACACACTCGGTAAAAGGGGAGGTAAATGTCGTACGCTCGCAGGAGTGTGAACTTGGTTCGCACAGCTGCACGCCTTCCATTGGCACTCACAGTGCGCACTAGCTCCAGCCGGGCTCGTGGATGTTCGACTAACCTTGCCTCCTCGGGCGGGCAGGGCTTGGCAGGGCCGCGGGGCTCGCGGCGGTGCGGCGTGCAGGCAGCGCGGCGGTGCGGACGGGGCGGGGCGGGGCGTGGCGGGGCGGAGCGAGTCTCCCGCGGCTGTGGGGGAGCCCCCCCCCCCCCCCCTGCGGCGCGCGCCCGTGTGTATGTCAGGTTCGTGGGAAGGGAAAGGGAGTCCCCCCGCCCCCTCCTCCTTCCCGCATGGTGCCGTGCCGGAGGTGGGGAGGGGGAGGGGGGCAGTGTTTCACGGCCGGGGGCGGGGCGGGGCGGGGCTGTGCGGGCGCGGCGCTGCACGCCGCCCTCCTGCCTGCGCCTTGCACTTGTTGGCGCGCCCACCGCCGCGCCGCGCCTCGCTGCAGTCAGCTGGCGCTGTGTGTCGCGGTGCTGGTGCTGGCGCTGCCGCCCCCCCCCCCCCCTCAGCCTGTCCACTTACTGCTGTCCCTCCTTAGCTCGCCCGTGGGCAGTGGGGTCGGGTCGGGTCTAGCAGGCCGCCTAGCCGCGGTGTCCTCCCCTCTGCCCGTCTGTCTGTCTGTCTGTCTGCTGTCCGCCAGGCCCGGTCACTGCCGTGCGGTCGACATGTGTGTCGCTCGCCTCCCCCCTTCCATTTGTTACGGTGTGCAGCAACCCAAGTGTGTGAACCTCGCACACTTGCATGTGCGTGATAATATGCATTCGCGCATCTGTTCCTCTCAAGGGTGTTTGCAATGTCGAGGAAAATTTCGCACTTTTATTTTTTGACGAGTGAAACGAATGAAAATACACAGACAACTGCGAGTGTGCGTGACGTTTACACACTTGGGTTGTCGCCTCCCGGTGTGCTCCCGGGCGGCGCCGCGGCTGACCGCTACAATGACGTGCGCCAGTATGCGGGCGGGCGCGCCTGGCCTGCTCGCCCCTGGAGAGTTGGCAGACCCGCAACACTGGTGCGTGGTGTGGTGTTGCGGGCCACCCGGTGTACCGCACCGCACGCAGCGCCCCGCCCGGCCCCGCCCGGCCCCGCCCGGCCCCGCCCGGCCCGGGCTCGTGGCCCCGCGCCCGAAATTGTGCTTCTCGAATAAGGTCACATTTTCCAGGTCTTGGCCGCGGCACTGCGCTGCGGTGCGGGGTGGGGTGGGGCGGGGCGAGGCTAGGCGGGCTCGGGGCTGTACTGAACTGTACGCCTCCCGCCCGGCCGGCCGGCCGGCAGCCTGGCCTCGCCTAGCCTCGCCTCGGGTGTCGGTTTTCGCCCTATTCATTCGTAGAGAGGAGTAATGCATCCAGGGAGACACCCGACCCGCGACACGCACTAGCGCGGCGCCCCGCCCCGCCCCGCCTCGGCCCCCGGCCCGGCCGCGGGCCGCGTCCTCGAGCACAGCAAGCAGCTCCTCTGGTGCCAGTTCCCACCCTCCTGCAGCTTGTACGCGAAAATGTTTTTTTTTTTTTACCGGGGTAATTTTCCCGCCAAGCATGGCGGGGCGGGGTTTTGCCTTCTGCATGCGTTATAACGTTCGCCAGGCCGGCTCGCCTCGGCTCGTGTTGGAGGCTAGCCTCCCTTCCTGGGCCGCGACGCGACGCGGCTCGTCTGCCGCCCCGCCACGCCCCGCCACGCCCCGCCACGCCCCGCCCCGCCCCGCCCCGCCCCGCCCCGCCCCGCCTTGTCCTGTCGCCGCGCTGTCACACCGGTGGCGCCCCTCTCGCCCCGCCCCGCCCCGCCTCGAGCTCGGCCGGGGCTGATGCATAATCAACGGAGCCTCATACAAACTGCATCAGCTTTACGACTCGGAACTGTAAATAATTTTCCATGTGTGCTGCAGCGCTGTAGGCCTGTCTGTCTGTCTGTCCGTCCGTCAGGACTGTCGGGCTAGCCGCTGGCCGGCCTAGGGCAGAGGAGCGGTGACGTGTGCATGGCGTGTGCCTGCCCATGGCACGGGCCCAGCTCTTCGGGCTGACTGCTGTGCCTCTGTCTCTGTGCTACGCTCCGCCCCGCCCCGCCACGCCACGCCCCGCCCCGCCCCGCCACGCCCCGATCAGCAGCTCTAGGCTGGGCTGTTGGCACCCACGGCGCGGCTCGGGTCGGGTGGGTACGGCGGTGTGGATGGGATGTAGGGCTCTAGGCCACATCCGTCGCTGTGTGTGAGCGCGTGTTATGATTATTGGAGGCCGATGTCGTCGTTGGCGACCCCGAGGTTCTCTGACGTACATCACGCCCGGCCCCTAGGAGAAAAACGCGCTGCTGTAGGAGGTGGCCGGCGTGGGTTCGTGTTGGAGTTAGTGTCCAGTGTCCGAGGCCGCGCCGCAAGCGCGAGGTGCGTCAGCGGGGCTCGACTCGCCTGGGCACGCCTCGGACCTCTGGCCTGACTACCAGGCGGGTCACGAGGTGCAGCCCGCCTAGCCCCGCCGGGCCCCGGCCCGGGCCCACTGGGCCCAGCCGCGTACGGTGGACTCTCACTTTGTAACCAGTTTACGTCACACCTCGCGCTCGGCTCGGCTCGGCTCGGCTCGGCTCGGCGCGGCGCGGCGCGGCGCGGGCCGCCTGTGGTGGGGGGTGTGGGGCCTACGGGCCCAGCGCCCAGCGCAGCACCCAGCGCTGGTGCCCCGTCCCGTCGCGTCGCGTCACGCACAGGCTGAGGCTCTGGGCCCCGCGGAGCCGCGGGGGCGTGGCGAGGAGTGGGGGCCTCGGCCGGGCCGGGCTCGGGCCGGGCTCGGGCTGGGCTCGACACCTATCCATCCACCACCGGCGTCTTCGAGTTGGCTCTGGGTCCCACAGTATTTTCAGAAAAACAAAGACTTAAAAGTCGATAGAGTTGTGGAAATCACTCTGAATTCTGTAATTTTTTCTTTCTGGGTATTGGCCTACACAAATTTCGGCGTTGATAACCCTCTTGTTAATTTTATTATAGTAACACTTTTAAAGCAGAAAATAACATTTTTGAAAAAAAGAATGGTGGTGTGTGGATTTCTGATTTGCCCGGGGCCGCAGAAGCTGCTCGTCAAGCAGTCCAGACAGACGTCAAAGCGAACCGCCCCGCCACGCCACGCCCCCGTCGCCTCGAGGCGCGGCGGCTCTACCACGTCGTGCACAGTTCGAAAATATTCCACGCGGGTTTCGTACCGGCAGGCAATGGGTTCACGTTGCTTCTGTATTTATTGCGAGAGAGTTCAAGAGCGCCTACACGCGTGTGACATTCACACACTTGCGTCTCCAGTGCTCTGTTGACCTCCTCTGGTGATGCATCAGGCGGCGGGGCGGGGCGGGGCCCGGCCGATACATTTGGATGCGTTCCAACGCGGTGGCGGTCGTGTAGCTGCAGTTCGCGCCCCGCCCCGCCCCGCCCCGCCCCGCCCCACCCCGCTCAAGTTCACGCTGCGGTGCATGAAGGAGCCCAAGGCCGCCGCCGCTGTGGGTCAAGTGCCCTTCTTCTCTCTCCTCAACCCGTTCAGGATAGCGTCGCAGAGTGAGAGGGAGGGAGAGGGAGGGAGGGAGGGAGGGAGAGGGAGAGGAAGAGCGAGCGAGAGAGCGAAAGAGAACGAGAGAGAGAGAGAGAGAGAGAGAGAGAGAGAGAGAGAGAGAGAGAGAGCGAGCGAGCGAGCGAGAGAGAGCGAGCGAGAGAGAGAGAGAGAGAGTGAGCGAGAGAGAGAGACGTGCGGTAGAGAGGCGATGACGCGCGGGTCGTGTGGCGCTCCGCTCGCTATTCCTGGCCGCCCGCGTGATCAAGGACGCTGAGGACCTCCTTCGCCTCCAGGAGAGGAGGGCGCCTGCTGCCGGGGGCGGTGGTGTGTGTGTGTGTCAGTGTGGGGGAACAGCCTTTTACCTGGCGACGTTGCGTCACGCCGTCGTCATTTGCGAGCGCTAAGTGTGTGTCTTTCTCTGTCCCTCTCTCTCCCCCACCCCCCTCTCTCCCTCACTGTCTCTCTCCTCTCCTCCCCTCTCTCACGTTGCTCCCGTATGTATGCTTGCTGTGCTCTTCGCTCCCTCTGTCTCCCTCTCTTTCTCTCCGCTCTCCCTCTCTCTCCCTCTCTTTCTCTCCGCTCTCCCTCTCTCTCTTTATCCCTCTTTCCGCCTCCGCCGCGCTCTCTGCAGAGACTGCCCCCCCCCCCCCCCCAAGTCAAGAAAAAGAAATAAAGAAACGTAAGGACGGGCAGAGAACAAACAGCTTCACTTTCACAACTTGTATATATTTCTCTTTTATTTTTGTCCTTGTTTTCCTCCTGTCTGAAAATAGAATTCGGCAAAGGTTGGCCCAGCCAGCCCAGCCGTTTTGAGGGCGGAGGTGCCTGCCGGCTCCCAAGCCCAGCTGTTGGAGGGCAGGAGGCGGAGGTGGAGGTCCGGGTGTTGAGGATGGGCCGCCTCGCCTCCGGTCCGGTAGCTGTTTCATCCGGGCCGGCGCGACTCTTGACAAAACAGGAACTTTTTCGCGAGTCACGAGTCGGGTCGATTCGCATTTCGAATTTCAGCGAAATCGATAACTTTATTCAGATGGATCGTAAGCGGTTTCACTCATTCTCGCGAGTTTTGGCACTGCGTGGCGAGAGCGATGAAGTTGCTGCGTAATATTGCGTGACCGCGCGGCGCCAGCGCTGCTGACCTCACGCGGGGCGGGGCGGGGCGGGGCGCGGTGGGGTGGGGCGGGGTACCGTCACCGTGCGCCATGCCGCCAGCTGTCATCGACTGAGTGAGGCAGGCGTGGGCCGCGCGGGCCGGGCCGTTCTTAAGGCAGGTCACGTGCTACAGTGTCGGAGCTGATATTATTTATTTATATTTTGGCGCGCCGTGTGTGTGAAAGTGGTCCCGTAATGAAGTGATGTGTGGCGCTGGCCCGGCGCGGCGCGGGTGCGGGGCGGGTGCGGCCCTGATGGGCACTCCACATATGAAGCAGCACACCACCAGGTCGGTCATCAATTCTCGCGCGCCCATCCCGTCATGGGCCCGGCGTGTCTCTGACGCAAGTGCCGCGGCTGCTTGAAATATTAGACGTATTTTTATTTTTTCTCCCCTCTAATGTTCTGCCTCTATTGCTGCTGGTGGTGGTTATTTTGCGGTGTGAGGCGCGGCGCGTTGGAGACGGGGCGGATGGACGTGAGTGGTGCGGTGCCTTATTGGCTCAGCTGGCGGGGCGGGGTGGGGTGGGGCGGGGCGGGGCGGGGCGGGGCGGGGCGTGGCGCAAAGCGTCTGGAGTCTCGCTCGCGCGCTCGCGTTTTGGTTCGGGTCCGCACTTTGTAAGTAAACACCGTGCGGCGCAGAACGGCGGGGCTCATCGCATGCTGCCTTTAGCGTGATTCACGCCGCACCGCCCGGCCGGGGCGAACGCTCGCCACGCCACGCCACGCCACGCCTCGCCAGCGCGGCGGTGGGTCTCTGCTGTCTATATCGCTCTGTCCCTCCCTCCCTCTCGCTCGCGGAGCGGCGGGGCGGCATTCGCGAGGAGAGACAAGACCTTCCCGCCCCGCCTCACCCCGCCGCGCCCCGCCTCCACGGAACGCGGTCGGGACACAAAGCCTGCTCGCGGATTGGGTGCAAGTTACGCGCAAACAAAAGGAGAGAAAGAAAAGCGGTATCTAAAAAATGCATCAAACCAACCCCCCCCCCCTTCCCCCCCCCTCCCCCCCCCGCAAAAAAAAGTGACCCATCGTCACACGATTTTGCGCTCAAAATTTTGCTTAGTAAAGGGAAACACTTGCACTCGTCGCAATATTTATCTTTATTTATCTTTAATGAAACTAGTGGGTGTGTTCGGCGTGTGGTACTCGAGAAGACGCGTCGTCATGTTGGGCCTGACGGGGTTGGTGCCACACCACGTACTTACTGCCAGCCGGCCGGCGGGATCCTATCTCCGCATCAGGACAGGCGAGCGGGCCACCTCGTCTCGCCTCGCCTCGCCTCACCTCTGCTCGCCGCGGCTCGGCTCGGATTCGCGGGCCCCGCTGGGCTGGGCTGAGCTGCGCTCACCGCACCGCCGCCGAGCCGCGCCGCGGCGCGCCGGACCGGGCAGGGGCGGCCTTGTGCTCGTTTCTGTCCACTGCTCGCCTCGCCGCGCCGCGCCGCGGCTGAGCTGGGCTGCCGCCGTGCCGCCAGCGCAGTATACACACAGCAGCTGCGAGCCAAAGCGCGACCAGGCGACCACACCGGGCCAGTCAGCGCAGCGTGCACAGGCCGGCTCGACCTCTTGCTCGCAGTGTCCTGCTCCGACACTTGCTCGACTCTTGCTCCGGCACTTGCTCCCGCTCCTGCTCCGGCACTTGCTCGACTCTTGCTCCGGCACTTGCTCGACTCTTGCTCTTGCACTTGCTCGACTCCTGCTCCGGCACTTGCTCGTTGCCCCGCGCCGTGGTGAAGGGCGCGGCTGGCCCGTACCTTGTCCCCTACAACTAACCCTGCAACGTGACGGTTGTCTTCCTCGTCGTGCATGTCCTGAAGGGTGTTGTACGGGGCCGGGTCCGTTCACCTCTGTGCAGCCCCGCCCCGCCCGGGTGCGCCGCTGAGCGGCAGTGACGCGCCCGCCCCGCCCCGCCCCGCCCCGCCCCGCCCCGCTTTATCTGTTTATATCAGGAGTCAAGTGGCCCGCCTGCCTGGCCAATGTACCTTGCGCGCGCCCCGCTGCCCGCGAGTCGTCCCCCTGTCTGTCTGTCTGTCTGTCTGTCCGTCTGTCTGTCTGTCTGTCGGTCCCCGCCACCTCTAGCGCGTGCCCGATAGCCGCGCGGTGACGCCCAGGGTGTCGGTTCGGCGCGTTGCACCATAAAGCTCAATAATGCGAGGCTGAGTGGCGGTGCCTGGTGCCCGGTGCTCGGCCCGGCCCGGCGGGTGGAAGGACCCGGGGCGCGGACATTGATCCAGTGGAAGGACCAGCAGCTTTACGTGAGGTTGTGTTTTGGTGGGCCGTTGCCGTGGGGCTGGCGGGCGGGGCGAGGCAGCGCCGTGGAGCGGGTAGGCCTATGGGTGGCGGGCGGGGTGGGGCGGGGCGCGACCAGGACCTTGCTCAAGGTCGGCCCGGCGTGACGTCACCCCACACCCACCCGCGCGCGGCACCGCGCACCGCAACGCGTTCAGGTCGGTGCGGATGGCGGGGTGCGGTGGGGCGGGGCGGGGCGGGGCGGGGTGCGGCGGGCTGGACCTGCAGGGGGAGGGGGTGGGGCTGCCCGTGTGCGGCAGGGCGGAGCGGAGCTGCTGGCACGCGCACGCCGCTGCGGGGGTTTGTCTCGTGCTGAGGGGCTGCCCGTGTGCGGCAGGGCGGAGCGGAGCTGCTGGCACGCGCACGCCGCTGCGGGGGTTTGTCTCGTGCTGAGGGGCTGCCCGTGTGCGGCAGGGCGGAGCGGAGCTGCTGGCACGCGCACGCCGCTGCGGGGGTTTGTCTCGTGCTGAGGGGCTGCCCGTGTGCGGCAGGGCGGAGCGGAGCTGCTGGCACGCGCACGCCGCTGCGGGTGAGGGGCTGCCCGTGTGCGGCAGGGCGGAGCGGAGCTGCTGGCACGCGCACGCCGCTGCGGGGGTTTGTCTCGTGCTGAGGGGCTGCCCGTGTGCGGCAGGGCGGAGCGGAGCTGCTGGCACGCGCACGCCGCTGCGGGGGTTTGTCTCGTGCTGAGGGGCTGCCCGTGTGCGGCAGGGCGGAGCGGAGCTGCTGGCACGCGCACGCCGCTGCGGGGGTTTGTCTCGTGCTGAGGGGCTGCCCGTGTGCGGCAGGGCGGAGCGGAGCTGCTGGCACGCGCACGCCGCTGCGGGGGTTTGTCTCGTGCTGAGGGGCTGCCCGTGTGCGGCAGGGCGGAGCGGAGCTGCTGGCACGCGCACGCCGCTGCGGGGGTTTGTCTCGTGCTGAGGGGCTGCCGGGACGCGCCCCATGCCGTGTGTGGGTGGAGGGTATAGGCGCGTGTGAAGCCCCGTGTCCGCGCCGGGGCGGGGCGGGGCGGGGCGGGGCGGGGCAGGGCGCCAGTACGGTTGTGTCCCCGCCCCGCCCCGCCTCGCCGTGTCGGGCGGTTAGCGGAGCCGCTGCAGCCGCCCGCGGTTCCCACTCGTTCCCACGCGTCTCGCACGAGGCCCTGCCGAAGGACGATGTTGTGGTGGAGACGATGGCGGGGCGGGGCGGGGCGGGGGCGTGCCGGGTCATGCAGGCGCCTCGCCTCGCCGCGGCGGGCCGGGCGCTCGCTCGCTTTTGGCGGGGGTGGGTCGATACGGGCCCCACCCCCACCCCCGCCCCCTCTCAAGGTCCACGATGGAGCAGCGCGCGGGGGGTAGAGAGAGAGAGACAGATAGATTGAAAGAGAGCGGGGGGGAGATAAAGCAGGGGCCGCCCGGCCCGCGCCGCCCCCGGCCCGCCCCCGGCCTGCCGCGGCTGCGTCCCGGCTCTGCCCCACCCGTGGCCGCCCCCAGGTCCGCCCCCCTAGAGCCGGCGCGGCCCAGCCAGCGGTCGATGTGCAGACATACCTGCCCCCACCCCGACGGCCCCCGGGGCACGCCGCCCCGCTCCGCCCGCGCGCGTTTGCCGTCGCGCTTGGAGCAATTGGCACTTTCACTCTCTTTGGCGGGCGGGCGGGGCGGGGCGGGGCGGGGCGAGCGCTGCCAAGGGCAGATAACTGATGGTCGTGCGGTGGGGGCAGTGCAGTGTGCTGCAGGCCCGCCCGGCCCCGGCCCGCCCGGGTCGTGTAGTGGTGATCATGACCTTGTCCGGCCTGTCCCTGGGGCCGGGCCGGGCCGGGCCGGGCCGGCCTCGGGGATCAATCAGACTGATAGGCCCGGCCGTGGCGTAGTCCGAGCCCAGCCCAGCTACTCTCTAGAGTTCCTCTTGTCCCAATGCAATCTAAGAGCCAAGTCCTGAAAGTCGCCCGAGGCGTAATCCGCCTGATGACGCGGCCCGGTCAGATTACTCGTAATGCGCTAATCAGAGGAAATTTTGGTCCAATTCAGGGTGATTTGGGCAATTTTTCGATAGTGGCCAATAGGTCGAGTTAGCCGAGGGGTACCGTAGTAGGTAAACCGGGCTATCTGGGGATTCCGGCCGACTCTTACACCTTGAGTCTTTTCCACCTCGACGTCGCCGCACAGTCGTCTAGTTGACGGCCGTGGATGATCCGAAACGATCCCACCAGCGGTGGCCTGGCTTTGGCTTCCTGCGGCCGGCCGCCTGCGAGGTAGGCAATCCGGCGGCGAGCGCGCGCCGGTGCAGGAGGGTTGCCTACCTCGCGCGCGCCGGGGGCTCCGGGCCGGGCGCTGCCGTGGCGTAGCGGGCGTGACGTGACGCAATGCGCAGTCGCGACGGACGTGACGGAGCGGTATTCCTTTTTCAGCGTGTGTGTGTGTGTGTCACGCTGACGCCTCGTCACGCGGCCTGACGTGACGTGATTGTCACGTCACGCTCCCTAGCTGTCATTCTCCATCGGGGCGCTGCCGCCTGCCGCGCTGTACTCGCGGGGACAGTGTGTGTGTGTGTGTGCTGCGACGTTAGGGGCGCGGGGTGGGGCGGGGCGGGGCTGCTTTTGGGATTTGTTTGATGGGTACTTTTTCTCTGATCTCCCTCGTCCCGCCGGTTTGGAGTGACTTGAAATTGCTTTTTCTTCATCCCCTTTGCTGCTCCCTCTCTCTCTCTCTCTCTCTCTCTCTCTCTCTCTCTCTCTCTCTCTCTCTCTCTCTCTCTCTCTCTCTCTCTCTCTCTCTCTCTCTCTCTCTCTCTCTCCGCCTCCCCCTTCCTCTCCCTCTCCCTCTCCCTCTCTTCCTTCCCTTCTAGGGTGGTATAGAATGGAAGGGCGTTCCGGAATGGTATGTCAGCCGCCTCATATGTGAGGGTTGTACAATCGGGCCATCAAAGTCAGCGGCCGCGCCTGCCTCCCCCTCCCCCTCCCCTCTCCCCTCCCCTCCCCCTCCCCCTCCCCCTCCTCCCCTCCCCCTCCCTCTCCCTCTCCCCTCCCCTCCCCTCCCCTCCCCCTCCCCGCCGCTCTATTCCATTCGAGTCTATTACCCTGCCCGGCGCCGCACCGACACCTCCCCGCCCTTATCCTTATTTCTGACGGCCCCTTCCTCTCACCACGACGTTGTGCTGTTCGCCCGCTGACGCTGTGCCGACGTCTGGAACTTGCTGGTGGTGTTGGCGTTGGCGGTGGTTCCCCTCTCTACGCCCTTTTGTTTACTGGATCTCTCTCTCTCTCTCTCTCTCTCTCTCTCTCTCTCTCTCTCTCTCTCTCTCTCTCTCTCTCTCTCTCTCTCTCTCCCTCGCTCTCTCGCTCTCTCGCTCTCTCGCTCTCCCGGGGCCGGGTCAGGACGGGTGGTGGTAGGCTACGCGAGAAACTTGTTGACGGGACAGTATTTTTGCTTTGCATCGCGTATGGTGATCGACGACCCGACCCGACCCGACTCGACCCGTCCCGTCCCGCGGAGCCGCGCGCGCCCCAACGGGCCTGGAGTTATCTGGAAACCCGCAAGTGTATGTGCGAACGTCGTGTCACACACTTGCAGGTGTGTGAATTCGCGTAGACGTTTACGAACGCAAAAAAAATAAACAAACGCGGTACAACAAGCAGGTTTTATTGCTGAATGTAAAAAACCGCCTCGACGCGCCCTGATGTCACAAAATAGTAATAAAAAAAAGTGTGGTGGTTGAGCAGAGGGTGGTGGGCAATCTAGTAGAGGGTGCGGCGTGGGCGTAATCTGAATGCAATTTGCGCGCAATCCGGTAATGGAAGCGGCGGGGCGGCGGCGACCACGCGCCCCGGGGGGGTCCACTCTCGTCCAACACCGTGCGAATGTCGAGCCGCGTGACAAGTTGTTCTTTTTTATTTATTTTTTTTTTTTCTGTATTATGTGCACATTGTTGGGGGTGAGGAAACCGTATCTTTTCTCCTTTTTTGGGCCCCGCGCTTAGCCACGCCACTATGGCCCGTTTGATGTTACCCGCCCGCGTGACACAAGGCGGGCTGTGCGCTGCGCCCTGCCGGTGATGACCCCGCGTGGGGCGGGGCGGGGCGGGGCGCTGAGAGGGCACTGCGCGGTCCTTGCTCCCGCCCCCTCCGAATGCTGACGGGGCTGTGCGCGGGCGGGGCGGGGCGGGGCGGGGCGGGGTGGTTTGTGCGTTGTTTTCCTTGCTAGAAATACTTGGCATCCAGAGCCGAGTGGTGAAGCGCAGAGCGCAGTGCGGCGCGGCGGACCCGCTGCTATAAGCTCAGGGGAGACTTTGCGCGCGCAGCGCACTGATACACGCTCATTGTCATGTACCCGGCCCGGCGCTTGGAATTCTTATCTCACTCGTGTACTTATACCATTTTCTCCCTTTTCTCTGTTGCAGGTAAGTGTGGCGTCGGCGTTCCACGTCGCTGTTCCTGCGATAGTTATGCAGTGCCGGTAAAACTAGTTTAGCTGTAAAGCTATTTTTCTTTTCTACCGTATCGCCTGCCTTTCAACAATGGAAAAAAGTATTTTTTCCTGTGGAATAAAAGTTTTCTTATTTTATTTAAAATTTAAAAAGATCACCGTTTTTACTTAAGATTTTTTAAGATTAATAAGTTGCTCATCAAAAGAAACTGGCTAGAGAAAATTTTGTCTGTCGAGCCCGGTCGAGCCGGTCCGGCCGCGCCCGGGGCTTGGCTAGGCTGGCGCTTCCTTCCGGCGGGGCGCGGTGGGGCGGGGCGGCTATAACTTTGGTGGTCCCGGGGCGTCGCGGCGGTGTATACCGCGCAGGTGCGGCAGGTGCTGGCCCCGCCCCGCCCCGCCCCGCCCCGCCCCGCCACGCCCCGCCCCGCCCCGCGGGTGCGCGTATACCATATCCCCGCCCGCGTGGGCCGGTCAGTCACGTGTATGTTTGGTGTGTATTATCACACACCTTGTTGTTATTCAATGCGTGCCGCCTCGCTCCGCTCCGCGACGCTGCCAGGAATATAAGCCCTATTTCCATCCTTGCGCCCGCCCCGCCCCGCCCCGGCCGGGCTGGGCTTACTCTCCAATCGCACGCAATAAGCCACGCAAGCATTTTTAATTTACTAAATTTTTTATTTGCTTCCAAAGTACACTGATATTATTATGATTATGCACGTCGACTCTTCTGATTAGGTGTCCATACGTGGTGATTTATTCCACATGTTTAGAGAACTTGGCCGTTTCTCGCCATGATCGTGTGGTGTAATTACTTTTGGCCCCGCTGTGCGCCCCGCCCCACCCCGCTCCCGCCCCGCCTCGCCCCGCGGCGAGGAGCTTTTCCACTCGGGGAAACATTTCGTGTCTGGGTCTGGGAGTCGGTCAGTGCTAAGTAGATATAAAATAGCTAGAGAAATCTAAAAGAAAATATTGTAAATGCCTTTTCTCGAGCCTGTGACGCGAAGGGGCACTGAATCTCGCCTTCCTTTCTTCCCGCGATGGTCTGGTCCTTCACTACAGCCTGCCTCTAGCTCGCTTCACACCTCGGAGTGGGGCGGAGCGGGTCGGGCCGGCCGGGCCGGGTTTCACGACACTTTCGCAAGTTTTTATCGTGGTTTCCGCCGCGAGGCCGCTCCGCGCGGCGTGTGTCCGCGACCTGTGCGCGCCTGCCTGCTGTGGCTGTTAAAATGTTACTCTGTTGGGTGTCTCTTTGTAAGAATCCGGTTCAGTGATATATATTTTATGGTCGTTGCTGTATGCCGACTTAGAGCTCGCAGCTTGCGCGCAGAATGTGTAGTGTGACGTAGTGCAACAGAGTGGGTACATGGAGTGTGGGTCCCCTTCCGTGCTGCATCACCGAGTGCATGAGCCCGGCCCGGGCGGCCGGCGGGGTGGGGCGGGGCGGGGGGGGCGGGGCGGGGCTGGGCGTCGGGTTGTGTAATCAGTTAACACGTCCGTCGCAGCGGCGCGGCTAAAGAAATGCAGCTGTCGTGAGGCGCGGCGCGCGCCCATGGACAAGCGGCCCGCCCCGCCCCGCCCCCCCGCCCCGCCCGGCACGCACGCACGCAGGGCCAGGGCGGTGCACGCCAACGCGGCGCAGCGGCACTGCGGGGAAAAGAAACTTTCCATATTTCTGCTGGTTTCTTTTTCGATAATTTTTCTATAAGGTTTTATTTGCCGGGCAGCACATTGGCTGTCAGTTATCCCTGTCCGCGGCCTATGAGATCCTACATGTTTTAGCTTTTATTATTAATATTCCTTTTTCCTCTCTGCTGTCGTGGGTTCGATTCTGCGCCAACCACGCTCCTCCTCCTCCTGCCAGACAAGCACACGTGCCTGACCCCGGCGGGGGCGGGGGCGGGGCGGGGGCGGGGTGGACGTCCGGAGAAGAGGGGCTGCTGCCTTGCCCCGCCCCGCCCCCGCCGCCCCCGCGCTCTTATATAGAGCGGGGGACACGTCGAGCGAGGAACAACGCACAAAAATAAATGGAACCTCGCGGAATGTTTCGGATCTCAACGGAGAGGCAATCTTTGTAGCTGCTGCTTTGGGGGGGTTGGTTGGAGGAGGGGGTGCCCACGTGTTCGCCGTTCTAACGAGGTCGGGCCGCGGCAGTAGCAGAGCGGCGGCGCCCATGCCGACTGCCGGGGCTCCCCCGCCCCGCCCCGCCCCGCCCCGCACCGGGAGAACTCCGGGAGTTTTCAAAGTGCTCCATTAGTGCAATAATTGAAGCGAACGGAGCCCACGCGACGCCGCGACGCGCCGCGCCACGCCACGCTCTGCGCGCAGAGCTGTGCTGTGCTGCCCCCCTACCCCCCCTACCCCCTCCCCCCGCGCCTTTTTATTTCACCGCGGCCCCTTCCGCCGCTCTTTGTGCTACGCCGCGCCACGCCACGCCACGCCGCGCCACGCCACGCCGCGCCACGCCATGCCGCGCCACGCCACGCCGCGCCACGCCGAGCCTTGTCGAGAAGGGCCACTAAGGGAAAACCGTTCCGTGCCGTGGAGTTTTCCTCGTCGGGCCTGCCCTGTCGGTGCTGCCCCGAGCGGGCCGGGCCGGGCCGGGCGTTCTTCGCGCGTCCTTGAGTGGAAGAGGGCCATATCCTTTTCCTTTTCCATGCCGCGAGGGCTCCGGGGGGTAGGGGGGGGGGGTCGTCGCCGTGGACCTCCGTTCCGCTCTGTTCCGCGCGCGGGCTCGCGTGGCAACCGCGGCGGGGCGGGGCGGGGCGAGCTCGTGGCGACACCACTTTGGCGCGAACACCTTGCTGCAACGCGCGGGGCCGGGCGGGGCGGGTGGGGCGGGCGGGGCGGGCGGGGCCTCCAGTCCATTCTCTGCCCCACCCCTTCCCCGCCCGACGCGTGGGGTGCCCAAGCCTCGGCTGCCATGAGGCCGTCGCGTCCTCCCTACTCCTCCCAGTACTACGGCGGCGTCCTCTCATCCCTCTACCAGGATCCCTCTCACCCCCTCCGTCCGGATCCCTGACGCCAAGGGGGTGCGCCTGCCCGCCCCGCCCCTCCCCGCCCCACCCGGCGCTCGATAACGAAAGTGCGAGTGTCTGCCGCGTCCCAGCCAGCCGCCCCGCCCCGCCCCGCCCCGCCCGCCCCGCCCCGCCCCGCCACAACGGCACCCGGCACCTACCCCTCTCCTCTCTTAGCTCAACATGTGGCTCCGGCGGTGGGCTGGCGGGCGCGGTGCGGCGCGGCGTGGCGGGGCGCGGCGGCTCCCGGGACTCGCCCGGACTCTGGCCGCCCCGCCCCACCCCGCCCCTCCCAGCCACCCTGCCCTGCCCGCCTCGCCCGGGACCTGGCCGTGGCCATGGTCCTTCACACCTCGCCCCCTCTGCGCAGCGCGCCCCGCCTGGGCCGGGCCGGGTCGTGTGCCGCAGTGCAGCGGCCGGGGTGGGTAGGCAGGCCCGCAACACAGCGGCGTGCTGCGGGTGTGCCTACCCACAGGGGCCGTGGCGCCTTACGGCCGGGGTGGGTAGGCAGGCCCGCAACACAGCGGCGTGCTGCGGGTGTGCCTATACCCACAGGGGCCGTTGCGCCTTACGGTCGAGCGGGTGGGCAACGCGCCGTCTAGTACAGGAATCATAGCAGATGGGGTGGCAAAAATTAATTCATGAAATTTTTTTTCACCATTCGGTTCAGAATTTCATCCTCTATCACATATCCAAAATCGCCGAAAATCCCCGCATTGGAATTTGGGTGGGAGGCGTTCAAAGTTAAAATAACGTTAAAAAAAGATAAATTAAGCTAAAAATTTATTCAAACAGTGTTTCTATCTCAGGATTTGAGATCTTGGTGGTTGTAGACTATATTAACCATCCTGAATCCGAATCCGGATGTTGCCGAAACAATTTCCGCCTCCTATTGGTTGAAAATCCAAGATGGCGTCCCGTAAAGGGCCTAAATGATCAAAATTTTAAATCGTGCCAATACCGTCGAGTTTGGTATCGTTTCAAGGGTTTCTGAGGTAGATGAGCTCGAAAATGAGTGTCCCGTGACTCGCCAGCAACCGGAAGTACCGAAATCAAGATGGCGACCGTAGCCCGCCACCATTTGAAAGGCGTCCGCGGCTCTTCTGACAGACAGTTTGTCGATGAATTTAGGTGTTGGTGTTTATGACTGCGCGCGTGTGTGTGTGTAGGTGTGTGAGTGTGTGTGTGTGTGTGTGTGAGAGAGAGAGAGAGAGAGAGAGAGAGACTGTTTGTGTTTGTGTGTTTGTGTGTGTGTTGTGAGATTTGCGGGTAAAGTTGGTGTTTGATGGCAAAAGCTTTGAGCTGCAATGTGGCATGTGATACCATATTCTGAATCAGAAAAAGAAGATCTATTCATTGTGATTTTTCTTCATGAGATGCTTAGTTCAAAAGTTAGTCTTATAATAATGCATTAAACAACTTTTTCCCGCTGTCTGCGACTGAAGTTTTTGAAGTAGATGCAACTTCCCTACTATTTAGGCCAGAGTGCTCATATTTTATCTGTAGGGTCTTTTTGTGACCCTGAACAAGAAAATAAGGTAAAATACACGATTTGAGACAGTTTGTTTTGACACTGGCCAGGCTTGAAGGGTAATTTTATCTAAATTTCCATTCACGGAAAAAAATAGATAATTTATTAGAACCTAATGTAAGCTACATTAGCTTATGTGTCGGCTGATACCGTGACAAGCAGCATCCTAGGCTACTGCAGCGAAAAGTTTGTTCTGATTGTCACACATAAGCTCTGAGAGCTAATGCGTCGCTGCAGGAGTCAATGTGACATAATCTTTAGCAGCAAACGCCTTTGACAAATCCAGCCGGGCATTAGTTGTCATAGCTAATTTTTGTCTACCAAAGCTAACTTTTTGCTACGGTAGCTTATAAGTTGCTTGTCACGATATCAGCCTATACGAAAGCTATGGTAACATTGATATTTTTTTCCTTGTGTAAATGTCAACTAAATTAAGAGGAGTGCCGGGCCAAGAATAAGAAAATAAGGGGATGATTCTCATTTATAGATAACTTTGAGCCAAGTATGATCAATTTTCTCAAACCAGCATTTTTGGCAAAAAAAAAATAAAAACTGAAATTTTAATACTTTTTTTTTTTCAAGTTTTTGGGGCCTGGCTCCCAACTTTGAATAGTGGACACATGCTTATACTTCCTTATTTTCATCAGGAGGTATTTTGCCAAAAGAAAATCAACAGTAGAACCCTACCAAAGCCATCAAAGCCACAACTTTGAATAATTGGAAAATAACACTTTTACTTAAAATGACAAAAATTCATGGGGAAATTTTTCCCAGCGAAACCCAGTTACAGGAGGGGTCAGGGGGGCCCACTAAGTGAGTTTTTGACACCACCAACAAAATCACTTACTATCGGATTCGGGTTGTGCGGTGACTTGGGGTGGAATGACCCACCTACATTCAGCGCCCGACCTTCTGGAGGAGAGGGGGGGCACAGAGGTGCAACCGTGCGCGCACACATACACAGCGGCGTGCTGCGGGTGTGCCTGCCCACAGGGGCCGTGGACGCCTTTCAAATGGTGGCGGGCTACGGCCGCCATCTTGATTTCGGTACTTCCGGTTGCCGGCGAGTCACGGGACACTCATTTTCGAGCTCATCTACCTCAGAAACCCTTGAAACGATACCAAACTCGACGGTATTGGCACGATTTAAAATTTTGATCATTTAGGCCCTTTACGGGACGCCATCTTGGATTTTCAACCAATAGGAGGCGGAAATTGTTTCGGCAACATCCGGATTCGGATTCAGGATGGTTAGTATAGTCTACAACCACCTAGATCTCAAATCCTGAGATAGAAACACAGTGAATAAATTTTTAGCTTAATTTATCTTTTTTTAACGTTATTTTAACTTTGAACGCCTCCCACCCAAATTCCAATGCGGGGATTTTCGGCGATTTTGGATATGTGATAGAGGATGAAATTCTGAGTCGAATGGTGAAAAAAAAATTCGTGAATTAATTTTTTCACGGTTTGGGGGCTAAACTTTATATTATTCCTGTACTAGTCGTCAAGTCGACCCTGGACCCGCGCGGCCGAAGGTAGTTGGCGCACTTTCGGCTGTGACGGGGCGTCTACGAGGTACCCGCCTCTCCATGGCGAGGCCTCCACTCACTCGGCCAGGCTCGGCCCGCACCGCCCGGGGCGCTGCGCTTCGCTGTGGTCCGCGGCGTCGCCTGGGTCCGCGTCGCCTTGCCTCTCCCGCCCTCTCTCGCTCTCTTCTCTCCCTCCTACGCCTGTCTCCTCTCTCTCTCTCTCCCCTTCGCCACTACGTCATTGGGCCGGCCTTTGGCGTTGTTCGGGCCTTGCTCGGCTCGCGCCGGCCGCTGTGCTCGGCTGTGTTCGGCTCCCCTCGGCTCCTCTCGGCTCTGCTCGGATCGACTTGGCCGGGCCCTGGCTGGCTGGGCTGGGCGGCTGGGGTGCCCGGGTCGCCGGCTGCCTGCCTGCCTGTGTTCGCGGCCCCCGGCCGAGCCGGCGCCCCTCCCCCCGGCCCGCGGCCCCCCGACCCTGCCCCGGTGTGTCTCCGTGCTGCCCGGCCGGGCCGGGCCCCGTGGCGGTCGCGTCGTGCCAGCCTCGGCGCCCCCTCGCCGCGCCCCGCCGCGCCCCGCCGCGCCCCTCAGCTCGCTCTCGGTTTCAGTTTGGATCGTCAGTCAGTGCCGCGCCGGCCGCCAGCAGAGTCAGTAGCACAGCGCAGCATGTCCGGACGCCCGACCCTGACGCCGACGCC
The DNA here is from genome assembly GCA_033675135.1 of Frankliniella intonsa. Lineage (NCBI taxonomy): Eukaryota > Metazoa > Arthropoda > Insecta > Thysanoptera > Thripidae > Frankliniella > Frankliniella intonsa. Next base: position 3,200,882 of record CM066248.1, read on the forward strand.
CCTGTTGTCGCTGCTGCTGCTCTTGTTGTTGTGGTGGCCGAAAGTGACGCGACGCCTCCGTGACGCTAATGTGACGTGAGCGTGACGGTGGTTGGCGGTGGAGCGCGTGTGCGCGACCTGACGTGACGTGACCGCAACGTGACGCGGGCGTGACTGTCTTTGTTATTTCCCTCCTCCCGAGAGGGGTGGCGGGCGTGTGGCGAGCCGCCATGGCCCACACTCAGTTTGTGCCGTTTCCGACGCTCGGCCGCGGGGGCGTCGTCCCCGCCCTCGGCGTCGTCGCCCACCACCAGTCGCTGCTGAGGTGAGTGTGCCGTTCTGGACGCGCCCGGGGCTCTGTCCCTCCGCGGCCCCGCCCAGGGTCAGGGCGCCGGCCGGGGCGCGGCGCGGCGCGGGGCGCCCACCCTACAGGGGCCCCCCACGTGCCTGACCTGTAGCAAGCGGGCGCCGCGCCGCCGCCGGCCGGAGCGGAGCGTCGCTACCGACGCCGTCGGCCGGGCCGGGCCGGGCCGGCCCTGCGCAGGGAGTGGCCTTGGGCCCTCCTGGACCGTCCTCTGCCACCCTTCGCGGTTGCAGTTAGGCCCTTGATGTGGATGGCACTCGGTTTGACTTCCGCCGCTGGAGGGTGACGCAATGGCGAGGCTGCCGGCCCGGTGTCCTCGGGCTGCAGACTGATTCAGAACTGTCACTCTGTCTCTCTCGCACTCATGAGGTGCGTCGTATAGGTGCGAGAGAGACAGAGCGAGCACTGTGAAAAATATTCGTAAGAGTTACGGGAAAATTTTCCATGAGAAATGTCGTAAAGTTACGATATCAAATTGTAAATTTACAAAATGTTAAGGACACTTGGTATCGACTTGTAATTCTTAAACGAGCACAAATAAGCGTTCGTAAATTTACGATTTCGATTGTAAATTTACAACGTTATTTGTAAATCACAAATTACGAAAAAAGTCGTAAACTTACAGACATATTTTTCACAGTGAGGAGAGCGCTCTTCTGAATCAGTCTGCCGCTGGTGCGCGGCGTCCTGTCCCCAGGCCGCGGGGTGGGCCTCCCCGGGATGACGCCCTTGGCCACCCCAGTTCTCCTCTCCCCCCCCCCCCCCCCGCGACAATCTCGCGGATATTAGATCCAGAGCTTCAAGGCCACCGGCGCGCAGAGGCGAAGGACCCCGGGCCGGGCCGCCTCGGGACGGGACGGGGCGGGGGGCGGGTCGGGACAGACAGCTTCTTGAGAGTTCGTCCAGCTGCCGAGCCTCGCTAGGGGGGGGTAGGCTCGCATGTTCATGATGTTCAGCACTCGAGTGCTGTGTTTACGGGGGTGGAGGGTCCGGGCCGGGGCGCAGGGGGGGAGGGAAGGGGGTATGTGCCCGCCCGCGAGCCCCAGGGGGGAGAGAGGTGGGGGTAGGAGAGGCGCTGGTTGATGGGGACAAGGGTCTCCTGAGGGTCGCGGCGCGGACCACCCTGGGGGGGAGGGGGGGGGGTAATTGCTTTATTTCAGCGATTAGTCACCAGAGCGCTTGGCTTCGCTCCTGGCCTGGCCTGCCCTGCCCGTGCGGCGTGTGCCTATACACTCGGGGTTGCCTCACTTCCGTTTGGCTGTTGGGCGGGCCGGGCGGTGGAATTAGGCAACTCAATCTGTCTGCTCCGCTCCGCGCGCTCGCGCTCCTTGCCGCTCCCGTGTGGGGGTGGGGGTGGGCCCGACGCCCCCCCCCCCCCTGCCCTGCCCGTGTGACTCGTCTCGCCAGGTGAAATCAATATATGTATTCCAGAAGCAGCGCAGCGCTGGGGGTGGGGGTGGGCTGTGATCTGTTGGGGGTGATAAACGAGCCGGAGATAACGCCGTGCCGATAGCGATACATTGGCTGGGCTGTCCCGGGCTGTCCCGCGGCTGTCCAGTCTGCGGCCAGGCCCGGCGGGGCGGGCCCCGCAGACAGACTGCCTAGTGCTGTCCAGCTGTCCGCACTGTGCGCTGCTGAGTCTGCAGACAGACTGTCCCAGCTGTCCGCACTGTGCGCTGCTGCTGTCCAGTCTGCGGCCAGGCCCGGCGGGGCGGGCCCCGCAGACAGACTGCCTAGTGCTGTCCAGCTGTCCGCACTGTGCGCTGCTGCTGTCCCGCCAGGCCCGGCCCGGCGGCGGGCCCCGCAGACAGACTGCCTAGTGCTGTCCAGCTGTCCGCACTGTGCGCTGCTGCTGTCCCCTCCCTCCCCGACCAGGCCAGGCCCGGCGGGGCGGGCCCCGCAGACAGACTGCCTAGTGCTGTCCAGCTGTCCGCACTGTGCGCTGCTGCTGTCCAGTCTGCGGCCAGGCCCGGCGGGGCGGGCCCCGCAGACAGACTGCCTAGTGCTGTCCAGCTGTCCGCACTGTGCGCTGCTGCTGTCCAGTCTGCGGCCAGGCCCGGCGGGGCGGGCCCCGCAGACAGACTGCCTAGTGCTGTCCAGCTGTCCGCACTGTGCGCTGCTGCTGTCCCCTCCCGACCAGGCCCCCGGCCCGGCGCGGCGGGCCCCGCAGACAGACTGCCTAGTGCTGTCCAGCTGTCCGCACTGTGCGCTGCTGCTGTCCCCTCCCGACCAGGCCCCCGGCCCGGCGCGGCGGGCCCCGCAGACAGACTGCCTAGTGCTGTCCAGCTGTCCGCACTGTGCGCTGCTGCTGTCCCCTCCCTCCCCGACCAGGCCCCCGGCCCGGCGCGGCGGGCCCCGCAGACAGACTGCCTAGTGCTGTCCAGCTGTCCGCACTGTGCGCTGCTGCTGTCCCCTCCCGACCAGGCCCCCGGCCCGGCGCGGCGGGCCCCGCAGACAGACTGCCTAGTGCTGTCCAGCTGTCCGCACTGTGCGCTGCTGCTGTCCAGTCTGCGGCCAGGCCCGGCGGGGCGGGCCCCGCAGACAGACTGCCTAGTGCTGTCCAGCTGTCCGCACTGTGCGCTGCTGCTGTCCAGTCTGCGGCCAGGCCCGGCGGGGCGGGCCCCGCAGACAGACTGCCTAGTGCTGTCCAGCTGTCCGCACTGTGCGCTGCTGCTGTCCCCTCCCTCCCCGACCAGGCCCCCGGCCCGGCCCGGCCCGGCCGCGGCGTTGGCGGCGGCCATGGCCTCTCGCTTGGCCCTTCACCGCCATGCTCGGCGACGCCAAGCAGACCCTTTTTTTGGCGTTGTTAAGTTTAAGTCTGTTGGGCGAGCACCTTTCCTCCCCTCTCCCCCGCTCTTTCTCTCTCCATCTCTCTCTCTCGCTCCGGCCTGCCGGGTCATGTCTGGGCCGGTCGGGTCAGATCCGGTCGGCCCCGCCCCGCCCCTCCACGTTGTAGCCAACATGACGTGTCATGCCGATCGAGCAGCCTCGTGTGTGTGTGCGCGCGCGCGCGCGAGCATCTCGACGGGGTTTTTCTCCTTGTCGGCGTCTCCAATATTTGACTTGGTCTCGATATTGCGCAACCTGCCGGGCTGTGCAGCTAGTGGGGCGGGGCGGGAGAAGTGGGAGGGAGAGAGAATCAAGTTTTTGTTCCCAACGTCTTTTGTACGACAATGTACACATACCCGGCCCGGCCCGGGGAGAGAGGCAGCAGAGCAGAGCCGAGATCAGAAGCTGTGCTCCCGCCCCGCCCCGCCCCGCCCCGCCCCGCCCCCGCCCTCATCGTGTGCCTCCGCGTTGCAACGCGTCTCTCTATCGGCTCTGCTGCTGATGTGGCCGAGGCAGGCCAGGACAGGGTAAAAAAAAAAAAACTGGAAAAATGTTGGAAATGTGTTTAATGTCGCTTGTAAGTGTGCGAATTCGCGTTATTCCCTTACACTTTAACAAGAAGCGAAGGTGTGAGTTGGTGGTCAGGTTGAGAAAAGAATAAGACGGACACGTTAAGGGCGCAGTGGTGCGCGGCCTGCGCGGCGCGGAGGGAAGGTGTTATCTTTGGCGACGCATCGGGGCGGCGGCGGCGCGCGGCCGGGGCCGGGGCCGGGGCCGGGGCCGGGGCCGGGGGCGGCTCTTATCTTGTCACCTGCAGCGGAAAGGGGAGGGGAGGGTTCCGCCCCCCCCCCCCCTACCCTACCCCCACCCCGCTGAGCGTGACCGGTGACGCGGCCGCCCGCTCGGAAAGCAAACGCCTCCGTCTTGCAATTTCACGCTCGTGCAGCAATAATTGGCGGTGCGGTGCGGTGCGCTCGGAGGGGAGGGGGTGGTTTGCGCGTCGATACGGCGTCGATACGGCTTCTTGACTTGCGCGCGGCTTCGCTTCGCTCTGCTCTGCTCGAGCGGGTCGGGAGCGGCCCTCCCCTCCTGGCCTGCAGGCGGATTCAGGGTATCGTTCTCGTCGCCCTGTCCCTCTCGCACCTATGCGGCACGCCCAATGAGTGCGAGAGAGACAGAGCGACGAGAACGATACCCTGAATCCGCCTGCTGAGGCTGAGGCAGACGCCGTGCGCGGCCGGGGATAGGCAACCCGCTGCGCGCGCCGGCCTGCGGTACGGTATCGTTGGGGGACGAGGCACGGGCAGGCAAGAGAGTCCTCCTCCTTACTAAGTTTTGCTTCGTGTGCGGGCGTAGATAGTCGCGGATTCCCCCGTCCGTCGCCCTCGGCGTCATTGAAGGAAAATGGGATTTATTTATATTTTTTGTGTCCCTGTCGGGTGACTAATTGTGCCTTTCTCTGCCTCTCGCTTGTTCCAGGCGCGGCCCGTGCGAGCTGCAGGAGTGGGAACACGTTAAGATGAACGCTGTGGGCGGCAGCGGCAACCGGAAGCGGAAAAAAGACACCAATAAACTAACTCCAACAGACGCAAGCAGGTGAGTAGAGTAGGGTGGCGCTGGAGTAAGCAAATGGTTACGCCAGTAGGGTGATTCCGCACAGTGGTTTCGTCTCTCCGTCCTTGTCTCACTCATGCGGCGCGGCCATAAGGAGCAAGAGAGAGGACACTACAAAACGCTGTTCGGAATCACCCTGCAGGGGGGGAGGGGGGGGCGGCCTGGAGGGGGCCATGATGGGGATGAAAACGTCCGGTCCATGGGATAGCCTTGTGGGAGATGGAGGCGGGGGGCGAGGCGTGGATCGGACGCGGGCCGTGCGTCGTCAGCGGGGCCGGGGCCAGGCCGGTCCGGTCCGGTCCGGGCCGACAGTGTTTTCGCCAGTGCGCTGAACCTGCGATGTGATGGGCAGCGGGGCGGGGCGGGGCGGAGGGGGGCAACCCCACCCCTAGCTGGGGCCCCGGCGCGGCGCGGCGCGGCCCGGCCTGTGTTGTGCTGCGCGCTGCGTCACTCCGCGGCCCGGCCGAAGCTCAGCGCCCCCTCCTTACCTCTCCCTCTCTCTCTCTCTCCCTCCCCCTCACTCCTTCTCCTCCGTCCTTGGCGGACGCGCAGTACCACGCAGAGCCCTCTCTCTTTCTAGTGGCCAAAGCGCGTGGCGCGTTACGTCGTGGTCGCCGCGACGCGACGCGACGCGGTGCTCGTGTCGCCCTGCCGCCCCGCGCCCTACCGCCCCGCGCCCTGCCGCCCCGCGCCCTGCCGCCCCACGCCCCGTCTTTGCCGGTGCTTTTGCAGCTGAGCTTTGCTCTGCCGCGGTACCGCGGAGCGAGCAAGAAGAGACGCCAGAGAACCCCGACGGTGCTGGGCTGGGACGCGGTGCGGCAGGCGGCGCGGCAGGCGGCACGGCGCGGTGCGGCGCGCGGCAGCGGTGGCCATCGGCGGGCGACGACCTGCGTCAAGGCTAGCGCCGCCGCGCCCTCGCCGCGCCGCGCCGCGCCGCGGCTGCCTGGGATGGGATAACTCCTTCACAGCCCACGTGCTGTGCGCGGCGCGGCGCGGCGCGGCCCGGCTTGCCGTGCCTGTTTGTTTACATGCGTTCGATGTGCATACGGTACCCCCTCCCTCCCCTCCCCTGCCACGCCAGGCTGCCCGCGAGAGGTACCCGCAACGGGGCCTGTTCAATGTTGCAGCACGAAGGGTCTGACGGATACAAATGACTTGGCTCGCCAAAATTACTTGTCTTCCTTTTTTTTTTTCCTTTTTTTTTATTTTTTTTTTTTTTTAAATAGGGTGTATTGGTCTATTGATGCGGGTGTACCCTTTATCATAAAAATGGCAGGAAACTTAAATGATTGTTTTCCTGTTGATCTGGAAGTCATGTGTTAGTGTTTCTGGATTTTTTTAAAAACATTTTTGTAGTTTTTCCACTTTTTACAAGCTTACCCATGGGTACTACCTCAACAAATATATAATGTCATAAACATACTTTTTTTTAAATTCTTGGTTTCTTGGTGTTTTGGCTGTAAACAATAACAAACGCCATTATTAATAAATAATTTGATTTTAATTACTTTATTTCCTGTATTTTCAGTAATTAATTGGTTGTGATTTTTTTTTTCTGTTGCAGAAATAAACAACAAAATGAAAAACGAAGACGGGATGCAGAGACCTTGCACATCGAAGACCTCTCAGAGCTCATAAATTCCCGCCTCACGGATCATTCTATGGCAACAAGGCCTGACCGGAGTGCAGTCTTGCAAGGAGCCGTCATTCAACTCCAAAATATTAGTAAAGATACTAATGCTGTGCAACAAGGAGAGGTTTCCTCTTCTAAACCCAGTTATAAAGGCCGAGATGTTGTAGCTGGGCTCATGCTAGAGACTGCAGATAGCTTTGCGTTTGTTGTCAACAGTGACGGACAAGTTGTTGATTGTACATCAACCGTAGAAAAATACATAAAATACACCAAAAGTGATTTTGAAGGTGAAACCATTTACAACTTTCTGCACCCTGGTGACCACGATCGGTTTTCTAAGAAGTTGTTTCCCTGGAATGGAGAGCCTCAGCTTCTACAGGGCCAACAGAAAAAAACTGATAAACCTGTGCATTTACGCTTCTTGGTAAAGCCACCTTCTGACCAAGATGTATCTATTGAAGAAAAACAGCAGCGTTCTGAACTTTATGAAACTATGCTTGTTCAGTCACGCATGAAACAAGAACCAGAGCCCCGTCTAATTTGTTATGCGCGAAGATTACCAAAAGAAATTCCAAATGGTTATGTTTATACAGTTAGATTTATGAACGGCAAAGTTGCTGATTTATGTACAGCTAATCTGACGTCATGTCCCCAAAAACCTGCTATCATTCATAAAGAAAATTTTATAGGAAGAGATATAAGTGAAATATGTGACCCAGAGCATTATGAAAGGCTACAGATTCATTTAGAAACATGTTCTGACACAGCACTATCAACATTAAGATATCGTTTTAGGGTTAACCCGGGGGTCACCCCGGAAAAGTATATCTTAGTAAAAGCAGAATCTAAAATGTGGCCAGCAAATGAGAGCAGCAGGAGCAAAGGCCTATCAGATTTTATAAATTCTACTCATACTATCTTGGGGTATGTGCCTTAATTGTTCATTTCAATTGGTTTCAGTTTTGTACCACTTATTTGTTGTCTTAATGATTATGTCTTATTTTACAGTGATGATTCAGATCACCGGAATAACATGGCTATTGAAGGAGCTTCACCTCTTCCAGCCGTTCCATCAAGTGGGCAAAGCTCCAGTGGAAGTCCTGCTAGTGTTGGTGGTCCCCTCTTTTCAGCACCTGTTAATGGACAAGTGTCACATGCAAGTGCCTCATATACACCAGCGTCAACAGGGGATTCACTTAATACCAATTCATCTCCACCTGTTTTTTCAAATTCCAATGAATGGAACGAGCTATTTCCTCATTCTACTGGTTGGAATATGGATGGAGACGGGTCAATGAACACTCCTCTGACATCACGTCCTCCCAGCACAACAGCTGCTCCCAGTCCATTTGGTGGTAATTTTGATTATGGTTGTACTCAGGATGAAAGTAAAGACTCAAAAGATGGTTTAGTGGACAGTGGAAGTGCAGGCGGTGAATCAGAAATATTAAGAAAACGCTTAATAACAAAACAAAGTGAAGATGGTGATAGTGGTTGTGATGAAGAAGCTAGAAGTAAAGATCGCATTCTCATTGGCTTATTGAAGCAAGAGGATGATAAAACCAGAATGAGTCCAGCTGCACCTGTTCCAGAACAACCAAAAACAAACATGAACCCCATGTTGCTTGAGGTAAAGTTACTTGGTCTGTCCTTTATTCTTTCGTACACCATTTATATTTCTGCAAATTAATTTTTTACTTATTCTAATTTCAGTTATTGATACAGAAACCAGACCCAGAGACAGTAAATAACCAAGATAATAAGCTCCTTAGTAGTTTAGGACTATCCCTTGCGTCACCATCTCAGGGATCTTCAGGCCCTGCATCTCTTCCAAACCGCAAAAGGCCTAGTGATGAGTCAGACAACGACTTTCTCAGCCAGGGTCCAAGAGGGCAGAGACCTGGTGGTGGGCCTGGTAGTATGGAACATGTCAGTTCATCAGGCCCACCTTTACCAGGACCTGGACCAGGATCAGGACCAGGGCCTGGGGGTGCTAATTCTAACAATTCAGGAAGGCTTTGGGAAAAGAATAAAATGCTAGCGAGTTTACTTGCAAAGCAGCCATCCCAGCCAGCAGTCATTCCTCCAGTCCCAGCTTCCATCATATCTGCCACACCTCAAGACAAACTGCCAAGAGTGGCAGATAGACACAATAAGCAAGCTTCAAATGGTGAGTTTAACCAGTGATTTAAAGTGGGCTTTTTGTATTGGGCTCAGCATTTTAAATTCCATTCTGTTTAGTTATGCCATACACAATGTTTGACTCTAAACTTCACTTTTGTCCAAAGTTTGGTCCGGTGGATCACTTCAATCTCCGTCCTCATCTACTGCAAATCCTACCTCATCTCGACTGACCCAGGGTCAGGACGCTCGTGCCAGACAAGCGCAGGCGCAGGCCAGGCACAATATGATGATGAACCATCAAGACCAACAAATGCAGCAGATGCAAAAGGCTCAAATGCAGGCCCAAGTAAGAATGCTCAATTGATAATAAGTCCATCTGTGTTTTTGTTTGTTTGATATATTTTGCATGCCAAGTAAAATTTTTATCTAATTAATATCGATGTGCTTTTCTTCAGCAACACCAACAGCAGCAGCAGCAACAAAACCAGCAGCAGCAACAGCAGCAGCAGTGGCCTGGTGTGGGAGGCCCTGGCCCTGGAAGTGGCCCTGGTGGAGGAAATGGAGCAGACAATTCTAATTTGTGGGATAGTCAAGCATCTGATCCCTTCCTTTCTGACCTACTTGACTCTGTGATAGATATAGTCCCTGACTCTGGTTCGTACAGAAAATATGATTACTCTTCTGGATGGAATTTGGGCATGTCTTCAACTAACTACAAAATGTGCATCTTTTGAACAGAATCTACGTCTGTAGTTAGTGTCTTGGACGACTTACTGGTCTCTCAGCCTCAAAGTGGATCCAACCCCATCACAGTTGAAAGAGAGAAAATGGCTATCAGTGCCATCCAAAAGAGTCTCATGCAATGTGAATCAGCTGTGAAGAGCCCATCCTCACCCACAATAGGACCTGGCACACCACCTGCATATAATTCAGTATCGGTAAGTTTTGTTTTTCAAAAAAACATCTTAATGTGGTAATTCTTATCTTTCGTCATAAGTGTGAAAGCTTAGTTGACAAATCTGCCCCACCACACATTCTAAGTTTTGCTGTTTTTTTGTTTTTTTCCATTTTTATTTTCCTAGGCTCAGCAAGGTGGATTTCCAGCACCTCCTCCTATTTACACCAATAGACCTCAAAGGTTTTCTTTGGCACAACAACAACAGCAGCAGGTTGCAATGAATGTGCGCCCAGCTGCTCCTCAATATTCAATGGCAGGAAATGCTTTAACTAACCAGCAGGTAATTTTTGGTTTTAAAATTTATGACAGCATTATTTATTAATTTTTAATTTTCATTTCTAATCTGTCTAATCTGTTTTCCAGACCATCTTGCAAAGAAATAAACTACTTCAGCAGCAACAACAAAAGCAGGCTCAACAGGATCGTAATAGGTTACTGCAACAGCAACAGCAACAACAACTTTTAATTCCTGCCAGTGCCTCTGCAGATCAGTTACAAACAGGCTTGCAGAACATTAGTAGTTTGCTCAATGATGCTGTAGCACCAAATGTTTCACTGCAGGTATGATAATGAGATTTCTCTACTCATACTCAAATTTACATCCTTACTGTTCCTGCTTTCTAAATCTAAATATCAAAATACCAAACATATCTTTCTTTTTATAGCGATCATCTAGTATTCCTGAATCCCAACTATCACCTAGTTATAATAGTCAAATGCAACAGAATGCCGCAATGCAGCAGAATGCCGCAATGCAGCAAAATGCCGCAATGCAGCAGAATGCTGCAATGCAACAGAATGCCACAATGCAACAAAATGCTGTGATGCAACAAAATGCTGTGATGCAACAAAATGCTGCGCAGCGATTAGGTCAACCTTATTCGCCCCATGGCCAGCAGCAGCAAGGATTTTCTCCTGTTGGGTTCGTATTTCATCAGAGAATAATGGAATGCTACTTAGATGTTTATAACCTCTTACTTATTTTTGAACTTTCCTTCTTTTAATAGTTTTGGTAACGGTGGTCAAGTTCCGGTTAGTTTGCAAGGTCAAGGGGTAGGAGTACAGGGAATGCAAGGTGTACAAGTTCAAGGTGGTGTGCAGGCTGCTCAGGCTAGGCTCTCTCCATTGCCAGCCAACAACCTGCCATCATTTCAACAGTCACAATTGTCACCTCGTATTTCACAAGTTCAGCAGCCTGGCTACCCCATGCCTCAGCAGGTATATCATCAAGCCATATTTTGTTTCTCGACTGTTCAGTAATTGTTCTGTATTTCTCAAACCTTTATCTACCTCCTTGGCTCATTCTAGCAGCCGGGATATGGTGGACCAGGGCGAATGTTTGTAGGCCAAGGAAGAACGGCTCAGCAAGCACAGCAAGCCCAACAGCAAGCCCAACAACAGCAGGCCCAACAGCAGCAAGCCCAACAGCAGCAAGCCCAACAACAGCAAGCCCAGATGGGCTTGAGATCTATGCCTAGTCCTGGAACGCCTGGCTCAACGAGACAGTCACCGTTCCCTCCAGATGGCTTTCAGCCTCCGTCGTCACCAAATGCAAACTCATATCATTACCAAAATATGAGATTGCCTCGCACAATGAGTGCTCCTAATGCCAACTCTCAACTTCCTGGTGAGTAATATGCATCGCTGGTTTACCTTAAACATACACAAATCGACATTGTTACAGCAGCAGTCAGCTAAAGCTATGCTTTAATCAATCCCTTTTTGACTAAGTTCATTTTGAAATAATTAGGCACATGTTAACTTCTTCAGTCGTATGGTGATCAAATATTACATTTTCCCAATTAACAGTCTTAATTAGCGGTAATTTTTTTTTTTTTTTGCAGATTAACTTGGTAGTTGTACTTTTACTAATTGAAGACATCTGTATTCAAATGTTTTCTGTTTAATTTTACAAAGCAGCCGGTGGTCCGGTCAAGTCCTTGGTGCCTGCTGAACTGACTAGGCCTCTTCAATGGATAAGTTTAATTCCCTGCTTTAAATTTGGCTCATTTCAGCTGCCGCCTTGCCTCGCATCAGCAACTGGATACCACCTGTATGGATTGCCTGCTGCCATGCCAGTGACTGACACTGGCCGTTGGCCCTTTTTGATTATGTTTGTTGCAGGTCCAGCAGGTCCTCAATGGCTTTATGGGCTGAAGGATCACCCTCCCGACCACAGTCACGTAGCCCAAACCCACCACCCTCACCACCACCAACATCCTAACCACCCCAATCACCCCAACCATCCCAACCATCCCAACCATCCAAACCACCCAAACCACCCTCCTCACCCTTCCCACCCTGCACATCCTGCCCATCCCTCTCATACCTCCCATCCATCTCAACATCCTTTCCAGCACCATGTCCCTCACACCATGATGTACCCCAACCTACCACCTCCTCATCCCTCAAACACCCCCGACTCGCAGTTCTTATCGTTTGATCATTCAAGTTTACAAATGTATGGGTCCAGCGACCGGGGCCGACCAGGTCCCGGTCCCGCCGCGCAGCCAACCGGCGGTAAGTCGGCCCATCACCCTGACCACCTTTCCTAAACCCTTGGTTACCCTAAACCCGTCCCTGCCTGTCCTTGCCCGCTCAGCCACGCTGCTGCTCAGCACTGGCTCAGCCCTGACGCTCAGCCTGGCCTTGGCCTGGCTCAGCCTGCACGTCTCGTGTCGCTTTATGTGTTGTATGTGCTTGACCCGCACCCGCTCGCGACACGACACAACGCGACCAGTATGACGTAACACATCACATCTAGCTAGCAATGTACATAGTGTCTAACACGACTACTGACATCAACACTTGGACACTAATGTAGGCCTTTTTTTTTTTTTTTTCCCTATTTTTCTTTCTTTGGTCTCACTCATTTTTGAACGCAGCCAGCTGCTTTTTGTTTCTCTGCCTACCAATTAATATGTTCTTTCAAACAAAGTGACATTTTATTAACGAAGTAGTAGGAGTCGCTTTCAGTCGTGTCGCAGGCTTCTGGCCACCACATTGGTTCCTTCTCTCTTAATCCTATGGTTGATGTTTCGCATGTTTGTTTATCTGTGTAAACCCTCTCCTCCCTACGGCCCTTCCAATACCTTTTTTTTTTCTTTTTTTTTCTCCTTTTTTTTGTTTTTGTAGGAGGGATGAAGCAGCACTTGGTAGTGTGTCCTGTGTTGTTATGTTCCAGTCCCTGCACTCTGTTGCTGGTCCGCTCGCCCGCTCGCCTGCCCGCCCTGGCCTGTCTCGCCACAGTTCATGCATGTTGCCTGCAGGGTCTCTTTGTCATTCCAGTCAATTCCCTCCCACATTGTATTTCAGGGTTTAAATCTACCTCTGGCATGAAATCCAGTTACTGTTTTGAAACTGCTGTGTGTTACCTGGCTTGGAAAAATATTCTGTCTACGTGGAAATTAAAACCTGTGCATGTAATGTTTATGTTGGGGTAGTTCATGTTGTGGCGAGACAGAGACCATTTCCTCCCCTTTTTGTTATATGTTGGTGCACTTTGTTTGTGGGCTAGGAAACTGCACGACCCTATAGACATACTTTCAGTGCTTGTTGCAATTTTGTTAAGGACCGAAAGTGTGTGCAAACTGGATGCTACTGCTACTATTGATTTTCAACCCATTATGTGAGGGAAAGGAATATACTGGTGTTAAGCCCTAATTCTCATACATCTCATCTTAAACAAATTTTTCTCTAGGAAAGAAAAAATTTACTACTTTTTACATCAGGAATATATAAATTTCTTACCTTGTAAATTCAAGTGTTATTTTTTAGAATATTATAATAAAATTAATGAAGTCCGACATGCATCCTTTAATAAACAAATTTCTAAGTAGATTTGCTTGCGGGATTTTCAAAAATCTATTTTGCACTGGGGTTGGTATGTAAAAAGTAATGTTCCCAGTTTTTATTTACATGTATATTTCTTCTATTTTGTTTTTTAACTTTAAAGTACTCAGTTTAATTTTAATCTTTTAATTTGATAAAGAATTTCATGCCATGCCAATCCCACATTTTTGTCACGTGTGTTAGTAAGCATTCAGCTTTTTTGGGCTGAGAAGGAAGCACCGCTTGTACCTTGAGTATACTCTGACTTGACCAGACGTGACCTGTACAGCACAGGCCCTGATGCCAAATGAAGACTGACAACCAAGGAATTTTATGATTATCAGACACTTAAGTTGTGTATAGTAGAACCTCGATTGACCTGTGCAGCTTTTCATCTCTTTTCTCCTTTTGGAGCCAAAGAAGCTTTGGTGCAGTTTATTGAGGTTTTACTGTATGTGGCACAGCTTCTCCGGCTTCTTCACAGCTTGTTGTGCTAATTTTCAAAGCTGGGCCAGAAGTGTTAACCTGCAGTAATTTATGTTGTCCTGTTGGTGCTTTCAGGGACTTGTTCCTTGCTGCAATTACAGTTTTAAACTCCTCCCCTCCCCCCCATTTTTTTCTTACCCCCTTCATGTTTTGATGTTCCTTTCATAGTACATTTCATGTGAGAATTCCTTGCATCATCTTGGCCAAATCCTTTTTTTGTAGAAAAGTTGCATGATATCCATGTTTACTGGGGACTTATACAGGAATATACTGCAGATGTCTGCTGAATGATGGTGCTGGAAAATCCTGCTTTCTGTATCTCATTCAAAACTTAAGGAATGGACATGCTTTTTTTGCAATCCCTGAATTCAATTTCCATTGAAATGATCTGACTGTAATTGTAGTGTAGTTTCTTTTGAATGTTTACGTGTTTAGCTTTATGTCATGTATATATGTACGTCATTAGCACGGAATTCTGCACATGTTCATCAGAAAACTCTCCTAGCAGTCATGTTCACGTATTTCAGGCTCAAACTAGTTTTATATATCTCACTCTATTTCAAATTTTCACATTCAAATTTAATATTTAAAGTTATTTAGTTTTAAGCACCACTGTTAGCAATAACCATCTCCCCCTATTCTTAGGAAAGACATCCTCTTTATTATATTTTATTCAATGTTCAACTGTGCTAAGTATATTTTTTATGATGACAGGTGCGGGAAATAACAGTATGGCATCAGAATACGTAAAACAGGAGCTTCGTGCCACTGTTGGTGCTCGAATGCAGCAGCAAGGAAGTCCAAGAAATCCTCAACAACACATGGGAATGGCAATGCAGCAACAACAGCAACAACCTGATCTCTCATCCCTTGGCATCAATTTTGACTTGGCACCATCAGGTATGCGTTTTCTTGGCTGGACAAGGGACCCATAGTGTATAGGCAGTCTAAGGTTTATAGGTGTTAAAATAAATGTTCCTGTCATGTACTAATTAACTTTTGGAAATACAGGTGGCAATGCTGATGGACCAAAGGCTTGGGTTAATATGGGCTCTGATATGGGAGCTGTTTCTCCTCAACCAAGCCTTACTAGGGTATGTAGTTTAAGTTGAAAAATTTGCCTAATTTTTATCTCAATATCTTGGTGTTTAGTTCATCATATTATATTGGTTTCTATTATTTATATCTCTTTTTTCATTTCCAGAATACCATGGAAGATCCATCAAGAGCTGGGGGGGACAAGAATTCATCGTTATTACAGAAATTGCTGTCAGAGAACAACCCCTAATGAAGCATATGGACTGTTGGACTGGGGCTTATTTGTTATTCAAAATGCCCAAGTAATGCCCTCTTCAGCATTCCACATTGTTATTGCAGGGTTGTGTTGAGTGGCTAAGAAGATTTCAGTTCCTCTGTTGCTCAAACTGTTAGCTGCTGGAACATTATATTATTGTTAACTTGAAAGTGCATTGATTAAGAAGTTACTTGTTTTTATTTCTAAAATTTATGACGTTTTTTAAAGTAACCTAAGCATAATCTATGTAAAAATTAAATTTGCATAATATGATTGTTTTTAATACTTGTATACCAAAAGAGAATGACAAGATACTCAAGACATGTTGACGCCACAAGTCAGCATTGTCGTGTTGGCTTGGGCATTTGTTGTGTGTAGTGATGCGGAGAGTATGGTATGTGCGCCTCTGGAGGAGCTACTTCAGCATGGTTTGGCTGTAGCAGGTTGGTCAGAGGTGTTCATACCACTTGTGATAAGCTCTGTGAATGTGAAATCAACTTCTTAAATGACTTTTAATGCTACCACTTTTTTTTTATTTTTTTATCTTTACTACTACATCCAAGCATTGAGGTGAAATTATTTGAACAAACCTATTTTTTAAAATTGCTAATTAAAATATATATTTAAGTATTTATACATTACCTGAAGGAGCGCAGGCCAGGCAGCCTTGGGGACCAGTCGAGTGGCTAGTGAGTATTGAAGGTAGAGGGAGCGGACCGGAGCTAAGGCTGATATTGTTGTGTAGTTTCCACCCCTCGCCCTGCCCTAGCCCAGGGGCAGGCAAGCATGCGGACGTGTCAATTAGCCGGGCCGAACTGGGTTACACTGACTGCACCACTCTGTTTGTTGTGCTCAAAATAGTTGCTGAATTTCACTTATATTGCCATGTTTCAAAATGAGAAGTATATAACTTTTGTATGTATGAAATTCTATTAGGGATGAAAGAGATTCTATTAGAAATTACTCAGGGCTGATGAAGTAAATTGGAGAGATTAAATCTAAATTTTGTGATTTTTTTTTCATATACAAATAGAGGGAATATTCTATTTTGCTACATATGGGTGTGTGCAGTCTGTGGCCCATTTGGGAGAAATGCTGCCAAACAGTTCCATTTCAACCTCAAACCATTGTAGTTTTTGTAAAAGCAATTATTTTGACTGATAAATAGCACTATAGCTTCTTATTCTTGTGTATTTTCTGTAGTTCAGCGCCTTTGGATCAAGGAACTAAATTTTAATAATTGTTATTTCAAAAGTACTATTTTTACAATTCTAATTTGACAACATTCTGGAATTTTAAGCACAGTCATTTTGTTAGTCCAATATTTGCAGAAATTTGAGATATATACATTTTACTTACATATATATTTAAATATATATAAGGATATATTTTTATGTACAGAATGCAAAATTTGTTGAAACTGTTTAAATAATTTTGTTACACTGGGTAACTGGCTGAACCATTGGTTTTCCAGTCTGTGTGATGTAAGGTGAGGGACAGCTATGAAGTTTCCATCTCTTTAGATTGTCTATTGTAATAAGTAAAACAAATTTCACATAGCCTCCCTCATTTTACCATCATACAGTTCCATTCCGTTGAGATTGCAGCCATGTTGAACTTTACTGCATTTCTCGCAAAGTATTGCACCTATTTATGTTTAATTAAAGTATATGTTGTTGGAGAAGTTAAATTTTATTGTTTCTCTTTTAAATAGTTTGGTTTCTCCTTTGTTACTCTGTCTTACATGTAGCTTTTGTAGTCTTCCAATCCTTCTTTTGTTGCGGGTCTGGGTGGTGTTAGGCGCAGCTTAGTGTTGACGTCTTGCACCCGCTAGTCGGACAGGCGCCGCCCGCCGTTTGTTACTGGATGTTCTCCCTGCTCCATTGCTGTTCATATGTGATGATGAAGTACAAAACTAACGTGTTATCATTGTGTTACATAGACACATTTGTTTTGTTTAATTATTTTTTCAACATACGTACATGGAAATTGTGGGATAATGCCCCTTGTTTTTTAAGTACAGTTATAGTGAGGGGATAATGCTTTTGCAGCATTTAGTGTGTGAAGGAGCGTGAAAGGGTGTTATTGTGTTCATTGAAACATAGTGTGAGTGAAGGTATAAATGTTGCTGATTGTGTGTGTGTGTGATTGTGCAGAGGTGTCCTCTTGGACACCACAAAATATCTTTATTTCTGGTTACATGAAAGTCAGTGTGTGTGCATGTGTGTATGAGTGTGAGTTTCAGTAATGAATGTGAGACTGTGGATTAATTATTATGGCATGAAAGACAGTATGTTGTGTGAGCAACTGATTTGAGTGACTTGTGATGTGCATTTGCTGTGATGGGTCATGAAGAAGGTGAAACCTTTCACATTGTTTGCGCAGATAAACCATGTGTAGCATTGTTATAAACCAAAGCATGTCAATGTAAATTATGTACAGTTTTATTTCACTTTTTTTTTACGTCCGAGATGGTAGGTGGTTGGATTTTTACAAGTAAATATTGTTTTGTTTCATGTGGGAACTTGAAGAAATTTTATGGAAAGATGCTGTTTTGTTGTCCAAGACAGCAGAACAAGCAGGACTAGATAATGGGTGGACTTATTGTGTATAAATGAGAGTTTAGTGATATGCCCACATTATTGTAAAGTGACTTTAAAGATATTTTTGTAAAGATATTGTGTGGATCCAACCCCAGCTGCTGTTCCCTCTCCGCTGTGGCTGTGTTACTTTTGCAAGCTACAATTGTAAAGAAAGAGATGTGAGAGTATAAGAGAGAGCTAATTGTATTATCTTTGTGTATAATAATTATTGATTTTTAATAAATTACAGAAATCGTGTTCCCAATTGAATTTTAATTTGGGACCTTCCCGCTCTCCCGCTCCCCACGGGCACTGGCGTGGCGGAGCAGGCTCACCGATGCGAACCAACCGGATTGGACGCCACGGAGCCAAACGGACGAGTCTGCGAATTTCGTAATAATGCTGGGGAAGGCGTAGAGATAAGGGCGGGGTGGCGTGAGGCCGCGGCGCGGTCGCGGTTATCACCGTCATCTAGTTGACAGGATCACTTTGGAGGCATCCCCTGGACTGCACTGCCTGGGGCGGGGCGGGGGCAGGCAGCGTTGATACTAACCACGGCTATGCGGCCCCCATCCAACACTGATTACTAAAATAGAATTTTAACGTAGAATGATCGAAAGAGAGGAAGAAGAGTTAAAAGCCAGCCCGCGGATCAGCGTTTATTTTCATAAATGTCAAAATAATTAAGTGGTACGGGGCTGTGGGACTTCCCTGGATGTCCGTCTAATAGCCGCGGTGCACTTGTTGCTTTCAGTTGATTCCGAGGCTCTCCGGGGAGCCGTTCGGGAACACGCACCGGAGCGGAGCTCGTTCGCCTCGCCGTACACAGTGACTAATGTCTCATAAGCGTGCCCCATGGAGAGACAGAGATAGACCAGGGCCCTATCACTTCGAGATCGGGGGTGTCGCTCTTTCTCTCTTGCACCTCAGTCTCTCAAACAGAAAAAGAGAGATGGAGATACACACCCCCGATCTCGAAGTGAGAGGGCCCTGAGATAGACTCTCAGTCTGGCCCATGAGCTCCGCAGTGCGTGTGGTGCGGCTCGGCGGATACGCAGGGTGAGTTGGAGACACCTGGTCTAGAGAGGTAGATTCTTTTGCTGAGGTATTGGGTGTTTCTGTTTGACGGAATATGAGTGAATAAGATGTGCTACAGCACAGTATGTTTGGTGATAGCATTTTGATAAGCAAAAGCGAAAGGGGGCTGGGGTTACTGATGGATTGGGTTGGTGGTGAAGGGCGTGGGGGGTGCGGCGGGGCGGGACAGGGCGGGGCGGGGCGGGGCGGGGCGGGGCGTGTTGTGATGCTGTCGATAGGGTGCGGTGAGGGCCGCGAGCAACCTCCCCCCGCCCCCTTCCCCGCGCCCCGCGCAACACCCATCGGCCGAATTCACAATATTGTACGACATAACAAGTTTTCCCCGCGCAGCGCAACGCCTCCCATGCCATGCCCTTCTCCACGTGACCCGCACATGGCTCCGCCCCGCCCCGCCCCGCCCCGCCCCGCCGATGTCCTTGAGCGTTGTTCCGATTAAGAGAGCAATAACGTATCACACAATCGTGTGTGACCACGGTCCTGTGTATAAAAACAAGCCCACATGACACCGGCACTCTGCGCCCTCGCGGCCCCGCCCCGCCCCGCCCCGCCTCGCCCCTCCGGCGTGCCAATATCTATCAGATTCCCCTCTATTCCTTAGTTGTGGTCACCAGCCCCCCCCCCAACCCCTCCCCTCTCTGTCCCTTTGATCCACGCATGAGAGCCAGAAACGCGGCCCAAATACGCTTTTCGGGTGGCGTGTTCTTGTTTTCCCCGCCAGTAGCGCTAGCGCGTTCCGAGATGAGATGGCTCGAAGAGGACTGGACCCATGTTATTGCTTTTGTCATTGTGTTGAAAGCGGGAGAGGCAGGTAAGGTGGTCTACGTGTAGGAGTGGGGGTCGGGACCAGGACCAGGGCCTGACGGGTTGGTTAGGGGTGGTTGTGGGCTTGCCGAGCCGAGCCGAGCCGAGCCGAGCCCAATATCTCGCGTGGATTTGGTTTGTGACTACCCCCTAACGCGGGGCGGGGCGGGGCAGGGCATCCGATACAACCTTGTGTGGCGGGTGGCTTTAGCCGGGGCTAAAGCCCTTTGGACGAGGACGGAGGAGGAGGAGGAGGAGGTGGGGGGGGGGGAGGTGGAGAGTGGTCCCCAGCCCCGCGGCGACGTGATCGAGAGAAACACACCCCCGCGAGCAGCGCCTACGCACCCGCAGCGGGGCGGGGCGGGGCGGGCCGAGCCGGGCCGGGGCCACAGGGAACGGGCGGGACGTGCGAAAAATCTGGTTTCACGCCGCGCCGGAGGCAGCAGCCGTACGTGCCGTGCCGGAGGCGCCGGGCCGAAACCCTGCTCGCCTTCGTCCGGGGTCGCGTGTCATCACCGTCGCCCCGCCCCGCCCCGCCCCGCCCCGCCCCGCCCCGCCCCGCCCCGCCCCGCGCGGACACCTGACCTGCAGTTACAGGCTGCAGCCGCAGCCCCGCATCGTGATCTCGATGTCAGTGTACTGAGGCCCATGAGGTGCCGGGGTGTATTGGGGCGGGCGTGGCGGGGCGTGGCGGGGCGTGGCGGGGCGTGGAGAGGCGTGGCGGGGCGTGGTGGGCCGAGGCGGGGCGTGGTGGACCGAGGCGAGGCGTGCATGCTGGCTGGTGATAACGCGGGTGGTGCGGGGCCGGCAGTGACCGGCGGTGACCGTCCGGGGCGGGGCGGGGCGGGGTGGGGCGGGGCGGGGCGGGGCGGGGTGGTCTCGACATGCTCGACGGGCGACCAGTGGACAGTGAGAGGCCGCGTCTCCCGGACGGAGGCTCTTGTCGTTAGTGAGCATCCCGCGTTGCAGTCGGCACCCCTCTTGCGGCAGCAGCAGCAGCAGCAGCCCCTCGACGACTCCCGCCCCGCCCCACGCTGCGCCTGCGCCTGCACCTGCAGTGCGACGCCCAGCTCCTCCCAGCTCCTCGCCGCTCTGCGCCGGGGCCTGCGACTGCACCTCACGTCGACGCCTGCGCTGCGCTGCGCAGCCCGCGCGCCCTCCACCATGTTCGTGGACTGGATGATGGCGGTCCTGCGCTTCGCCACCGTAGCAAGTGAGTGCTTCAGCCTGCCTCAGCCCCAGCAGGGTGATTCCGAACCGCGTTCAGTAGTGCCCTCTCTCTCGCTCCTCATGGCCGTGCTCCACGAGTGCGACAAGGACAGAGAGACGAAAGCACTGTGCGGAATCACCCTCCAGTACCACGGGCAGTATGCTGCTCCGGGCCGAGGCCGTGCTCCCCGTGCGCGTGACGCCTGGCCCGGCGCGGGCCGAGGCCGTGCTCCCCGTGGTCGTTCGGGTCGTCCCTCCCCTCGCGGCCCGGCCCTTCCCTCTGGACGTGCTGCGGGTCGCGTATCGCCATGCAGTGACTACGACCCGCCGCACCGCACCGGCTCCACTGCTGCTGCATAATCAAGCAGTACAGCACGACGTATCCTTGTTCCGCCTGTGCTTCGTGATCACATACTTTCCTACTTTTTCTTCGAAGTGACTGCACCGTGCAACAGTCCGACTATGTATATTTTTATCGAACGCGGTTTAATATGACAAGCCGAAAGGCCTTCAATGCTAATTGATCCGTCCTGTACAGGAAAAGAGAAACCCCTTATCGAACACGTGTTGCACCGCGATGAGTGCGGCTATATTTCTCTTATCGCGTCGGTGAGAATGGTTTGATTACCTCAGGTCTAGCCCCGCATAGCGGGGGAAATCAGTGGAGGACTTTGCGAGCTCTCGAGAGCCGCGCCGGGCGGGGCCGGGCCGGGCCGGGCCGCACAGAGATACACTCGGAAATGTGTTTAATTAAACAAGGTGGCCTGGACTGGGCGGGCCGGGCCGGGCCGGGCCCGATGCGCGTGTTCGAGTGGATTAGCCCCCTCACCTCCTCCTCCCCGCGGGGGTGAAATAGAGGGAGGCAGAGAAAGGTCCAGCCCACTCTAGGAGGCAGCTCGCTGCTCCTCTCCACCTCAAAAGAGACAGGAGAGGAGAGCTATTCCCATCGATTACTTTACTTTCGCCTCATTTCACTGTATATATATTTAAAAAAATATATTTAAGTGTAAATCGCAGATCACGGAGGGGGCCTCCCTTAGGACGGACCATCCACGCTGCTAGTTAGGCTTACATCAGACACTCCACATAGCGGCAGGGCACGGCGTGGCGAGAGTGTCCCTGACCTCTCGCACTCGCCACCGCGCCACCGCGCCCCGCCCCGCCCCGCCTCTCGGTTCGACTTGGCTCGGACCAAATAAATGTAATTTTTCCACTCGGGTGAATAATCACGAGGCCGTCAGCGTGGTCACGCTGGTCCGGGCCGGGCCGGGCCGGGCGTCGGGAGGAGCTCGGAGTAAGCGTAGTTCCTGCTGGCCCCGCCGCGCCCTGCCCTACCCTACAACCACAACCACCATCTCGTCCTCCGCGAGTGAGATGTTCCCGCTGATGGTGGGAGCTCAGCAGCCTAGCGGCCGGGTCAATCACACCAGGCCACGCCGCGCCCATGTGGGCCGAGCCGGGCCTTGCGTAACAAAAATCATCCTCCGCACATTTAGTGAGGTTCGGCTCGGCTCGGCTGCGCGCGATAGCGGTCGCAGTATCGTACAGTAGTACATACGGGGAGTTTTGAATAAGTTACGGGTGCGCGGAGGAGTTGCCCCGGCGAGGCGGGGCGGGGCGGGGCGGGGCGGGGCGGGGCGGGGCGGGGCGGGGCGACCACCACCGCAACGGGGCGTGCTGTGTGCGAGAAAAACTCGCACACGGGGAAAAGTGGCGCGGTGGCGCGCGAGTCACACCCAG
Organism: Frankliniella intonsa; assembly: GCA_033675135.1. Taxonomy (NCBI): domain Eukaryota; kingdom Metazoa; phylum Arthropoda; class Insecta; order Thysanoptera; family Thripidae; genus Frankliniella; species Frankliniella intonsa. The sequence goes on from CM066248.1 coordinate 3,223,424, forward strand.
AGCGCGGCGAGCGCGGCCCGGCCCCCGCGCGGCGCTCATCTCATGAGTCGCGGATGAAGGCGAAGTGAAACGAGTCCGCGACTCAGCGCGCCGCGCCGCGCCGCGAGTGTGGCCGGGCGGGGAGTCCCCCTGCTGCCTCTGCGCCGGACCGACTGGATTAAGCAGAGCCCCGCGCTGAGCCGTGCTGAGCCGCGCTGAGCCGCGGGGGGGTCATCAGCGGGCTGATTGCGCTGTTGTTCTTTGTGCCCCCCCCCCCCCCCTCGCCCCCTTTGCAGTACCTAATGGGCACATGGACGGTGTTACTCACACCTAAGTTGGTGCGGACGCGTACGAGCGCTTGTGCTTCTACGAGCTGGTGGTGAGTTTCTCGGAGTACACTCCGCGGCGCGCCATAATTTCGCCTGACGGGTGTAAGGGTAGGCAGCACCGCAACACTCCGGTGTCGGGTGCTACTCGCCCGGAGGAGAAGATCTTGCCTCGTCAGCTTTGGGTAGTCGCATGGGAGAAGGTGGAGTTTGACGGATCCGCGTCCAGCTCCACCTGCGCTCCGAAGAGGAGCAGGACAGCAGGGCAGCTGGCCTGTAGGGGGCGGCAATAGGCCTGTAGGGGGTGGCAACAGGCCTGTAGGGGGCGGCAGCAGGCCTGTAGGGGGCGGTGGCAGGCCTGCGGCAGGCCTGTAGGGGGTGGCAACGGGCCTGTAGGGGGCGGCGGACGGGAGGCAGCCGCGTCGGCGCGGCGGGGAAGTCCTGCTGGCGGAGCCGCGGAGCGACGGCGGCAGAGGCGGCGGGTGCCGCAGAGGGACCCCCGCTCCCTGATCGCAGGCCGCAGGCCTGCAGGAAACTCGAAGGCCCTATCGGCTGTCACTTCCGGAGCCGCGTGGGTCTTGTCCGTCCTGTCCCGCCGCGGCGTGACGTCACTGCCCCGTCACGTGTGCGCGCGCCACTCACAACATTTTGTAGTACCGCTGGTAATGATGTCCTCCCCCCTCCCCCCTCCTCCTGCCGGCCCTGCCCGACCCGGCCGCCAACTGATATAGAGCCTGGTGGGGCCGCAGGACCTCAGTGTCTGACCGGGCCGGCCTGCCTGCGGGACGGGACGTACTGTATGTGTGTGTGACGGAGACTGACAACTTGTTCGTGTTTGCGCTGCTGAGTCTGAAGCGCGATGACGACCTTCGTGGTCTTGTTGGTGTTGGTGGCAAGCGTCACCGCCGCCCGCGGCTCTGGTACGTGCAGTCATTGAGGACAGGGGGCGGGGGGACAATATCCACGGGTTAGTGCGTTAGCTGCTAGCTGTTAGTGCTAGTGTCATGACCTGCAGGGCGTTTGCCCCGGAGAGGGATTCGGGCGGCGTTGAGCAGGGCGGGCAAGGGTTTAGTCTCTGCCGGAAACGTCGGTTCCGAAGGCCAGAGAGAGTGCGACCCAACTGGACCCGACTGGACACGACCGCTTCAATCCCCTTTTTTCACTTTTTCTCGGCTGTTGTATGTGTCGCGCAGCGCAATGCTGGAGGACAGTGGCAGCGGCGGCGTCAAAATTGTTTCCGGGCGCCCAGTTCAGTTCTGCAGCAGTGGCGCGGCGGGTCCTCTCCTCGCGTGCGAAGCGTTTGTCCTGCTGCTAACGCGGGGGGATGGCCAAACGAAAATCGCGCGGCAATACAGCGGACCGGGCCGGGCCGGGCTCTGCGGGGTGAGGCTCTGCTGGAGGACCCTCTCCTCGAGTGCGCGGCGCTCCCCGCCCCCCGCGCCCCGCCCCCGCGCCCCGCCCCCGCGCCCCGCGCCCCGCCCCGCCCCCCGCCCCCCGCGCCTCTGCGCATTCCCGCAGATCCAATCAGGGCGGACGGGACGCCTCTCACGGCTCCTCTCCGTCCAAAAATGTCACCCCAACCGATTCTCTGTCTCTCTCTCTGCCCTTCTCTCCTCGACTTTCTCTCCTCGTTTTGTTTCAAGAGGTGGCAACTCCGCCCTATCGGGCGTTCGAACTCGCGCCCGCGAAGGGCAGAGGTTATGGACGCAGCCGGTATCCGCGGACGGGACGGGACGGGCCCGGTGGATCCCCTAACCTGTAATCCTCCCCCGGGATCTGTCTGTCACCGACCCGGCCGGAGGCCGGTGCCGGGCCTATCGCTGATGCACTCGCTTTCGCGTCACTGCCCGCCCATGCCCCGCCCCGCCCCGCCCCGCCCCGCCCCGCCCCGCCCCGCCCGCGCCTCGCGCACATTGACCGGGCCGCCTGCTGGTTTCCGCGAATAAGGAGCTCCGGGGACGCCCCCTACGTCAGGAGGCTATTCGGCCCTGGCCGGAGCGGCGGTCTGCTGTTGTTTTATAAAACAACTCCTAGAGAAAAAGTTTTGTTCGTGTTGCCATTAAAGTCTGTGTTCTGTGACATGTCGCCTAACCCGGCGCTATGGTTGATCTCCCCCAGGCATGTGCCCGCGGATCGTGCCCCGCGACGAGTGGGGCGCGCGGCCGCCCAGGGGCGTCGTCGAGATGGTCGGCCCCGTGAGCACCGTGGTGATCCACCACACCTACTCGCCCGCCTACTGCGCCGACGCCAGCGCCTGCGAGGCGGCCATGAGGAGCATGCAGACCTACCACCAGGACGACAGGGGCTGGGACGACATCGGCTACAGGTGAGCACTGCTGCAGGTGTCCTGTCCTGTCGACAGGCAGGGCGGAGCACTAATCATTTTTATGCCACCACAAATGTACGGGCAGGCGTGCTACACACACACACACACAGTGCGGTCTTGCCCAACCCCCAGCATTCTCTCTCCGTCTCTGACTTCTACTGTCTTGTCACAATGAATCATGGGTAGTAGGCCGTTAGTTGCGGCGGCGGCGGTTAGTCGTGGACTCCGCACTTCCGCCTCGCCCCTGCCACCCACAGCTAGCCGGGGCCGCCCCGCCCCGCCCGCCTCGCTTCTCTCAGCTGAAAAAGTAAACTAAAGCTGAACAGCAGAGAGTACCGTCCCGCCCCTGCCCTGCCCAGCCCCGCCCAGCCGGCCCAGCCCCGCCTGTCTTATCGGCGCTGTGGTGAAGGGCGAGGCGTGGTGTGGCGGGGTGTGGCGGGGTGGGGTGGCTGGGGGTGCAGTGGAGCCAGCCCGATAGCGGCACACGAAGAATCCAAACCATGATGGTCCTTCCTTTACAAGTTTTTTTTTTAATTTTTTTATATTTTACCACCGAGTACCTGTCAGCAGTGATCTTTTCGGCGTGTGCACCATCCGCTCGCTCAGGCACTTACCTTCGCATTTGACCTCGCACTCATGTTTATCACCTCGGTTTAGAAAATAAAACATGAAGCTTACGTTACGTTTTCTTTTTCTTTTTTTTTTTTTGTGTGCTTGTTTGAGTAAGACTTGATCTCGTCCTTGACCTATGCACTAACTGTACTTCGCTCTGCTCTGCCCCGCTCGACAGCTTCGCGGTGGGCGGTGACGGGCGCGTGTACAAGGCCCGCGGCTGGAACAGGGTGGGCGCGCACGCCCCGCCCTACAACCAGGACAGCGTCGGCATCACCCTCATCGGCGACTGGACAGGTGAGTGAGTGAGCTCAGTCATCCGGCTCATCAAGTTTACAGCGAAATTTTAAAATCAGGACTTTGTAAAAAGGCGTCGAATACCTTCCTCTTTGTTCCCTCCTGAACGCCACTTATCGAGCAGCGGCCCCGGGGCGCGCGGCTTTCACCATCCCTCGCCGCTCCGCCCCCGCCGCTCAACGTGATGGTGGTGGTGGTGGTGGTGGCGGTGGTGGGCTGCGGCTCGACAGGACAGAGGGCAGGTTTAGAGTGCGTGTTCCGCCGGCCCCGGCGTATACTATCTGGCCTCGGACCGCCTGACCTGACGTCTGCAGCTGCAATCGAAAGCAGCACTTTTTTGTATCTCTGTATCAGAACGCACGAACTTGCAGTCGAAAAAAAAAATCGAAACGGCACGCGTCGCGTCGTCTGCTCTGCTTCTCGATTGATCTCAAGTTTCGCAAACGTCTTGTAACCTCCCTCCCTCCCTCCGAGCCTCCCAGCCTCCCACTCGAGACGGCATATCGTTCGGAAACCGTGGACGCCGCCGTGCCGCGCCGCGTCTTGCTGTGGCGAGCGCCTATGGCAGCCCATGGCGACCAGACAAAAGCTTTTGGCGGCCAGCTCATGTGTGACTCCACTCAGATAGAGTGCTGCCCCATGACCCCCCCGGCCGCGGGCCCTGCGCGGCCCCCGCGCCGCCACGTGCTGGGCGCACAGGGCCATGAGCAGGGCGATAGGCCCGGGCCGCGCCGCGCCGCGCCGGACAGCACCGCCTGACCTGACTCGCTGCTCCCATGAGCCTGAGCCAGCTGATCTGGCGCGCGATCCGCATGGCATCGCCGCAAAGTGGGGCCGCGGGGTTGATCTGTCATGAATAGTGCGGGGCGGGGCGGGGAGACCGACATTATCGGAGAGAGTTCTGCGGTGAGGCAGCTCAGCTCAGCTATCGTCATGAGAGCGGCTCGTGACCACACCCTCCTTGTTCTGTCCGAGCAGCCCAGGCGCCCCCAAAGGAGATGCTGGACGCCGCCGACTGGCTGATCCGCTGCGGCGTGGAGACGGGCCGCATCGCCGAGGACTACCAGCTGATCGGGCACCGGCAGGCCAGGGCGAACCACACCGAGTGCCCCGGGGACGCGCTGTACGCCGCGCTCCGCGACATGCCCCGCTGGACGGACAAGCCCGCCCCGCCCAAGAAGCGCACGGCGGCGCCCGAGTCGGCGGCGGCCGTCGTCGTCTCCACGCCGCTCCCCACCACCGCCGCCGCCGCCGTCCCCGTGGAGCTGGTCGAGGCGGCCACGCCGTCGCCGGCCGCGCTGGCCGGCACCTACGACCCTTCCACGCCCGTGGCGGCCCGGGACGCCGTCGAGGTCCGGCAGCTCAACAAGCGCGGCACCGGCGCCGCTGCGGGGGCGGGGGCGGGGCTGCGCGGCGGCTCGCTGTGGGACCGGCTCGTGGTCATCTGGCAGCACGAGGCCGCCCGCCAGCAGGCCCTGGCCGCCCTGGACGCCCAGGACAGCCCCGCCGCCGCCTCATGACCCTCCTGACCTCGCTGTGAGGACGCCGACGCCCTGGACCCCGGCACGCGCGGGCCTGCGGGTCAGGCCAGGCCGAACCAGACCAGGCGTGGCGCCGGGATCCATCGGGAGCGAAAACAGACTGATAAACAACGCGGCGCGGCGCGGCGCGTCGAGTGTTTGTACGCGCTGCGATTTGTGCCGATCATCTCTCGATGAAAGGGAAAATAACCACGAGCTGTCAAACGAGCTCACGAAGTTGGGGTACGAAGGGAAAGAAAACCAGCTGTGTTCCTGTCCTGGGAGCATTGTCTCACCAGACCTCTTCTAGTGTGTGTGTGTGCATGAGCTTGAACTCCGTTCGGGGTAGGCCGGGCCGGGCCGGGCCGGGCTGGGCCGCGCGGCGCGGGGCGGCGCGGGGCGGGGCGGGGCGGAGGGTGGTTCGCGCCCAGCCCGCCCAGCCCTACCCCGCCCCGCCCCGCCCCGCCCCGCCCGCCTCGCCCGCCTCGCCCTACCCCGCCTCATCATTACTAGGAAATGCATTGGCGTGTGCGATAAGCAACGAGTGGCGCGTTATCGTTAATCATGGCAGGCGCTGCGGTGCAGCGGCAGAAGCACGCGGCTCAGACCACTCGAGGCGCGTCGAGTATGAGTCCCTTTGTGCCATGGCAGGGCGGGGCCGGCGGGGCGGGCGAGGGATTATTGGCCGTCCTGCCCCTGCCCTCCACTGACGGTACCGCAGCAATATCATTGAGCCTGGCTGAGCGTGAGTGAGTGAGTGAGTGAGTGAGTGAGTGAGTGAGTGAGTGAGTGAGTGAGTGAGTGAGTGAGTGAGTGAGTGAGTGAGTGAGTGAGTGAGTGAGTGAGTGAGTGAGTGAGTGAGTTAACGAGCGAGCGAGATATTGTATTTATCCCACGCCGGGCAGCGATGTGCGATCAGAGTTGAAAAGAGTCAGATGTTCGAGTTTTCTCTGTTGTCTTGGAGGTCGCATAAAAGTGCACAGTGTACCATACCAAGTTATTGTGATATGTAGGAGCTGCATAGAGGCGCCCTCCATGGAGAGCGCCGTTATCCCATCAGTATTCGTGTTTTGTATGTGTATTGTTTAATGTGTGTTGGTGAACTGTATTGTTTTAACTTTTATTATAAATAGACCGAGTGAATGTGTATGTTTTATACCTGTGGAATAACTAGCTGTACCTCTATAATTAAATACATAATATTATATTTTCATTCTCCCAAAATGTGTACAAAATGAACTGGCCCTGCGTTTTCCTCTTTTATCCTCCCCCTCCTGCCGCCTCACAGCGTCCAGTCTCCGCCCGGCTCGGCCCGACCCGACCCGGCCCGGCCCGGCCCGGCCCGGCCCGGCCCCGGCCAGTGTACCACAGCCGACCACAGCGGAGCGGAGCGGCCAGCGGCTGTGCTACTCGATGTGATGTGCCAGCGGACCGCGTGGACTTTGCAGCGGACCGAGCCGGACCTCAGCTCAGTGCTGTGCAGCCGCAGCCGCTGCCGCACAAGAGAGCTGGTGGAGCTGGGCCGAGCCGGGACATCAAGAGCATCAAGAGGAGGAGGAGGAGGCGGCCGAGCTGAGCAGTGCGGGACCACAGCGTCATGGCGGGAGGATTTGTCGCTGTCTGTGGCGGACACGCATGGAGCCGGCCGGGTCATCGGTCAGAGCAGCTGCGACAGGTGAGCACGTGACCTCCCACCTGACCCCCGCCGCCAATCGCAACGCTCACTGCTCTGCGCTCAGCGCCCCCTGGCGGCGGCCGCAGCCGTAACGTTTGAATGAACTGGAAGAGCGTGAGCGTGAGCGTGAAAAATAAAAGAGCGTGGTCCAGAGATAAGATTATATCTTTAGCAACAGCAGTCCGCGGCGGGGCGGTGCGGGGGTGGGACGGAGGAGGGCGGCGCAAAGAGACAATACAGGGTGGCGGGGCGGGGCGGGGCGGGGCGGGCGACAGGCGTTGATGGGTCTGACGTGCGCAGTAGGTTGGCTCTAGGAGGGAGGTGGTCGCCTCGCCGCGCCCCGCCAGGGCTCTGTTCAGCAGGAGCGCCCGCTGGGTCATTCCCCGCCCGGGCCCGCCCGGGCGAGTGTACGCCACGCCGCGCCCGCCCCGCGCACCCAACGGTGTGCTTAGGTGGGGTTTTTGTTTGACTCACCTGGTCCTTGCATTAACCGCGGGCTTCGCCTCGTGTCTCGGCCCGTCCCGCCCGTCCCCCCTTTCGTGCCGCGCCGTGCCGCGCCTTACTTACCGACCCTTACGGCACGCGCAGGGGCGGGGCGGGGCGGGGCGGGCTCAGCGGGTAAACATTTGCTCTACTTTGGCATGCCCGGGCCGGGCGGGCTGACCCGGGCCGGGGCCGAGCAGGAGCGCTTGTAGGACCCAGGCGCAGCGCAGGCGAGGGGCCGCCGCCATGCCATGGCCCTGCCTCCCAATATAATGGGATTTTAACGTAGACGCGGAAGAAAAGACCACGCGAGCGGGGCCTGCGGGCGGGGCGGGGCGGGGCGGGGCGGGGCGGGCGGCTTGCGGCGCGGAGGACAAAGAGGGCCACGAACGGGGAGAAGAGAGAGAGAGGGTCTGGAATTAAGAGCGAATCGGCGTGAGCCAGAGGGGAAGAATGTTTGTTGGTTTCCGCGTGGTGGACCCTCGCTGCCCTTTCAGCGGCAGCGTCCTGGAAACAAAGTAGTTGGTAACGGTAACGCCGCGCCGCCGATAGACGGGCGGGAGTGCGCGCATAACGCGGCCCTTTCTCTGCATTACTTTCCTGTTTCGGGTGGCAGAATATAGTTTTCTAGGGATAAATGATAGTCATGAAAAGGAAGAGGCGGGTAGGGAAAAGTACAGAAGCAGCCGACGACGTTCCTGCCTGCGCGGGCGCCGGCAGCAGGGCTGGCACGGCTGCAGCTCAGTGCTGGCCTGCCTCGCCCCGCCCCGACGTGCCCCGCCCCGCCCCGCCCTGCGGGGTGTTCTCTATGGAGATCATATGGGCCGTGCAGAGGCAGGACAGGGCACGGCGCCCCGCCGCGGCCAGGGCGCCAAGACAGCGCCCGCTTCATGGCACCACGCCACGGAGAAAGGGCGCGGAGGCGCGGCGGGGCGGGGCGGGCTGGGGCGGGCTGGTGCGGGGCGGGGCGGGGCACAGGGGCGTCCTGGTGCCCTCAGTATAACGCGTTTCTGTGGTCGACTGCTCGGAGCTCGCCACTGCTGCGCTGCGCTGCGGACTTTCTGCCCGAGAGTGCAGAGCGGAGCGTTAGTGTCCCGGCGAGCAGGGCCGCGGGGCCGGGGCCGCAGGCGGGGGCGGCGGGGGCAGCAGGAACAGCAGGAACAGCAGGGCAGCAGGAGGCTGCATGGCGCAGGCCGCAGGGGCCATCGTGTGGGAAGCGGGGGAAACAGAGATAGGAACACGTGCGCGAGTGTAGTCTCACTCGCACACTACGGGCACTGACAGGACAGGACAGGACAGCCTCGCAGAACCGCTCTGCGCGCTTGAATAGCTGCGGGAGCGGGGCGGGGCGGGGCGGGGCGGGGCGGGGCGGGGCGGGGCGGGGCGGGCGGGGCGGGGCGGGGCGGGGCGGGGCGGGGCGGGCGCCGCCGGGAGGCGTGAGTGCGACTCGCGAGTCCGCGGCACGCGCCATGCCCCGCCCTGCGCCGCCCCGCCACGCCCCGCCACGCCCCGCCCCGCCCCGCCCCGCCTCACTACACCGGCACCGGGCGCGCGTCGCGTGTGACGTCAGGCGAGAGTGTGCCCTACAAAACAGGTACCTTCCGTCCGTTTCCAGCCCAGTCCAGCCGCCGCGCCGGGCCCGACTCCACCTCACCTCGGCCCTCGGCTGGCTCGGCCCCACCCATGGCCAGCGGGGCCGTTCAGGTAGCCTTCTGCATACCCCTTCCCCCACCCCAGCCCAGTCCGGATCGGGCGGCGGCGCCGTTGGGTTGGTTTCCGTGTCAATCGTCTGCTTCTACCGCGTTAGAAAAGCGACGCTGCCACGCCCCGCCCCGCCGCGCCCCGCCCCGCCGCGCCCCACCCCGCCGCGCCCCGCCCCGCCCCGCCCCGCCGCGCCCCGCCCCGGACGGACGTGACGGGCCTGGCGCGTCCGTCAAACTGTATCCCGTTGCGTCGACCTGGGCCGGGCCGAGGGCCGTGCCGGCGCGTCGGGATGACACGTGCGTGCCACACTTTTACGAGTGTATGGTTTGAATGAATGCGGCTCCGTGTGCGTTTGTGCGTCTGTGTCTGTTTGTGTGTGTATGAGTATGGGTCCCGCCTAATCGGTTTTCACCAGCCAGTCCCAGTTCACTTTTACGGGGCGCTCGCGAGTTTCGCGCGTTGAGTCGCTTTGGGTTGGACAAGGTTAGGGTCCTATGCCGTGCTGCGCCTAACTTTCACACCCGCCACAGCCGTCGCTACGCGAGGCGCGAGGTCCTCCTCCGCCCTCGCCTCGCGGCCACCGCTATGCGATTTTGACTCTACTTGGCCGCGTTCATCTTCTGCAGAAGCGGTACTGTATCGACTCCGGAGTAGACATGCACGCCGCGCCGCCGATGCGCCGCTGCCGACGTATTTTGACGCGCCGCCGCCGCCGTTGAAAAAACTGCGGCGCGCCGCCGCGCCGCCGCCGGCAATTTTATCGGCGGCGTATCCGGCGGCGTGGCCGCAATTCGCTAAATTTTTAACTCTATGGGCGCCCGAACGATAGGCAACCAAACTTGCACTCCTCTTACTACCACAACCCCTTGCGACGAAAGCGAGGGGCCCGCAACTCCGATTTTGGGTGTACACCGACCGAAAACCGAATGATCGTCATTGACCGAAAATGACTGAATTTCGATTGAATGACTGAATTTTGATTCAATTACCTTAAAGTTATCGAATGATTGAAGCATGATCGAATGACTGTAGAGCGATCGAAAAATGACCGAATGACCTAAGAATGATAGAAAAATGACCGAATGACCCAAAATCGATAGAAAAATGACCGAATGACCCAAACACGAAAGGAAAACGACTGAATGCAAGAAAACGACCAAAACTTGAACATAAGAAGTACTGAAGTATATGCCGATAAAAAAGCGATGGGATTGTTATAAAAATCTTTCAATGGTGCTGCCGCAACAAATGTCTACTGAGACGACGCGAGAAAACTCTGAGACAAACGTTTCCCTGCTCGTTCGAATAAGCGAGGACCATAGCTCTGCGCGCGATTGGCTGTCAACGTAGGCCACCGACCCTACGCGGTTGCAGAGTGGGTTTGCCCACCCACCATTCTACGCGCGCCATCATTGCCACATTGCCCAACGTTCATTTTTAGGGCACCTTAAAAAGAATGTAGTTTTTAATGAAAAAAGTTTAGTTGTGAGTGTATGAGAGGATGAGCGTAAGTAGGGGGTTTCAGCATCACATGTTCGATTATTTTTGAGGTCACAGAAAAAACAATTGTAATACATAGAATGTAATAACTTACAGACGTGAGCCGGCTTGGGTGGTCAGGACCCGCCAAATTCAAACCCCAAATGTTAGATTTAGACATTCCCTCCCAAGCTCCGGTGGAAGAGGAAGGGGGGAGGTGGGGCCGTAAATTGAAAAAAATAGTGACAGAAGAAATGACATGTTTACCTAAAAAAGACTTAATATAGACCTAAAACAACCGAAACTTGACAGAATGAACGAAAATTCACTGAATGACCGAACATTGACCGAATGACCAAAAATTTACCGACTGACCGATAATTTACCGAATGACCGAAAATGACCGAAAGTGACAGAAAAAATGATCGAATGGAAGGGCGTACACCGATTTGTTGGAGTTGCAGACCCCTCGGACGAAAGCGTCAGCAGCGGGCGAGCGATGCCCACTGATCTTATCCACTGAAATTATTGATAATTTAACGTTCTTAAATGCAACCTATTCATAACTAGCCCTCTTTCCAAGAGCACGCGCCGGCAACGCCGCCGCCGCCGCCGCCGAAAACAGTGTCGGCGTGAACGCCGGCGGCGCCGCCGCCGCCGGCCAAATTTTGCCTATACGCCGCCGCCGCCAAAAGTGGGGTCGGCGTGCACGTCTACTCCGGAGCCCGGAGCCAAGACCTTGGCTTTTATGTCCCGGAGACAGGAGCTGCTTTTGGGGTGCTTTCCGCTGGACAGCGTTCCGATGTGGGACTCTGTACCATCCGTTCGTACTCCTTGAGGAAGGTGGGGTGGGCGGGGGCGGACCGAGAGTGCACAGGGATAGGGAATCCTATGCTGGGATCATTCTATTTGGGGGGCAGGTGAAAAGGGGGCAGGCCGGTGCTCTTGGAAAATGGTTTAGAGAGGCTAGGGGGGCCCGATGGGTCTGGGTAGGGCCCGGCGGCGGCCCCCGGCACCACGGGCGCCCCGCCCCGCCCCGCCCGGCCCGCCCCGCCCCGCCCCGCCCCGCCCCGCCCGGACCAGGCCTGTAACGCCCTGGAGCGTTGGGGCCTCGGTGGGAACAGAGCACTTTGGGGGCCTCCCGCCGCGCCCCGTCCGGCCCGGCCCGGTCCTGTCCAGCGTTACGGCGTCACTTATCTCGCGCGGCGCGGCGCGTACCTACGTGATGGAGCGCAGTGAAACGTGACGCGCGATACTATCGCGATTACCGGCGCGGCCGGCAGGCGGCAGCGCGAGCGGCATCTGCCGCGCACGTGCTTGATAAAACTAACAAAACCTCGGGGACGATTGAGAGCAAAGTGACTTGAGTCACTTGTGCTCGGAGAGAAAAGAATTGCTATTCTAGCAAACCTCGTTGCAAATATAGCGCCTACAATGTTTGTTTTTGCTAGGGCAGCAACAATATTGCTGACTTTACAAAGACGTTTGCAGTCACAGCTTTACAGTTTGCTACCGCAACATTTTTTTTGTAGGGCAGCAAAAAAAGTTGCAGGCGCTATATTTGCAACGAGGTTTGCTAAAGCAGCGAGTCTTTCGCTCCGTGTGTGAAACAAGTGTCGACGAACGTTTTGCGGCTGACTCCCTCCCCCAGGAGGGCGCGCGCTGCGCTGCTCGGGCGAACTCCCGCGGGACTCGCGGCCGCGGACCAGCCGCGTCAACAGCGTCACGACGTCAAAACGAGCGGGAAGGGAATCGCGTAAACGTGCGAAACGACGACGGCGGCGCGCCGCGCGCGTGGCGGTGTGGGAAACAGGAGGGGGGGGGGTGAAAGGGGAGGGAGACAGGAGGAGAGGGAGGATATATAAAAAAAAAAGCGGGTGGTACGCGACTGGATTGCAGTGTCATCGCTGTCACCAGCATGTCCAGGAGCTGTCACCACACGGGTGCTGTCTAACCGCGGGAGGAACCGGCCCGCCCCGCCGCACCGCACCGCGCGAGGAAAACGGGGAAAAAAAATAATTGTAATGACAAATACGAGTCTGTCTCGGCGGGAAGAAGTAAAAAAGGAAAAGAGGGAGGTATTCAGAATTAATCAGGTGTACTGTAAGCTTGGTGGGAGTTGTAGACATTTCAAGTCTTTGCTCCATTCTTTGTTTTCTAGTCCCAGGAGAGAATTCGCGTGTAAAAAAAGGGATATAGCTAGTGGTGTCCTGGAGTGAGTCACAACACTCTCCTGCTTGCTTGTTTCCCACTTCACCCCGCACTTCCTGCTCCTCCTCTCTTCTCCTCTATAGTGTTGACGAAAAACGAAAAAAAAAAATTGTCTCGGTACAGAATAAAACGCAGTAAAGGTGAAAGGAGGAGGATCCAGAAGAAAAGTAAGGTAGGAGCGCGGGGCAGGAGAGAAATGAATAAAATAAAATGTCCAAAGTGCTCTTGGTGACGGCGACACGCCTCTTTGTCTGAAATTTTAAAGAGCTCGCAGCAGCAGCAGTAAGCCCCCGCCCCGCCTCGCCTCCCCCCCCCCCCTCGCCTCGAGCATCAATATGCACCGCTGAATTTCCCCTCCTGCTATTTCTTCTTCCTCCTCCTCCCCGTCATCAACGTCACCCGGGTCGCGTCGCGTCGTCTTCCAGGTGTGAGGAGAGGAGGCAAACACTCAGGTCGTCTATTCTGCAGGGTGGTTGTGACGCGACGCCGCGCTGGTGACAGGCGCGGCGTCGGCGTCGCGGTGGAGGCGGGCGGGGGGCTGGGGGCGGGAGCAGGGCGTGGCGGGGGGCAGGGGAGAGGGGCGGGGCGGGGCGTAAAGCACCTAATCCTCGAATTCGCGGCGCACGGATTCAGGTTCGGATTCGGCTGCAAAGGTGGGACCTGGCCTGCGGGGGCTGGGGGCTAAGGAGGCTCCGGGAGCACTGCCTTTATTGTCTGTCCGTGCCGCGCGATTTAGCAGCCCGAAAGCAGGATGAGCAAGACGACGGCGCACTGGTGGTGCGGGTGCACCGGGGCGTGGCGGGGGCGGGGCGGGGCGGGGCGGGGCGGGGCGGGGGGTGGTGCGGGGCGGGGCGGGGGGGGGGGGGGGGGGGGGGGGGGGGGGGGGGCGGGGCGGGGCGGGGCGGGGCGGGGCGGGGCGTCAGATTGGGGCGCAGAGATGAGGACGGAGCGCGGCGGGCGCGGCGCGGAGGTCGAAACAAAAGAGAAGTCAGAGCCGCGCGCGCCGCCGTGCCGCGCCGTGCCGCGCCGTGCCGTGCCGTGCCGTGCCGTGCCGTGCCGTGCCGTGCCGTGCCGCGCCTTACTTCGAAAATATTCACAGCATGACGTTCTGCCTCCTCACAGCACTGCCAAAAGAAAACAGAGGAAACGCTATCATTGCCTACGATAAATCAAAAGTGTTGTCGTTAACTACGACGTGTGTGTACTTTGCGGGGACGTTGTAATTGAATAATTCAATGACGGGGCCGGGCTTGGCTGGGAGGGGCATCGCCTCCTCTGCGCCGCGCCGGCTGACGTGAGGGTGAAACGAAACGGGACCTGGGCCGGGCCGGGACCCGGACCACGACTCAAAACGAACCCGAGTGACGCGGTGTGCGGCGAGCGCGTGCTTAGCGAGCGGCGCGTGAATCAGAGGGAGTGACTCACTCATCGACACCACCAGGACCAGGACAGGGAGCGGCGGGGCCGGGGAGCTGCACGGTACGTCGCCGACGCAACACGTTGATTGCCTTTCTTTAAGTTTACTTTACTTATAGACCAGAACTCAAAAGACCTATGGTTTCCCCGCTGGCCCTGCTACTTGCCCCGCCCCGCCCTGCGCTCCGCCCCGCCCGAAGTATATCGCACAGGGGGGGGGGGGGGGGCTTTTGTCAGTGCAGGGATCAAACACACAACACATGCACACACATACACACAGATGCACGGAGGTTGGCGCGCCCTGCTCTGATTCAGAAACCGACAAGACTCGCGCCGCAAGGGAAAAAAAGCAGAGCCGAAATAATTAAATGGATGGCCTACCCACGAAAGTGGCCTCCGTGTGTGTGTGGGCACACGCTCCGCTCACGCCACGGGCGAGGCGCACGCTGTGAGCACACAAACGCTTTCGAGCCGCATGTTTTCGTGCTGGCTGGCTGGCTGGCGTGTGTACGAGCCGCCCAGACCCACCGTGAGTGTTGTTGCAGAGAGCTACCCGACCTGGAGTACAGGGCGCGTTACTGGAGCCCCTGAAAATCCTGGAATCCGGGAGGGCCTGGTACAGTCGCTGGAAGCTCGACGTCAAGGGTCGCGAGTGTCACTGCGGCTTGTGTGGTGCGGTGGAGGGTGACCTCTCGTACATCTCGGGCAAGGTCGAGCAGGCTCCTGTAGGTCAGTGCGGCTCGCGCCGCGGCCCGCGGCGGGCTGGAGGCGGGTCTCTCCTGAAGCCCTTCGGGCAAGGTCGTGAAGGCTCCTGGAGGTCACTGCGGCTCGTGCCGCGGCCCCCGACGGGCTGGAGGCGGGTCTCTCCTGAAGCCCTTCGGGCAAGGTCGTGAAGGCTCCTGGAGGTCACTGCGGCTCGTGCAGCCTCCGGCCGGAGCGCTGGAGACGGCGCCCTCGCCTGCCCGCCCCGCGGCCCGGCCGGAGAGAGAGAGTGAGTCCGGCGCAGGGGACGGGGAAGGGCGGAGGTAGGGGGCAATAAGTGAAAGGGGCAAGGAGAGAGGGGAGCGGGGGCGGCGGGGATGAGTTTTGAGCGCTTCGGGGCGGGGCGGGGCGTGGCGGGACGAGGCGGGGCAGGGCGTGGCGGGGCGGGGCGTGGCGGGGCGTGGCGGGGCGGGGCGGGGCGGGGCGGGGCGTGGCCGAGGTGTGGAGGAGCCGTCCTGGGCCGCGGGCGAGTCCGAGTACGACTGGCACGTGGGTCGGACGGCGCGCTGCACGCCGCGGTGCACTGCAGTCCTGTCCAGTCGGTCTGGTCTAGTCTGGTCCGGCCCGGCCCGGCCTACCTCACGGTCTGTCCTGACCGTCCCGTCCCGTCCTGCCGTGCTCCATGGCCTGCTGGCCGCCGCGGCCGCGCTCCCTCCCGCACCGCTGGATAACCACTGCTGCTCTGCCCTGCCAGGTACCCTCGCGCACCTCGGGCTCCAGGACGCGCGTATAGTTCCGACTGTGCGTGTGTGTGCGCGCGCGTGTGTGCAAGTGGTTTCTTCGTCGCAAATCCAACGGTAACCCGCGGTGATGTGCGTCCCCTTCTTGTTTGAGCTGCGCGCTCGTCCGGGTGCAATTCCATCCCGGGCGGCCCCGGGCGGGAAGTATAAAAGAAGAAAAACAAACGAACGCAAGTGGCCGTGGGCGCGATCTCTCTCTCCCGAGAGAGTTAGTTGTGTTAGTGTTTCTGATCGCGGAGTTGTGCCAGCGCCGCGCAGCGCGCGTGAGTGTCAGTGTCCTTAGCGCCTGCCGGCCGCGGGGTAGGCCTCTCCGCCCGACACGCCTGCTCGGCTCGGTGGCCTACCCACAGGCGCTCGGGGGCGCGGCGAAGGGCGGCGTGGAGTGAGGTGAACGCAGTGAGGGCCCCGACCCCATGTCCCCGGGGCGTGGCGGGGCGCGGCGTGCTGGGGCGGCGCGGAGCGGGGCATGACCTGGGAGCTGAAAAGCTGCTGAACAATCGTGTGCGGGGAGCTGGCTCTTTAGATTCGCCGCGCAATGCCCGTGTAAGCTCCGCCCCAATAGTGCTTTTGTTTGAGCAAACTCAATCCCTCAAGTAATCTACCAAACGTTTTCGCCCTTTTGCACATGGTTTCGGGGGCGGTTGACCTGCTTGTCAGCCTCTCGGATCCAGGGTAGGCAACTCCACCCTACACAACTGCTACGCTGGGCTCGGTTGCCTACCCGCAGGCGCTTTGTGCCTATCCGCTTCTAACCAAGACGATGTTTCTCTCCTCTGTCCCACAGGTGCAGAGCGCGCGAGTAGTCCCTGCCAGTAGCCGGTAGCAGGCCGGCCCCGGCCCGGGTGGCCCCGTGCATGGCGGGCCCGGCGCGGAGGGCGCGCTCCCCGAGCAGGCGAAGCAGGCGCCTGTCGCTGACCCTGGTCTCCTGCTGCTCCTGCCTGTCGCTGCTGCTGCTGCTGCTGCTAACCCAGGTGCGTGCCAGGTGCGCCTTCTCCCGGCTCCTCGCGGACCCTCGTCACACAGCACAGCGTGCCGGCGTATCAATTTGTTGTCCCGCCTTGAAACGCGTAGTAAAAGTACAGGACAGACTTTTAAGCGTCGACAAACATTTCGCATATTTGACAGTTCGCCTCTCCAGCCAGGCGCCAATCGTGAAAGCCCGCTTGCTCTGTGGAGAAGGTATATGATTTCGGCAAAAGGATGTAAGTAGGCAGGGTGCGGTTGGCGGGCGGCGCAAATCATGCGAGCAACTCGGCCAACGCAGTATTCAGCCGGCCGCGCCCGCCCCGCCCCGCCCCGCCCCGCCCCGCCCCGCCCCGCCCCGCCCCGCCCGCCCCGCCCCGCCCCGCCCCGCCCTGCCCCGCCCCGCCCCGCCCCGCCCCGCCCTGCCCCGCCCCGCCCGCCCCGCCCCGCCCTGCCCCGCCTCGCCCCGCCCCGCCCCGCCCTGCCCCGCCCCGCCCCGCCCCGCCCCACTCCTAGACCCGTTCCCACCCGCACTGGTTTCGCGCGGCCAACTCGGAGCGCCACAGGCACGCGTCCAAAGTGACCCCTCCCCTCCCCTCTGCTCCCACTGCCGCTGCTGCAGACCGAGTGCCTCCTCAACCGCACCGCGGAGGACAACAGCAGGCTGCCCCGCCCCGCCCCGCCGCGCCCGGGACTTTTGTCGCACGCTACTCGTCCTCTTGGAAGGTTGCCACCGGTGGGGTGCGCCGAGTGTTTATGAGGCCAGAACGCGGCCCGCCCCGCCCCGCCCCACCCTGCAGAGGAAGGAAGGGATTGAGGTGAAGCGCCTCTGGAGGCTGGAGGAAAGACCGTGTCCATGTCCTTGTCCGCTGCTGTTTGCTGAATTGCCCGCGCACGACTTTCGCATGGAGTTTCATGATAACTGTGCCGGTGACATTGCAGGTGAAGGCAACCGAGCCTCCCGCGGAAGTCGCCGTCACCTCCCCGACGGGGGCCATGTCGTCGCTGGCGCTCCCCGCACCCGGGCCGCTGGCCGCCCTGCAGGGCGCCCGCAAGAGGGGTGACTACGACGACTACGAGTACGCCGACGAGGGCGAGGACGACGATGAGGACTACGACTACTACGGCACCAAGCAAAAGAAGAAGAAGAAGAAACCGGCCGCCGCGGCGCAGCCCATCGTCATCAACGAGACCAACATGTTCAAGTTCGTGAGCGCGCTCGTGCTTCGCTTCGTCTGGGGTCTCGCGTCCGTCTTCGGCTTCGACGAGCAGCTCGCCGACGCCTTCGGGGGCGCCTTCGTGCCGCCCGGCGTGGAGGTGGACGACGACGGCCTCGGCTTCGACTACTAGCAGGCCTGGCCAGCGGCTCCACGCACCGGGAAGACTCTTGTATGCTGCAAACTTGAAGATGTGTGGTTTGCCAATCATCGCACTTGTCCTATGACATGTGTGCGTGTAAAACTAACACCCTTACTTCGCTCAAGTCAAGTGGACGATTGGAAATTCACAAAACTACATGTGCGTGACATACACACGAAATGACCTGGGGGAAGCGTCGAGGGAAAAGCTGAATGTTTACGCTTAGAACTACAGCCTGTTCTTTAATTTATTATCATTACAATATTGAATAAAAAATTTGATAATTAGGAAACACTTCTACTACTAACCTTAACTACTGCAGACTAACAAAGTCCGGTATAGGGCTCCCTGGACTTGCAATGTGTTTTTTCGACCATGAAGAAGGTAACCTGTGAGTTTAGTCGAAATCGGAAAAAAATTTTCTTCGGACGAAAATGGCAAAAATGCAAAGGCTATAGCCTTTGCATTTTCACGATTTTTGGTTTAATAACTAATTTGCTCTAAAATGACATAGGTTGGGCAGGGAGGCTCTCATTTACCCCTAGACCCAACCCCAGGGGTCAGTTTGTCCGCAAACCGGGTTTATCTCCGAGAAACTGCAGTATTCCTGATAGCGCGCAACGAGTCTGGGTGGGGGCTGATTTTCTTACTAACAAAGTCCGGTACAGCGCTCCCCGGACTTGCTATGTGTTTTTTGGACCGAGAAAAAGGTAACCGGTGAGTTTGGTCGAAATCGGAGACAATTTTTTTTCGGCCGAAAATCGGAAAAACGCAAAGGCTATAGCCTTTGCATTTTTAACGATTTTCAGCCCCAACCGAATTTGCTCCAAAATGACGGGGGTTGTGCAGGGGGACTCTAACGTACCCCTAGACCAACCCCCATGGGTTAGTTCGTCTGAAAACCCGGTTTGTCTGCGAGGCAATGCAGTATTTCTGATAGTGCGCAATGTGTTCGGGCGAGGTGGCTTAGGGGCGTATTTTCTCACTAACGCAGTCCGGTATAGGACTCCTAGGACTTGCTATGTGTTTTTTGGTTCCAGAAGAAGGTACCCTGTGAGTTTGGTCGAAATCGGAGACAATTTGTTTTCGCCCGAAAATCGCAAAAACGCCAAGGCTATAGCCTTTGCATTTTTAACGAATTTCGGCCCCAAACGAATTTGCTCCAAAATGAGGGGGGTTGTGTAGAGGAACTCTAACGTTCCCCTAGACCAACCCCCAAGGGTCAGTTCGTCCGAAAACCCGGTTTGTCTGCGAGGCAATGCAGTATTCCTAATAGCGCGCAATTTGAGCTGGCGGGGTGGTTTAAGGGCCTATTTTCTCAATAACGAAGTCCGGTATAGGACTCCTAGGACTTGCTATGTGTTTTTCGGTCCCAGAAGAAGGTAACCTGTGAGTTTGGTCGAAATCGGAGACAATTTGTTTTCGCCCGAAAATCGGAAAAACGCAAAGGCTATAGCCTTTGCATTTTTAACGATTTTCAGCCCCAACCGAATTTGCTCCAAAATGACGGGGGTTGTGCAGGGGGACTCTAACGTTCCCCTAGACCAACCCCCATGGGTTAGTTCGTCTGAAAACCCGGTTTGTCTGCGAGGCAATGCAGTATTTCTGATAGTGCGCAATGTGTTCGGGCGAGGTGGCTTAGGGGCGTATTTTCTCACTAACGCATTCCGGTATAGGTCTCCTAGGACTTGCTCTGTGTTTTTCGGTTCCAGAAGAAGGTAACCTGTGAGTTTGGTCGAAATCGAAGACAATTTTTTTACGGCCGAAAATCGCAAAAACGGCAAGGCTATAGCCTTTGCATTTTTATGATTTTTTGGTCGAAAATAAATTTTGCTTCAATGTGACCGGGGTTGTGCAGTGAGTATCTAATGCACCCTCGGTGCACCCCTGGTGCACCCCAAGTAAGTTTGGTCGAAATCGAAGGCATTTTTTTTTCGGCCGGAAATCGCAAAAACGCAAGGCTATAGCCTTTGCATTTTTAACGATATTCGGCCCCAAACGAATTTGGTCCAAAATGACGGGGGATGTGCAGGGGGACTCTAACGTACCCCTAGACCAGCCCCCAAAGGTCAGTTCGTCCGAAAACCCGGTTTGCCTGCGAGGCAATGCAGTATTCCTAATAGCGCGCAATTTGAGCTGGCGGGGTGGTTTAAGGGCCTATTTTCTCAATAACGAAGTCCGGTATAGGACTCCTAGGTGCACGGTCCCAGAAGAAGGTAACTTGTGAGTTTGGTCGAAATCGGAGACAATTTGTTTTCGCCCGAAAATCGGAAAAACGCAAAGGCTATAGCCTTTGCATTTTTACGATATTCGGTCGAAAATAAATTTTGCTTCAATGTGACCGGAGTTGTGCAAGGGGTATCTTATGCACCCGTGGTGCATCCCTGGTGCACCCCCAGTGAGTTTGGTCGAAATCGGAGACAATTTGTTTTCGCCCGAAAATCGGAAAAACGCAGAGGCTATAGCCTTTGCATTTTTAACGATTTCCGGCCCCAAACGAATTTGCTCCAAAATGACGGGGGTTGTGCAGGGGGACTCTAACGTACCCCTAGACCAAGCCCCGACAGTAGCCCGTGAGTTTTGTCGAAATCGGAGACAGTTTTTTTTTCGCCCGAAAATCGCAAAAACGCCAAGGCTATAGCCTTTGCATTTTTAACGAATTTCGGCCCCAAACGAATTTGCTCCAAAATAAGGGGGGTTGGGCAGAGGAACTCTAACGTTCCCCTAGACCAACCCCCAAGGGTCAGTTCGTCCGAAAACCCGGTTTGCCTGCGAGGCAATGCAGTATTCCTAATAGCGCGCAATTTGAGCTGGCGGGGTGGTTTAAGGGCCTATTTTCTCACTAACGAAGTCCGGTATAGGACTCCTAGGACTTGCTATGTGTTTTTTGGTCCCAGAAGAAGGTAACCTGTGAGTTTGGTCGAAATCGGAGACAATTTGTTTTCGCCCGAAAATCGCAAAAACGCAAAGGCTATAGCCTTTGCATTTTTAACGATTTTCGGCCCGAAACGAATTTGCTCCAAAATGACGGGGGTTGTGCGGGGAGACTCTAACGTACCCCTAGACCAACCCCCAAGGGTCAGTTCGTCCGAAAACCCGGTTTGTCTGCGAGGCAATGCATTATTCCTGATAGCGCGAAATGTGTGCTGGCGGGGTGGTTCAAGGGCCTATTTTCTCACTAACGAAGTCCGGTATAGGACTCCTAGGACTTGCTATGTGTCTTTTGGTCCCAGAAGAAGGTAACCTGTGAGTTTGGTCGAAATCGGAGACAATTTTTTTTCGGCCGAAAATCGCAAAAACGCAAAGGCTATAGCCTTTGCATTTTTAACGATTTTCGGCCCGAAACGAATTTGCTCCAAAATGACGGGGGTTGTGCGGGGGGACTCTAACGTACCCCTAGACCAACCCCCAAGGGTCAGTTCGTCCGAAAACCCGGTTTGTCTGCGAGGCAATGCATTATTCCTGAGAGCGCGAAATGTTTGCTGGCGGGGTGGTTCAAGGGCCTATTTTCTCACTAACGAAGTCCGGTATAGGACTCCTAGGACTTGCTATGTGTCTTTTGGTCCCAGAAGAAGGTAACCTGTGAGTTTGGTCGAAATCGGAGACAATTTTTTTTCGGCCGAAAATCGCAAAAACGCATAGGCTATAGCCTTGCCATTTTTACGATTTTCGGCCGAAAAATAATGTTGCTCCAAAGTGACGGGGGTTGTGCAGGGGGACTCTAACGTACCCCTAGACCAACCCCTGCTGAGGGTTGGGTTGGCGAGAAACCGGGATCTACTGCGAAAAATTGCGACGAATCGACGCATACCGAAGGGCCCATGCGTTTCTCTGGTTCAAAATTTCGCGCGGGGGCAGTGCCTTGCTGCACGCACTGGAGCCGCTTCTCGCCACACGATAGTGCCACTTTTCCCCTCTCTTCTCCTCCCCTCCCCTCCCTACACCTGCCGGCCTCCGGCCAGCCAGCCCAGCCTCCCAGCTGTAGCGATCGTCTGCTCTCCGCTACCATTTGAATTTTCCCGCCTCCGCACGCTCCGGTTCTCATACCCTTCTGATACCTCAAGTTCCCGCCGCTGCAGTACGTCACGGAACTACTTCCTTGTCTTGTCACCTGGGGACTACTTTTGTGAGCTTCCGCTCCCCGAGTTCCGGTCTGATCGTCTGAACAGTCTGGTCTCGCCTCTGCTGCCGGGAGGTTTTCCTCTATCCAATTTTATCTGAGTAATCCTTCGGTTTAAGAAGATATTTTATATAAGAAGATTTTATTGGTATTTCATAAGGATTCTTTTGCACTATGAATTTTGGTGAGTTATCGGAAGTTTTAATTCTGATTGAGAAATAACCTCTTGAGCACATGGCCTAACCTCCTCATTTCCCGGCTCATGGTTGACTTTGACGCACCTTGACTCGTGTGTTTCGTTGCGTGCCCACGTGCACGTGGTGATGTTCGGATAACCTATAGCTTTCATTCTTTTGGTTCCCATGTGTAAAGAAATTTCTTTATTGTAATCGTTCTTACCCTGATTGTCTGGCTTGTCTAAATTAAAACATTTTCGTTAGCCAACGAATTTGCTGCCCGTTTATTGGGCTCCCATTTTACTCCAAGGCCTGCAGGCCAACTTGGACTTGCCTGTGCCTGCATTCCAATAGGGCTATCCCAAATGAAACAATATGTGTTTCAGTATTTCAGTATAGGACTGTTTATAGGAAAAGATAGGAACAAGGCATTTTCATTTTGTATCATCTTGCCTTGTTTGAAACATTCTTCATTATGATTGATGCTATCTTTATTTGTTTCCCAGGATGCTGATTCCTCAGACGGGCCCTGACCACTGAAGACTTTGCCGATCCATGCTGGAATATTTTGGCCTGCTTGTAATCCCTTGTCTGAAGTTGGAGACTTCATTGCAACATGACGAACAGAGGTCAAGGTGTGTAATTCATTTATTGGTTTATCCTGCACTCTATTATCCATCACATTTCTGGCTGGCTGCTAGTCACTCTCCTGACGTTTCTGTAGTGTTCTGCTATTGTTCTGCATATAGTGTACTTAAGTTTAAGTTGGCAGTATTGACTGTTGTTTTCAGTGCCTGCCTATTGGCAGTCACCTCTCTATATATTGTGTTGTAACCTCTGCTTCGGCAGTCATCAGTGGAATTAAAGTCTTGACTCTCTTGGAACCCGTTGTTATTCTCCGTCGGTCCTGCTGCCCTAAGTCCAGTTAACCTTGGCACTCATCAGTATACTTCAGTTTCCTACCATGGTAATAAGTATTGTTTGTTCCTTCCAGGTTGTCCAGTCGCATTCGTTCAATTAAACCCTACCCTTGATGCTCCCTATTCACCTCCAAAGAGTTGCTGAGATCTCTTCTGTGGTGTCTGCCGTTGCAGTGCTGATGAGCTGAGCTCATCTGCGACGTCTCTGCTGAGCACATGGTGGGTATTTAATGTTTCAGCCCTGCTCTATAATCAATCAGATTTGTTGCAATCTGCTCGTCCCTCTATTTATCTTTCCTGTCGTGCTAACAGTTTATTTCTTATTGTTTTCAGGTATTCAGCTTTACTCCAGTCATCAGAGTACACCAGTACACCTTGACCCACATGATATATTGAAGCTGTTATTTAACGTCTTAAAATGTTACGGAGCTGCTTGGAGCTGTTTGGAGTCTGCTATGATTGTGCTGTTGATTTCAAGGTAAGAAATGTTGAGTGTTTTGGTATTGAATTTTGAAAGATTTTCTAGAAGTAAGACAACACAAATCTTTTGATTGCTCACTCTAAAGAATTTTTTGATGCATTTATACATATAATTGTCAATTCCCTAAGCTAAATCTGAAATTATGTTAATTGGAGCAAAGTTGGAAGTGGGACAATAATGGCTTACATTCTATCAAGAGTGGTGCCTTTTTACTTCAATTTACATTCTGATTTTGGCTGTGTTGGCTGAACTACTCTGAAAACTAGATACTGAGAACCTAGATAGTAGGACCAGATCAGACAGTCAGAACTGTTTCCGTTTTGTGGAATGGTATAAAAGCAATGAGAGATTTGTAATTTTAATTATCTGTTGAGGAAAGCTTTGACATAAATTACAAAAGTCAACTGATTCCTTTCATTCAAAAAGTTCACTTGGTACCGCACCACTGTTCTGAAGCCAAATTGGAAATTGATTTCTTTTCTACTCCCCTATGAAGTAGATTGCAATTGGCGTTCGAAACATAACTAATAGCCACATTTGCTGGTTGTTATATCTATAGAAAATTGCGATTTTCCTGCTAGTACTTTTGTCTCCATTGAAATACCCCAGGTCATGGGGTTCAAATTGATGCTACAATCCTGGTATGCTTTTTAGTTGCTGCCATAGTAACAGATGCATGGCATGTTAAGTGTACTGCATAATGAATATCATCACACATTTGCTTTATAGCTTGTCAGTTGATTTTATTACTGTTGATAAAAAATAACTTGATGCTCAGTTAAGGAACATTATTGGCCATTTGTTTGATAGTTTCATTACAGTTGATTAAAAATAACTGGTAGTCTGCTCAGAACTATGGATAACTAGAAGCTTTCTTTATGATAGGAGTGAATTTTACCTGTTTGCCACGGTGGCTGTGGTAAATTTTGTTCCTATATTTGAAATTTGAGTATATGTAACTTTGACTTCATTATAGATTGTTTAAATGGTAGTACTCCTTAAGGTTAAAGTAAACTTGGGTGTCAATAAGTAATTAAAATCAACTGAATTGTGATGAAATGATTCTCTTTTCTTGAACTGCTTCTGATGCATATTTGTTTTTGCAGGTGACAAGACGACGTTACGGGGAAAGAAGCACCATGAAGTTTCTTCAAATGAAGCAACCAACTCAAGACAGGATCTCCAGCACGAAGAAACGCTTGGATCTCCCCTTTGCTGTTTGGAGTCTGCTGTGATCATGCTGTTGGTTTCAAGGTAAGAAATGTTGAGTGTTTTGGTATTGAATTTTGAAAGATTTTCAAGAAGTAAGACAACACAAATATTTTGATTGCTCACTTAAAAGAATTTTTTGATGCAACTATACATATAATTGTCAATTGCCTTGGATAAATCTGAAATTCTGTTAATTGGAGCAAAGTTGGAAGTGGGACAATAATGGCTTACATGTCATTGAGAGTGGTGCCTTTTTACTTCAATTTACATTCTGATTTTGACTGTGTTGGCTGAACTACTCTGAAAACTAGATACTGAAAACCTGGATAGTAGGACCAGATCAGACAGAACTGTTTCAGTTTTGCAGAATGGTGTAAAAGCTATGAGAGATTAATAAATTAATTGTCTGTAGAGGAAAGCTTTGACATTAGTTACAAAAGTCAACTGATTCCTTTCATTCAAAAAGTTCACTTGGTACCGCACCACTGTTCTGAAGCCAAATTGGAAATTGATTTCTTTTCTACTCCCCTAAGAAGTAGATTACAATTGGCTTTCAAAACAAAACCAATGGCCACATTTGCTGGTTGTTTTATCAATAGAAAGTTGCGATTTTCCTGCTAGTACTTTTGTCTCCATTGAAATACCCCAGGTCATGGGGTTCAAATTGATGCTACAATCCTGATATGCTTTTTAGTTGCTGCCATAGTAACAGATGCATGGCATGTTAAGTTTACTGCATAATGGATAGCATCACACATTTGCTTTAAAGCTTGTCAGTTGATTTTATTACTGTTGATAAAAAATAACTGTTTGTTAGTCTGCTCAGCTATCAATAACTAGAAGCTTTCTTTATGATAGTGAATTTTACCTGTCTGGTTGCCACTGTGGCTGTGGTAAATTTTGTTCCTGTTGGAGTATATGTAACTTTGACTTCATTATAGATTGTTTGAATGCTTGTACTCCTTAAAATTAAATTAAACTTCTGTGTCAATTTGCAATATTAAAGATGATTGGAGAATAATTAAAATCAACTGAAATTTGTGATGAAATGATACCCTTTTCTTGAACTGCTTCTCATACATACATATTTATTATTTTTTGCAGGTGACAAGACGAAGTTAAGGGGAAATGAGAACTGTGAACGATCTTCAAATGAAGAAATCAACTCAAGACGGGATCTTCAGCATCAAGCAATGAACTCACTTTGAACTTACTTTTGCTAATGTGAGCAACGATTGCTTCATGTGGAGGAGAGATCGGTCACAGTGGAACATGGAATGGCCCGAGGTCCTGGTACGCATTTCTCGAGCTCCTTTAGTGACATGTTATTGAAGGTTCACCAGGCCACTGCTTGCTCTCGGGTCCTGTGTTTCATCTCGTCGGCTGTGATTGAGTTCATATGAAGTGATTGTTGCGTAGAGTCAGTTTATGAGGGGTTTTAATTACACTCCTCTTGACAGTTAATTTGACTAGTTTTTTCCAGATGGAACTTTGTTTGACCCCCCCAGAAATTTTACTTGGGCCGCATCACATAGGGATCTCGAGATAGCCTAAAAAAAGGGCCTTTTTTTGCTGGCCTCCCATTGGCCAGCTGCTGTTGCTTCTTTTTGTTCTTCTTCCAATAAACATTGTTTTTTTTATTCAACTGTTTGTTTGTTTATTTATTTTTTTTGTTGCCGATCTTCCACTGTTCCAAGTCCCAACTCAGCTGCTGCGCCTTCAAAGGCGCAGCAGCTGAGTTGGGACTTGGAACAGTGGAAGATCGGCAACAAAAAAACAATTTTTTTTTTTCCCCTCCTTGGTTGTTGGCTTCGGCTTTCCTTGCTCGAGCAGCTCACTGGTGGAAACCAATGAGCTGCTCGAGCAAGGAAAGCCGAAGCCAACAACCAAGGAGGGGAAAAAAAAAAATACAAGTGCTGAAAAGTAAACAAAGCATGAATGTAAACAACAACAAAGAGCAGAAGACACAGTATGACAAAGTGAGAGGAACACTGCAAAGGCCAAATACTAAGTCCCAAAAAAAGAGAAGAAGAAATTGGCCAAGGCAGAGCAGCACAAATGTAAACAAAATTGTAAACAATTATGTAAACAAAGCACTGTGTTCCTCTAAATTTCTCATACATTCAGAGAAGGAAGGCAGAGCGAGGCGAGGCATAGGACCCGCTGGGATTCGAACCCAGCAGTGAGACAAGTCCCACTCCAGGAGGCCGTATTATACCAAAGCCAGAGGGAAAACAGCAGAGCACAGAGCAGTAAAAAAAAGTATCCATTCAAAAATTGAAATTCTAAAGCAAAGAGAGAGGAATCCCCTCTCATTCGCCCCCTCTCACCCACACATTGACCTTCAGGAGTCTGGCCTGGGTCAATATGCCAGCAAGAGGGGGCAACTACAACAAGTTTAAAGCAAGCAAAAATTTACATTTCAAAGGTACAAGAGCAAGACACCCACTCCTCCTCACACCCTGACCATGAGGAGTCTGGCCGAGGTCAAAGTGCGAGGGAGAAAGCAGGCCAAATGGTGCAAAACAAAGCAATCAATGGATACTTTTTGCAATAGAGCAAGGAAAGAGCAGCAGCAGACACAAACACAACACTCAAATATCAACAAGAAGGACCCATCACTCATCTCAAGACACACATGAAAAAGCAAGCGTTACTACTTTAAAAAGAATTGAGCCATATTATTTAATGCATTCAGAAAAACGTAAAACTTGACTAGTTGGCAAGATACCAATCATGAATAAGATATAGAGAAAACTGAATGACTAGCATTTATCTACAAAACACACCAAATCTGGTAATAAATATGAGTGAAGGGTCATGCACTTTCAACAACAGCAGACACAGGGGCAACAGGGCAACACTCATATATCAGTAAGCAAAAGCCGTCACTCATCTCTGTTCTCCACAAAACAAGATTTACTACTTTAAAAGCCTCTATCCGAATTATTAAATGCATCTAGCATCTGACTAGTTGGCAAGATACCACCCTCAATAAGATGGATGGAAAAGTGAACAAGTATTATTTTTAAAAAGCCAAATACCTTAGAAAGGTAATTGCACATCGATAAAATGCTGATGATATCTCTTATGGATATCAGTTGGCAAGATACCAACCATAAACTAGATCGATAAGTGAACAACTAGTATTTATACAATTGACAAACAAATTCTGGATAAAGACGAGTGACTGGCCATACACTTTAAACAATATTGCATTGAAAACAAATAAATCTACACAAGACTATTGTATTATTAAGTATGTTTGAAAACTAAAAGGCGTTTTAAGAATAAACATGCCTTACTCCAAATGATAAATATCTAAACAATACTTTCAGTTCTTGAAAAAGAAAAGATCTCATTTACATTTAATTATTCTCAGTACGAAGATGCAATATTGTTCAAAGAAGAAGAATCATCATGAGCACAGAACTGCGATTTCAAGTGGAAGGATACCCACTAATGAAACAAGCCCTACTGACTCAGCCAAGAGTCCAACCTTCCCTATTTTCCCCCCAATGTTAACTAATACAAAACCCTTTGATTTTGAAATGAACACACAAGTGTGCCTGATAGAAAATGCTAATACTGTTGTGGGCTGTCTGTCGCCTAATCGGAATCCATCTGGTCCAAGATTTCCTCACAGAGAGTACTAAGGACACCCCCACTTTCACATTTAAACAAGAACGCAACGTAAAATAAATTTCTGATTCACACTAATGCCCAAATTAAGAGCTTCATGGATGAACCATAGTCTTAGCCTCAGCCTCACCAATTGTGTAGCCATGAGGCATGAGGTGACCTAACCTTCATAGCTAACCTCCCTTGGGCACTACATAATGTGCTACAAGAAAATTACAGCCTTTCAAGGAAATAACGACATTCCGCTAATAAGAATATCATTGAAAAGTTACACCCAATGCTGATGGTTAATTATAACCTTACGGTAGGCACTCAGCAGAAAGAGGAACCATTACAGGAGCGAGGATGTTCAGTCCTCACCAAAACAATAAAATATGTGATATTTAAATATAAAAATATCACACACCTCCCAATTATTAATTAATTAAGGAATATTACGTTTGAAACAAATAATATTATCACAATTACACTTACCAAAGTCGGCAGCACAGCACACCGGCGTCCGCCATGATCCCACCGAAAACAACAAACACCTCCGACTTCCGGCTCCGGCTGCACCAAATGACGTCACTCGCCCGCCAGGTTTAGTGCCATTCAAAATACGATTCAGAAAACATAGCTCGCTTAACCGTGAGCTGCTAACTAACTGACTCCAATGTAGGAGCACTATAATTCATCATAAAATAAAAGACTGTGACAAATCTTATTCTTCTGCAAACTTGAGTGTAATTGTGATAATAATTTTTCGGCCGAAAATCGTAAAAATAGCAAGGCTATTGCCTTTGCGTTTTTGCGATTTTTTCGTCCGGAAAAAAATTGTCTCCGATTTCGACCAAACTCACAGGCTACCCTCGGGGGTTGGTCTGGGGGAACGTAAGAGTCACCCTGCACAGCCCTCGTCACTTTGGAGCATCATTATTTTTCGGATGAAAATCGTAAAAATGGCAAGGCTATAGCCTTTGCGTTATTGCGATTTTTGGCCGAAAACCAATTGTCTCCGATTTCGACCAAACTCACAGGCTACCCTCGGGGGTTGGTCTGGGGGAACGTAAGAGTCACCCTGCACAGCCCTCGTCACTTTGGAGCATCATTATTTTTCGGCCGAAAATCGTAAAAATGGCAAGGCTATAGCCTTTGCGTTTTTGCGATTTTTTCGTCCGGAAAAAAATTGTCTCCGATTTCGACCAAACTCACAGGCTACCCTCGGGGGTTGGTCTGGGGGAACGTAAGAGTCACCCTGCACAGCCCTCGTCACTTTGGAGCATCATTATTTTTCGGCCGAAAATCGTAAAAATGGCAAGGCTATAGCCTTTGCGTTTTTGCGATTTTTGGCCGAAAAAAAATTGTCTCCGATTTCGACCAAACTCACAGGCTACCCTCGGGGGTTGGTCTGGGGGAACGTAAGAGTCACCCTGCACAACCCTCGTCACTTTGGAGCATCATTATTTTTCGGCCGAAAATCGTAAAAATGGCAAGGCTATAGCCTTTGCGTTTTTGCGATTTTCGTCCGGAAAAAAATTGTCTCCGATTTCGACCAAACTCACAGGCTACCCTCGGGGGTTGGTCTGGGGGAACGTAAGAGTCACCCTGCACAACCCTCGTCACTTTGGAGCATCATTATTTTTCGGCCGAAAATCGTAAAAATGGCAAGGCTATAGCCTTTGCGTTTTTGCGATTTTTGGCCGAAAAAACAATTGTCTTCGATTTCGACCAAACTCACAGGCTACCCTCGGGGGTTGGTCTGGGGGAACGTAAGAGTCACCCTGCACAACCCTCGTCACTTTGGAGCATCATTATTTTTCGGCCGAAAATCGTAAAAATGGCAAGGCTATAGCCTTTGCGTTTTTGCGATTTTCGGCCGAAAAAAAATTGTCTCCGATTTCGACCAAACTCACAGGCTACCCTCGGGGGTTGGTCTGGGGGAACGTAAGAGTCACCCTGCACAACCCTCGTCACTTTGGAGCATCATTATTTTTCGGCCGAAAATCGTAAAAATGGCAAGGCTATAGCCTTTGCGTTTTTGCGATTTTTGGCCGAAAAAAAAATTGTCTCCGATTTCGACCAAACTCACAGGCTACCCTCGGGGGTTGGTCTTGGGGAACGTAAGAGTCACCCTGCACAACCCTCGTCACTTTGGAGCATCATAATTTTTCGGCCGAAAATCGTAAAAATGGCAAGGCTATAGCCTTTGCGTTTTTGCGATTTTCGTCCGGAAAAAAATTGTCTCCGATTTCGACCAAACTCACAGGCTACCCTCGGGGGTTGGTCTGGGGGAACGTAAGAATCACCCTGCACAGCCCTCGTCACTTTGGAGCACCATTATTTTTCGGCCGAAAATCGTAAAAATGGCAAGGCTATAGCCTTTGCGTTTTTGCGATTTTCGGGCGAAAAAAAATTGTCTCCGATTTCGACCAAACTCACAGGCTTACCCTCGGGGTTGGTCTGGGGAACGTAAGAGTCACCCTGCACAACCCTCGTCACTTTGGAGCATCCTTATTTTTCGGCCGAAAATCGTAAAATAGGCCCTTAAACCAGCCAGCTCAAATTGCTATAGCCTTTGCGTTTTGCGATTTTCGCAGAAAACCGATTTTCGGACCAAACTCACAGGCTACCCTCGGGGTTGGTCAAGTGGAACGTTAGAGTTCCTCTGCCCAACCCCTTATTTTGGAGCATCATTATTGTTTGGGGCCGAAATTCGTTAAAAATGCAAAGGCTATAGCCTTGGCGTTTTTGCGATTTTCGGGCGAAAAAAAAACTGTCTCCGATTTCGACAAAACTCACGGGCTACTGTCGGGGCATGGTCTAGGGGTACGTTAGAGTCCCCCTGCACAACCCCCGTCATTTTGGAGCAAATTCGTTTGGGGCCGAAAATCGTTAAAAATGCAAAGGCTATAGCCTTTGCGTTTTTGCGATTTTCGGGCGAAAAAAAATTGTCTCCGATTTCGACCAAACTCACAGGCTACCCTCGGGGGTTGGTCTGGGACCGTAAGAGTCACATAGCACAAGTCCTAGGAGTCACTTTGGAGCATCATTATTTTCGAGAAAATAGGCCCTTCAACCTCCCCGCCAGCTCAAATTGCGCGCTATTAGGAATACTGCATTGCCTCGCAGGCAAACCGGGTTTTCGGACGAACTGACCCTTGGGGGTTGGTCTAGTGGAACGTTAGAGTTCCTCTGCCCAACCCCCCTTATTTTGGAGCAAATTCGTTTGGGGCCGAAATTCGTTAAAAATGCTAAGGCTATAGCCTTGGCGTTTTTGCGATTTTCGGGCGAAAAAAAAACTGTCTCCGATTTCGACAAAACTCACGGGCTACTGTCGGGGCATGGTCTAGGGGTACGTTAGAGTCCCCCTGCACAACCCCCGTCATTTTGGAGCAAATTCGTTTGGGGCCGGAAATCGTTAAAAATGCAAAGGCTATAGCCTCTGCGTTTTTCCGATTTTCGGGCGAAAACAAATTGTCTCCGATTTCGACCAAACTCACAGGTTACCTTCTTCTGGGACCGAAAAACACATAGCAAGTCCTAAGAGTCCTATACCGGACTTCGTTAGTGAGAAAATAGGCCCTTAAACCACCCTTCAACTTCAACTTCAACTTGGGTTATATCGGCAGCAGTTCATTGTGAACTAGAGACACCTATAACTTAGGCACAGCCGCCAGTCCGTGAACGGACCATCCCCCATGACCAGCTATTGCTGTGCCACCATGAGTTCGCAGTTAGCCCCACACACCGTATCTCTGTTCGCCTTCTGCTCTCTGGTTTAGCTCGGGCTGGTGGTGTGCGAGTGCCCCACTAGTCACCTTCGCCTAGCGGCGGTATCCGCGAGGGTTCCTTCCGGTTCGGGCCGGCTTTGCCTGGCCCTCCCCGACGATCGCCTGCACGGTGCGGGCGGTGAGGCCACCCGCGTGACCGACATCCTAGACAGCGCGTAATGTGCCGCCTCGGTGTGGCCACTTTAGACAATAGAGTTTCGGTGGGTGCACCACTCGAAGGTCCATGGCCGCACACCTTAGTGATATGGCCTTCCTTACACCTCTTTAGAGTGGTACACCATGGAAGGGGGCCATTCCGAATTCGTGGTTCCTGTCTGCCTGCCGAGGCTGGCAGTCAGCATTTCCAGGATTCCGGTATGGTATCGTAGTGGAACCTAGAAGAGGGGGAGATTAGCGACATGGGTGTGTGCCACTCAATTCTTGGCAGCTACACTGGCTATACAGACGACTGCTGACTATCTACGGGAGTAGTTAGCTCGAGCGCGGCATGCTGTTGCGGGGCCTGTGGGGATCGGTGATCGGTAGTACATGGTGAGAGCTATATCATTTGGGTGGTAGAATAAGAGCTTTAGGGGTCCAAGAAATTGAGTTTAGCGCACTGCCGTCCCCAGCCGTCTCCCGGCTGGTACTAGAAATGAGAACATCAACAGCACAAGGATCCGTTCGGCGCGCCTCCCGCCCCTTCCCTCCTCTCGGTCCCTGCCGGCGCTGGTGTTCCTGCTGGCCTCTGACCCCGCCCCGCTCCACACTAGGCGACTGTAGGGCCGCGTAGGGCGGGGGAGGGGGCAGCGGGGTTGACTGTGAATGCGTAGGAAAATAAAACAAAACAGGCGCTCTGCTTCCAGCCGCGTGTTGGAGGGGGGGGGGGCGAGGGGTGGAGGCTGCGTCTGGCGTCGGGCGTGGCTCGGGGACGCCACGCCGCGTGTGGGCCAGCAGGGAATGCCAAAACGTTGATACTCGGTACTCACGGGTTGCAGGCTGCTCGTACAAAGTGCACTGGCATACTACACTACACACGGCTTCATCTTTCACGTTGCACTGACACTGCACTGACCACTAGCACTGACACTGCACTGAACTGACGCTGGATAGATCGCTTGTGTTGACCACTGCCTGGACACTGCACTGACACTGCCCTCTGATCCTGAAATTGCACTACAGCGACATACGATTTTTAGCCGCTCCGCTCTGCGTCATGACGCCACGGGCCCACGCCGCCCGGCACCGTAAAATCTCCGGCCCGGCCTGGCGGGCGACGGGGCCCCAAACCCCGCCCAGCCCCACAGCTGCGCACTCTGCAGCCACTTGAGAGGGGACGCCGCGTCGCTCCAGCAACGAAATCACACAAAATCACTGATAACTACAGCACCGCGTCACCGATCGCACTGAAACTTCACACACGCACTCGCGTTCACAATGCGCATCCATGGATACCGCACACTATAGAAAAAAAAAATTGCGTTTGAACCACCAAAACCTAACGAGAGAGACAAAGCGACACAAAACACGTCCGCACCCTCCGCCGCCCCCCACCAGCCTCGTCCCTTAAACCACCCCGCCAGCTCAAATTGCGCGCTATTAGGAATACTGCATTGCCTCGCAGGCAAATCGGGTTTTCGGACGAACTAACCCATGGGGGTTGGTCTAGGGGAACGTTAGAGTCCCCCTGCACAACCCCCGTCATTTTGGAGCAAATTCGGTTGGGGCTGAAAATCGTTAAAAATGCAAAGGCTATAGCCTCTGCGTTTTTCCGATTTTCGGGCGAAAACAAATTGTCTCCGACTTCGACCAAACTCACAGGTTACCTTCTTCTGGGACCGAAAAACACATAGCAAGTCCTAGGAGTCCTATACCGCACTTCGTTAGTGAGAAAATAGGCCGTTAAACCACCCCGCCAGCTCAAATTGCGCGCTATTAGGAATACTGCATTGCCTCGCAGGCAAACCGGGTTTTCGGACGAACTGACCATTGGGGGTGGTCTAGGGGAACGTTAGAGTTCCTCTGCCCAACCCCCCTTTTTTTGGAGCAAATTCGTTTGGGGACGAAATTCGTTAAAAATGCAAAGGCTATAGCCTCTGCGTTTTTCCGATTTTCGGGCGAAAACAAATTGTCTCCGATTTCGACCAAACTCACTGGGGGTGCACCAGGGATGCACCAGGGGTGCATAAGATACCCCTTGCACAACTCCGGTCACATTGAAGCAAAATTTATTTTCGACCGAATATCGTAAAAATGCAAAGGCTATAGCCTTGCCGTTTTTGCGATTTTCGGCCGTAAAAAAATTGTCTTCGATTTCGACCAAACTCACTTGGGGTGCACCAGGGGTGCACCAGGGGTGCATTAGATACCCCCTGCACAACCCCGGTCACTTTGAAGCAAAATTTATTTTCGACCGAAAATCGTAAAATTGCAAAGGCTATAGCCTTGCCGTTTTTGCGATTTTCGGCCGAAAAAAAATTGTCTTCGATTTCGACCAAACTTACTTGGGGTGCACCAGGGGTGCACCGAGGGTGCATTAGATACCCCCTGCACAACCCCGGTCACATTGAAGCAAAATTTATTTTCGTCCTCAAAATCATAAAAATGCAAAGGCTATAGCCTTGCCGTTTTTGCGATTTTCGGCCGTAAAAAAATTGTCTTCGATTTCGACCAAACTCACAGGTTACCTTCTTCTGGAACCGAAAAACACAGAGCAAGTCCTAGGAGACCTATACCGGAATGCGTTAGTGAGAAAATACGCCCCTAAGCCACCTCGCCCGAACACATTGCGCGCTATCAGGAATACTGCATTGCCTCGCAGACAAACCGGGTTTTCGGACGAACTGACCCTTGGAGAATGGTCTTGGGGAACGTTAGAGTCCCCCTGCACAACCCCCGTCATTTTGGAGCAAATTCGTTTGGGGCTGAAAAGCGTTAAAAATGCAAAGGCTATAGCCTTTGCGTTTTTGCAATTTCGGGCGAAAAATAAATTGTCTCCGATTTCGACCAAAGTCATAGGTTACTTTGTACTGTGACCAAAAAACACATAGCAAATCCTAGGAGTCCTATGCCGGACTTCGTTAGTGGGAAAATAGGCCCTTAAACCACCCCGCCAGCACAAATTGCGCACTATCAGGAATACTGAATTGCCTCGCAGACAAACCGGGTTTTCGGACGAACTGACCCTTGGGGGTTAGTCTAGGGGAACGTTAGAGTCCCCCTGCACAACCCCCGTCATTTTGGAGCAAATTCGTTTGGGGCCGAAAAGCGTTAAAAATGCAAAGGCTATAGCCTTTGCGTTTTTGCGATCTTTGGGCGAAAAAAAACTGTCTCCGATTACGACCAAAGTCATAGGTTACCTTCTACTCTGACCAAAAAACACAAAGCAATTCCTAGGAGTCCTATACCGGACTTCGTTAGTGAGAAAATAGGCCCTTAAACCACCCCGCCAGCACAAATTGCGCGCTATCAGGAATACTGCATTGCCTCGCAGACAAACCGGGTTTTCGGACGAACTGACCCTTGGGGGTTGGTCTAGGGGAACGTTAGAGTCCCCCTGCACAACCCCCGTCATTTTGGAGCAAATTCGTTTGGGGCCGAAAATCGTTAAAAATGCAAAGGCTATAGCCTTTGCGTTTTTCCGATTTTCGGGCGAAAACAAATTGTCTCCGATTTCGACCAAACTCACAGGTTACCTTCTTCTGGGACCGAAAAACACATAGCAAGTCCTAGGAGTCCTATACCGGACTTCGTTATTGAGAAAATAGGCCCTTAAACCACCCCGCCAGCTCAAATTGCGCGCTATTAGGAATACTGCATTGCCTCGCAGGCAAACCGGGTTTTCGGACGAACTGACCCTTGGGGGTTGGTCTAGGGGAACGTTAGAGTTCCTCTGCCCAACCGCCTTATTTTGGAGCAAATTCGTTTGGGGAGGAAATTCGTTAAAAATGCAAAGGCTATAGCCTTGGGGTTTTTGCGATTTTAGGGCGAAAAAAAAAAATTGTTTCCGATTTCGACAAAACTCACGGGCTACTGTCGGGGCTTGGTCTAGGGGTACGTTAGAGTCCCCCTGCACAACCCCCGTCATTTTGGAGCAAATTCGTTTGGGGCCGGAAATCGTTGAAAATGCAAAGGCTATAGCCTCTGCGTTTTTCCGATTTTCGGGCGAAAACAAATTGTGTCCGATTTCGACCAAACTCACTGGGGGTTCACCAGGGGTGCACAGAGGGTGCATTAGATACCCCCTGCACAACCCCGGTCACATTGAAGCAAAATTTGTTTTCGACCTCAAAATCATAAAAATGCAAAGGCTATAGCCTTGCCGTTTTTGCGATTTTCGGCCGAAAAAAAATTGCCTTTGATTTCGACCAAACTTACTTGGGGTGCACCAGGGGTGCACCGAGGGTGCATTAGATACCCCCTGCACAACCCCGGTCACATTGAAGCAAAATTTATTTTCGACCTAAAAATCATAAAAATGCAAAGGCTATAGCCTTGCCGTTTTTGCGATTTTCGGCCGTAAAAAAATTGTCTTCGATTTCGACCAAACTCACTTGGGGTGCACCAGGGGTGCACCAGGGGTGCATTAGATACCCCTTGCACAACCCCGGTCACTTTGAAGGAAAATTTATTTTCGACCGAAAATCGTAAAATTGCAAAGGCTATAGCCTTGCCGTTTTTGCGATTTTCGGCCGAAAAAAAATTGTCTTCGATTTCGACCAAACTTACTTGGGGTGCACCAGGGGTGCACCGAGGGTGCATTAGATACCCCCTGCACAACCCCGGTCACATTGAATCAAAATTTGTTTTCGACCTCAAAATCATAAAAATGCAAAGGCTATAGCCTTGCCGTTTTTGCGATTTTCGGCCGAAAAAAAATTGCCTTCGATTTCGACCAAACTTACTTGGGGTGCACCAGGGGTGCACCGAGGGTGCATTAGATACCCCCTGCACAACCCCGGTCACATTGAAGCAAAATTTATTTTCGACCTAAAAATCATAAAAATGCAAAGGCTATAGCCTTGCCGTTTTTGCGATTTTCGGCCGTAAAAAAATTGTCTTCGATTTCGACCAAACTCACAGGTTACCTTCTTCTGGAACCGAAAAACACAGAGCAAGTACTAGGAGTCCTATACCGAAATGCGTTAGTGAGAAAATACGCCCCTAAGCCACCTCGCCCGAACACATTGCGCGCTATCAGGAATACGGCATTGCCTCGCAGACAAACCGGGTTTTCGGACGAACTGACCCTTGGGGGTTGGTCTAGGGGAACGTTAGAGTTCCTCTGCACAACCCCCCTCATTTTGGAGCAAATTCGTTTGGGGCCGAAATTCGTTAAAAATGCAAAGGCTATAGCCTTTGCGTTTTTGCGATCTTCGGGCGAAAAAAAATTGTCTCCGATTTGGACCAAACTCACAGGTTACCTTCTTCTGTGACCAAAAAACACATAGCAATTCCTAGGAGTCCTATACCGGACTTCGTTAGTGAGATAATAGGCCCTTAAACCACCCCGCCAGCTCAAATTGCGCGCTATTAGGAATACTGCATTGCCTCGCAGTCAAACCGGGTTTTCAGACGAACTGACCTATGAGGGTTGGTCTAGGGGTACGTTTGAGTCCCCCTGCACAACCCCCGTCATTTTGGAGACAATTTTTTTTCGGCCGAAAGTCGCAAAAATGCAAAGGCTATTAGCCTTTGGATTTTTACGATTTTCGGTCAAAAACTAATTTGCTCTAAAATGACGGGGGTTGTGCAGGGGGACTGTCATGTACCCTTTGACAAAACTCCAGGGATCAGTTTGTCCAAAAACTGGGGCTTACATCTAAAAATAGAAAAAAAAGAATCGGTTGGGATCGAACCCGCCAAACGTTTCGACAGCCTAGATGGGACTGTGCACTGCCCCTATATGTGGGTTTGTTAATACTTACATTACTAACTTGATCAATTCCAGGATGTTTGTAGTGAGCAGATGTCCTGTCAAATTATTATGAGACAAATTGTTAGCATTGTTTTTTTCTTTTCTTGTTGTAATTTTTATTTAAAATATAAATTCAATTGGGAAAAACATACCATTTCAATTAAGGCATAATAAAATCATTCGATGAATGGTATCTGAGGATAAAATAATATACAGTACATGACTAGAATAAAAATGTTCTAAAATAATGACGGCCAATCTAATACTGTATCAACTGTTGTTAAAATACCTCAGTTTCATAATCAGATAAAGTACACACATCTTCTTGACTGCCAAGATTCTGGTAGCACCCTTTTTTCTTACGAATTAAATCCCCCCATAATATGACATTATCACAACTAGGGCAAGACCCTACAACAGGCAGGAGATGATCTTGGTTCTCTTTTAGAAATACCTTTGCTAAACATATGGCATGTGCCTCCATGCAACATGACTTTGTAAGACATTTCATGATATCATCTTCAGTGCAAGGCATTTTACATAGTTTGCATAAGGTAACAGGTATGTCTTCAGATTCAATATCACAATCTTTATGCTTGTCTTTTGGAGTAATTTTTTTGCTGATAACTGGTCCATAGCATATAGCCATATGCAGAGGAGGAGTAGCCTGAAAAATGGAAGACATGCTATTAATTGCAGATACAGCATGATACATAGATATTACAATGTTCAAGGAAATGACACAACAGGTGACAAGAAGTTTACTTTAAATGAAAAAACAAATGGTGAAAGCATATATCTATTGAGAAACCACAAAGGCTCCATATAATCTGATTTCATAAAATCAATCTTTATAGATTTCCAATCTGTGTCCTAGGTTATCCATTACATGAGTATGTGGTTCTAAATAACAGACCTGTAAACTGTGACTCAGAGGAGCTAAAAAGATTATAATAAAATATTATGAAACATACCGGAAATTCTTTTGCAAATTCTGGTAAGAGCCATCGAATGGTTAAGGGGAGTCTGGACCAAGGACCAACACAGAGCATCTCGGAGACCACTCGTAATGCATAATCGTATGATGACTCCTTTGACTTCTTAGCACTAACATGCCTGAGCCGACGAGACCGCTGGGGATGTTGCCATGCCCATTCAAACTGTGTTTTAAAGGAAACATATAATAAGAGCTGAAGAAGATTTCCAATTTAAATTATTGTAGAATCTGCTGTTATATTTAAAGCAGAAGAGAGAAATACTTACTCGTAAAGCTGATATTTCATTTGGAAAGCCATGGATAGTTAAGACCATGTTCCTAAAAATGAAAAATGAAGCATAGGGTGTTGATTTAAAACAAATTAAAAGGACAGCCAAACATGCTTCATAGGACTTACCAGGGACCTTTATTGTGGGTTCGCCATGCTCCACCCTTTTCTTTTCCAAGGTTGTGTTGCTCAATACGCCTATTCGGATCAACTGTGAAACCTATATATGTGCGACCCTTGAATCGTGGATTCGTACAATAAAGTAGGTAAACGCCGTAAAACGATTCAACTATATCCCCTGTAAGAGTTTTGGCTTTCCTACCCATATTACACCTAACCTAAGAATACAACAAATTCAAAATAAAAAGAATAGAATAAAACGATCGGGAATGCTCAACATCTTTGACAATCCACGGAACCGATTGAAAACAGGACAAGTAGAAATATGGTATCAGTTAAAACTGTTTTTGTTGTGATTGAATTTCGTCAACAACAAAGGACAGTGGACAGTGCAGTGCAGATCTATGTATACAGCTTTAGTACCAGCCTTGAATAATTAAAAAAAAAAATAACAAAACAGCAATGATTTTTTTTAGAATGATATTTGAATTTAGTATTAAAAGTTATGATCACTGAGTTTGATTAGTTATCTGAATGAATGACATAGCAAACGATCATGGTCGTAATAAAACGTACTCCGAGCCGTAGGTTGGCAGTACCGAGTATCCGTAGTGGCGCAAAACGCTGTCATTTTTCAAAACGTGTTGCTTTGGTGATGCCCGATGTCGGCTATCGAGCGAAATTGACTTTAGCCCTACTTTGCCAGCGAAGATGAGTTCACTGTCGGGAAGCAAACTAACCACACTGTTCCATTTATTTGATTTGTTTTCAGTAAGAATAAATCCAATATGTACAAAAAAATTTATTGCTATACACATGTTAAATTCTAGCATAGTCTTATGGAGAACAGCGACATTATAACCACCATAACAAGTTTCAAGATATTCATAGTGTAATTGGTGGGGTACATTGACGTTGCGGTACTGGCGGCGTCCCTCTGCGTGAACTGAATCCTGCCCTCGAGGCCGGGATACACTACAGCGAGCGTGCGGATGTACTCTGCCATGGCGGTGTACGGCGTGATATCCGCTAAAACAAGAGAGAAAAAGTTTTGGTACTACTTGGGCTCACTAATGTATCG
The DNA here is from genome assembly GCA_033675135.1 of Frankliniella intonsa. Classification (NCBI taxonomy): domain Eukaryota; kingdom Metazoa; phylum Arthropoda; class Insecta; order Thysanoptera; family Thripidae; genus Frankliniella; species Frankliniella intonsa. Next base: position 3,263,962 of record CM066248.1, read on the forward strand.
TATGCCTGACGCAGAGCGTAGAGCGCGTTTAGTAGAAGGGATGATTATGGGTCAAATAAGTCAGTTTTCAAGGGCATCACAGCACCTTAAGCACTATTCAAAACCATCGCATTTCCTCGCTATGGAAAAACCCGGTTAGCGAACGAACAAACCCACGTACATTATTGCTTTAGAGTGCCTCTGCATAGCCCCCGTTCTTAATTTTTTTTTTAAAAAACTTTACGGCCAATTGGGGCAGAAGAGTTTTGAAATAAGGAAGGGTGGCACGTCCCACGTTTCTACGGGGAGAGACCTGTTGGTCAGGTCAAGCAAGTCAGGTCAGAGCAGACAGTCTCCGAGGTCTCATCCCTCTGCTCCGGGAGGAGGCCCGGCCCGGCCCCTCCGCCTGAAATGCCCTGAGACACGGCTGGCGCGACATCCTGCGCCTGCGCCGCTGCCCTCTCCTCTCCTCTACCCCCGCGGTGACACCCGTCAGCAGCCCCCATTCCACTTGACGGCCGACACCCCGGCCCGGCAGTCGCTCTCTCAGAGGCACCAGCGTGCGATGACAGAGCAGCTCTAAGCGGCCGGGGAAGGACATGAAGGGCAGCCTCAAGGAGAGTTCCCTCCAGAGCGGAGCTCGTCTGTGGGATCGTTACGCCGCAGCCGAGCCGCTCGAAGTAAAGCGATTGAACACCGGGTAAAACAGGCTGTTACGGGTCCCGTCTCGCCCCGCCGCGCCGCGCGCCCGCCAGTCGCTCCTGGCCGCACGATGGGTTGCCTAGCCTCCAGGCGCCCGTTCCACGAAGAACGCTCTCCGCGGAGCGGATGGCTGGCTGCGCGCGCTCACACATTAGCCGCGGCGCGGCGTGGCGCGGCGCCCTGGTTATCGTCGGAGAGCGGGGCCAGGGCGCCCTGGCCGGGAATAAAAATGATGATGGCCTCCTGTCCTTTCACACGCGCCGCTGGTTTGTTAGCCCCGGCGACCCGGCCAGGGCTGTCCGGGGGGTCCGAGCCGAGGAGGTCGTTAGCGAGCGGGGTAGTAAATCCGCCCGCACTCCTGCTGTCCGACAAAGGCCCCGCCCCACCCCGCGCTGCCGCCCCGCCCCGCCCTGCCCCGCCCCACCCCGCCCCGCCACTCCAGATAGGAGAGGCGCGCCACGCACTCGGAGCCGTGGCGACATTTATCCCTTGCTGGCAACTTTCCGTCACCCGCGGCCCGGCCCCAAGCCCCGCGTGGATCAAAGAGTCCCTCCCCTGAAACAGCCCGGCGTGAAAGGAGCTTCTTGAAAGCGGGCCATTGCTGACGACCTGGAGTCCTCAGAGACAATCCTTCTACTTTGGGCCCCCCAAACTGGAGGAAATAGTGTGTACTGTCGGGTAAGACAGTCGTCTTCTCCCTTCAACCGGGATCCCGACGGTTGACTGGGTTGACGTCACGCCCCGCCCCGCCCCGCCCGCCCCGCCCCGCTGCCGCACCCTGTACGCACCCAAGAGGCCGGTGGGCGCCGTCGAGAGCATGCTGAAGCCGTCACCGCCGTTGACAGTGAAGTCGGTGGTGATGACGCCGTAGACGGCTCTCTTGTCCACGGGGCTGTAGCGGGGCACGGAGCAGTTGCCGCACCGGGCCCAGGCGGACACGACGCGCTGGCCGTAGGGCGCGGACAGGTCGTAGGTCACACGGATGCCTGCGGGTCGGAGCGGATAGAGGTCAACGACCTGCCTCAACTACTGTATGTGCAACATGAAAAAAAATATCATCGCGAGTTCCCTGTCTTACCCGAGTACTGCAGAAAACCACCCTTCTCGTGCTGACCCGTGGGGTCGTAGCCGAACACGCTGTGCTCCAGCATCTCCAGGAGCACGCTGCCGGGCAGGTACACGACAACGAGGAAGTTCTCGAACGGGCAGGCCTCCATCGTGTTCTGCAGCGTGAGGGTGCCTGCGGGGGGGTACAAACATGTCCTGTTTTAAACCTCACCGTTAAGAGACATGTAGAGGCGTCAGAAATTTTATGACGGATTGTTCGATACTATTGACGTGGGCTGACTAACCGTTGCCTTCGCTGCTGATGGATGTCCTGATGTTGCCCCCGTTTTGTATGCCGATGGGTGCATCAGTCCACCCGGGCCCTTGGTACTGCCGCGCTCGCTGGAAATTTGTGACAAGTTAACGACTGACAGGTTTTTGTTTTTTTTTCTATTTCGACTTGGTCGGCGCCCGACCGAACTGGCCGACCGGGCGGCCTTGCGTCGCGTTGACCGTCTCGAGTATCTACGAACGACACTTGACGAGTGTCAAGCACGCCATGGCCCTGGCCGCACGACGGTCAAGGCCTGCCAGGCACAGATCGTCTGCGAGCGAGCAGGGCCGCTGTTCTGTGACCACGCGAGGGCCGAGCCGAGCCGCGAGGAATTTTGAAAAAATGTCCCTGGGCTCAAAATTAGAAAAGCATGCAACTAATAGCCGTGTGATGACACACTCACGTAGTAGACGAAGGAGTCGGCCACGAGGTTGCCCAGGTTGCACTCCTTGGACCTGCACTTGCCGTCCAGGAAGGTGAGCGTCCTGCCGATGGGGCTGGTCACAACGTCGCCCAGCTGCCTCCGCCAGGCGGCCACCTCCCGCTGAACCTCGGGGTCTGCAAGATACAAGATACGTCGATTATTAAGCTAGGCGAAACGAGATGGTTCTCTTGTTTCGAGATTCCCTACCCTCTGGCGTAGTGCTGTCCAGCAGCACGGGGCGGCCCTGGACGTCGGCCCTGGACGCGATCTCGCCGTCGGCGTCGAAGCGGATCCTGAGCCTGCCCAGGTACTTGGTGTAGGCGTACGCCTGCACGACGGGGACCTCCCTGCCGGACGCCTGCCGCACGAACGTCGGGTACTGGCCGACGGGGTCGTCGATGTCCGGCTTGTCACCTGTCGCACAGTGTTCCCATGCAGGTTTGTGTCTGGCGTGACGTGAAATAAATGTGCCCCAGTTGTCTGTGCTGTAACTGTACCTGTGTACAGGAAGGAGTGGCTGTGGCCGCCCACCACCAGGTCGAGGTGCGGCACCTGCTCGGCGATCACCTTGTCCATGGGGTAGCCCGAGTGGCCCAGGGCGATGATGATTCGGACGCCCTCCCGGTGCAGCCGCTCCGCCTCCGCCGCCAGCGCGGGGATCTCGTCCGTGAAGCGCACCTGGCCGGGCTTGCCGAGCGTCTGCGGGGTATCGGGGAATTAGGAGCTTTCTTACTGACAGAGAGCCGGGCTGGCCCGGGGCGCCGCGAGGAGACTGAGAGAGAGGGAGAGCGGGAGGGTGCAGCGGGGCGAGAGAGAAAGAGAGAGGGGGCGAGACGGGGTGGCGCGAGGCGGAGTGAGCGCGCGGCGCGGCAGAGACTCACAAACGACGCGGGGGGAGGTTCTGGCGGATAAGGAGATTTTGGTGTGATGGCTGTTGGGATAGGGAAGATAAGGGGGTTAGGCGGGGCGCGGTGGGGTGGGGTGAGGTGGGGGTGGAATTAGGGGCTGTCGTTACGCCCCAAAGAACACGACGCTATCGGATGCCGCCTGGCCGGGCCGCGCCGCGCCGCGGCTTCGTTAGATCGCTAATTAATTGGCACTTACCGCCGTTTCCGGGGTGATGTATCCGATGACGGCCACCTTGGTGCCCTGGACGTCCAGGACGAGCGAGGGCCGCACGAGCGGCCGCAGCGCGGGCGCCGAGCCGAGGTCCAGGTTGGCGGCGACGATCGGGGCGCGCACGGCCTCGAGGAAGGGCAGCAGCCCCTCCTCGCCCTCGTCGAACTCGTGGTTGCCCAGCGCCTGCGCGGACAGAAACGTGTGTGCTAATCTCGAAAAGAAAAAAAGAAAAACGAAAAAAAGAAAAAAATCTTCAAAATCTTCAATCTTGCAACCCAAAGATATTAGAAAGTGTAGGAGAGTTCCTGGGATAGCGCACGTTCCCACGACGAATTGATCACGTGAGAAATTTAGGCACTATCTCCACTTCGCTGCTTCGCGTAAGTGAGTGAGCGAGTTGGATGGTGAGGAGGCGTTGCTCGCTAAATAGGCCGCTCAGCTCTCTCAGAATCGAGACGCCCCTCGCCCCGCCCCGCCCCGCCCCGCCCCGCCCCGCCCCGCCCGGGTGGTGAACTATCTGCGCGACGAACCACCGCACCGCACAGCACGGCGCGGCGCGGTGCCCTCCTACAACAGACAGCAGAGCAGACGCACCGGGGCGGGGGTGGGGTGAGGACCCGGAGGAGTCCTGGCGACAATAAGTGACATGGCACCGCCGCCACGTCACGACAGCTTGAAGTGGGGCGTGCGCGGGCATCGGGAGAGGTCTGCCCGTAAGGGTAGGGGCGGCGACAGCGAGACACGCATTCCTCACACGTGAAGCCAGGCAACTTCCCTCCCTTCTATTCGACTTTTAGATTTTTTGAAAGAAGTCCCGGAGTGTGATTTAAACAAATACTAGATGCGTTGGATGAAGCGGCAGCAGTCGAAGGGAGGGGGAGGGCCGCGGAGGGCCGTGGAGTCGAGATAGTTCCGAAAAGGGAACAACGGTTCTTGTTTACACTCAGCAGAGAGATAGGAGGGCCCCGGGGGCTCACCCCTCCCCTACCGCCCCCGCATTTCAGGAAACCGACAATTTTCATAAGTCGCCCGCGGCGCGGCGCGGCCAGGCCGGCGCGGCGTTCCCCGCCCGGTCCCGGTCCGCCCTCGAGGACCCGTATGCCGAGTATCATCAACGGGTCAGGTCCTCCTCAGCCGTCGCAACAAGTCCCGTGGAGTCTGCGCTCTCTGCCGGCTTATATTTTAGCTTTGTGAAAGGAGTCCATATCGTCGGACTGGGCTGACCACGACCACGACACGAATATAAATACGTGTTCTCACCTGACGAACGACGACCTTTCTGCTGCCCCTCGGCTTTGTCGATACCGCCCCATTATTATTCACACGCATGGCCGCTTGATTCTTTTTCAGCGCGCGAGGCGCCGGGCAGAAATGCGCGTGCCACTCCCTCACAACAACAGCAAACCCAGGGCCGTGCTGGGTTAACCAGGTTAACGCGCGCCAGCCCTGGGCCGGGGTTGTGCCTACTTTATCCACTTCGACAGTGCGGAAATAATAACCACAGCGAAATCACAAATAAGGAACAAAGAGCAAAGTTAAATTGCGTCCTAGTCATTTCGCTCATTCGTGGGCCGAGGGCGTTCGCCTTCACGGCCGTCTTGCTGTATTCTGCGAACAGGCGGGCCCGACCCTAAGTTTACGCCCGGTTCGACTTATCGAATTTTTGTCGCGAGCTCCAAGAACCAAGTCTGTTAGGACTACTACGAAAAGTGTACCGGCCTACGCTAGACAACGCGCCGTGGAGGGTCGGCAGACCCGCAGCGCCGCCGTGTACTGCGGGGCGGCTACTCACCAGCGCGTCGAACGCGAGCAGGTTGGTGAGGTTGGCGGCCATGCGCCACTTGAACACGTTGAAGTAGATGGAGCCCTGGTAGGTGTCGCCCGCGTTGAGCGCGAGCACGGGCGGGCCGCCGGCCGCCGCCTCCTGGCGCGCGCGCCGGATGTGCGTGGCGACGCGCGCGAAGCCGCCGTAGCAGCGGCCGCGGGCCGCGTCCACCGCCGAGCACTGGCCGGAGAGGCTGCGGGCGGGCCGGAGAGACGATTGTAAAGTGAGGAGGCAAAGTTGGAAGAGCAGTCGTGAGTAAGTCGAGGAGCAGGCAGGCAAGCACCCCATGGCCAAGGGCAGGGCTGCTGCCGCCCGCGCCGATACGTGTACAGTAGTGTGTCGCGGTGCCATTTCATTCAAAAGATACTTGTACCCCACACCATGCCGGTCCGGTGTGTGTGTGTGTGTGGGGGGGGGGGTGATGATTTCGGGCCTGGTAGTGTCAGCCCAGCTTTAGCGCCACGACACACAAACACACACACGCGCGCACACATATATTCATCGCACAGACTGGCTGCGCTACGCCCGCCGCTCTAAAGTTATATAACTACATCAATCCATGGCCCCCGCGCGCAACTTAGCCCAACACAAACTTCAAAGCAAAGGCCCGGGCCGGGCAGAGCAGGCCGGGGCAGGCCAGGCCAGGCAACATTGAAATTGGAATCACCCGCCGCGCGTGCGGAGCGCGGCGTACCGCGGGCGCAGCCGAGGGGCAGAGCGGGGCGGGGCGGGCGGGGCTGCCTGGATGTTGGCCCGCCTGCCCTGCCCGGCTTAATGATATGATTCTATTCCACTCACCGCCGGCCTGCCGCCCCGCCCCGCCCCGCCACACTACGCGAGCCTTGTTCTGGCAGTGTGCCGCCGCATCCCACAATGACCGCGAACACTTCTTGCTTTTGCCGACCGATTTGAGACTTGTGGCTCGTTTGCGCTTGTCACACGCCACTTACGCCGCCCGTCCCGCTCAGAGGCGACACGCTCGCTCGCGCAATACTGGCACACATGTGAAGCCCGATAGCGTCACAGTCAGATAAACTCTCTAATGCGTAGGAAGTGACATAATCGAATCAAGAAACCGATTAGTGTCTAACGTAGTCATGCGCAGGCAGGCTCACCTGTTGGTCTGCTCGTAGCGCGAGTGCATGTCGTTGGTGTGGATGATGACCAGCTCCAGGCCCTGCGGCGCGCGGCCGGTGCCGGTGCCGGCGGCGATCAGCTGAGCGAGCAGCAGCAGCAGCAGCAGCAGGGGCGCCAGGGCGCCGCGCGGCGTCGTCATCCTAGCGTTTCGGTAACGACACAGCCGTCGGCCTTGATCGGCCCCGCTCCTGTTGCGGCCGTGCTAGGCCTCGCAGCGCAGCGCAGCGCGGCGGCAGGCGGCGCGCCGTGTCCTGCAGGAGGGCCCCTCCCTGCCGGCGGCGTCCTGCTGCGGCGTCCTGCTGCGGCGTCCTGCCCTGCGGCGGCCCCGGCCCGGCGCCACCTGGCGCGCCCACTAAAAAAGAATGTCTTCCTCGATGTCGTGCAGGCGCTGGTTATGGCGGGCGCCGCGCGTACGTGCGTACGTGCGTGCGTACGTGCGTGCGTGTGTGCGGGGCGGCTGTGCTCGGCGTGGAGGTCCGCGGCAGACTGGAGCGGCGCCGCGCTGGTCCGCGCCGTCCTCCGCCTCTCTACTAGCCTCGCGCCAGCCCTGCCCTGCCTTACGGATGGCAGGGTGAGATAAGCCCTGGACGCGACGGGACGCCCGGTGCGTCGCGGCGCCGCTCCGCGCCGATGCGTGATCCCGAGGGACGAGCGAGCGGATTCCGTCAACCACCTGAAAAAATAAGAAGAAGAAATGGCAGAGAGTTACGAGTAGTGCGGACATTGCTGCGTCACTTTGCGGGCAGTGTGCACGGGAGCGTTACGTCACACTCAGCTACTGCTGGAGTAGCTACTGCTGGAGTAGCTACTGCTGGAGTAGCTACTGCTGGAGGGAGCTACTGCTGGAGGGAGCTACTGCTGGAGTAGCTACTGCTGGAGGGAGCTACTGCTGGAGCGGCTCCAGCACCGCTGCTCTCTGGGGCTCCGCGCTTTTGCTGTGGCCGTCAGCCCGCCCCGCCCCGCCCCACCACGACAGTCGACGGGAGGGAACGGAGTATTATTTGTTTTCTCAGAGGGGAGCCTCGCCCCGCTTCTCTTGGCGTCGCCCGTCGCCAAGCTCGCCGTGCCGCAGGCGGTGTATCTGCCCGTGCGGAAGATTAAAAGTATTTGAGCGGTGCTCCCCGCGAGCAGTCCGCCCCGCCCCGCCCCACCCCGCCCCGCCCCGCCCCGTCCAGCCCCACCTCGCCCTGCTGGTCATGCTGCTCGCCTCGCATTTGAGCCGTCCCGTCTCCAGCCCCCCGCCGCGCCCTGGCCGGCCTGAGGACGAGCTCAACTTGGACTATTATTTAACAACAAGACTTCAAACTATTCCGGCGGGTCAGCGCATGAGAACGCACTGCACGAGGACCGCCCCGCCCCCCCCCCCGCCCCCCCCCCCGCCCCGCCCCGCCCCGCCCCGCCCCGCCCCGCCCCGCCCCGCCCCGCCTCGCCCCGCCCCGCCCCGCCCCGCCCCGCCCCGCCCCGCCCGTGCTATGCGCGGAGCTGCTCATGACATTCTTCCGCAGACTCCTCCTCCTCTCTCCCCCACCCCACCAACCTCTTTCTCTTCTTGCTCCTCTGAAAAGGAGACGACGGCGCAATAAGGAACAGTGCATAAGGTTTTCAGCGGAGGACTCCAACCCCCCGCTCCCCACGCCGCGTCTGTTTTCAGTATAGACGTTCGGGCGAAAGACTACTAAATGTCAGTCGGTGACAGACCCGGCCCCGCTGAGTCTACCTGCCGTAGCACCGTTAGAGAGTCAAGGTGCGTACAAACCCGCCGGCCCGGGTGACCGTCGCGTCAAAGTCAAGGGAGAGTCTAAGAATACTACAGCGCGTCTCGTCCCGTCTCGTGTCGCGGCCGCGCCCCACCCCAGCCCGGCCCGGGCCGGCCGGTGCGGCGGGGCGGGGCGGGGCCCTGAGCGCCACCTGTCCCCGAGCACGGCCGTGGCCAATTTGGAGGCAGCAGCAGGTACTACTGCAGCGCTCGGTTCCTATTCTTTAAGCAGGCAGCGCTTTCTGTCTGTCTGTCTGTCTCTCTCTGGGTCACGCCTATAAAAGTGTCCCCCATACCCTTTCTACAAGCCATCCGAGTCTCGCCGGGGCAGGCCAGGCCAGGACGCATGTCATCGCTGTCATCATCATCATCATCCATCAGCAGCATCCGCGTCGTCCGGACGACGCCCCGGCTAGGCTGTTTCAGCACGCGTTTATTATTTTCGCGCCACTCTTGGCTGTGCAGGATCGCATTAGCATCCAATATCGGCGGGATCCGTTCGGCGGGGAGGTAACCAGCCATCCGGAGGCAATCAGCTCCTGGGCGCCACGCCACGCCACGCCCCGACACTCAGCGACCAAGCCAAGTGAACGCATCGCCCAAGCCGCAAAGCCGAAAGTTGGGTATCTGCGGCCACGTGGAATCGACCGAACAGACGAATTTCTAAAAGCGGCATTACTCCGGAAGTCTGTCGAAAACATGGTGCGTTAGCTCCTGTCTAGACAGGAGACAGGTGCTGCCAAAAATATCCACTGCGCTAATTAAATAATTCTGCGTTTCACATAAGCATCTTTCGCCCCCGAGGGATTCAATAATTGCTCCGAAAAAGCAAAACATGATTAGGAAGAATATATTCAACTTCCGCTGCGTACTCTCTCCGGAGCAAAGCCACGATTCTAAAGGAAAAATGCTGAAACAGAACGTGACTTTGACAGTACCGTACAGAGCAACGGCAAACGGGACAACGTGTCCCCGACCACAACCCCCACGACCACGCACCGCATCCCCTCGACTCGCCATGCCCTTTCATTACACCGGGCCGGGCGGCCGCGTGGGACGTAACCGAACGCCGCCCGGCCCGGGCGCGCCGGCCGCTGCTGCTGCTGCTGCGCCGAGCAGTTCCACGGACAGAGGAGACAGTGGAGGCGCCGCGGAGCAGCGGGGCGGGGCGGGGCGGGGTGGGGTGGGGCGGGCGGGGCGGGGCGGGCGGGGCAGTGCACTTCACCGCGTGAGCCCGTGTGTGGGAACGCGCGAGGGCGAGGAGCGGGATGAGACGAGCATGAACCCCCGCGGGCCGCGACACGGAGCTACCCCTCACTCACCCCCCCCTCCCGCTCCTCCAGCCCACGAGCCCGTCCCGTCCCCGTCGCGCCCCGTCTCGCTGCTGACAGGGCCGGGCCGGGCCGGGCCGGGCGAGAGCAAACGTGGACGTAAACCGGAGGAGCGCTAAGTACGGGGCCAAACTTCTTCACTCGTCGGTTCTTATTTCAGCCCCCCCCCCTCCCCGATCCCCGTCTTTCCCCCGCGCGGCGCTGCTGGTAGGACCAGCGGCATAGCTCGACGGGGATGGGGGCCATTTCCTCCCGGGTGCTGGGCCGGAAATGGCCTAGCAAATTGCATGACCCGCGGACCCTTGGTCGTACCAGCGACCCGCACACAGGCCGAACATCTCGGGCGAGCCGAAATTTTGCAGTCCCGACGCTTCATGCAACAAAGAGAATATTCCGTGAGACGAAGCGCACTGAAACTACCCCTGAAACTACCCACGTGGCAGCAGAACGCGTGGCAATAACGCACAATACGACACTTTTTATCGGGGCGCGGGGCGGGACGGTACCCGGGCACATGAGAGTGTACTGGTGGTGTACGTACCGGACACCCCTGGCAGGGCCTGCCTGCTGTCAGCCCGTCGGCCGATCCGGTCCCGGCCGGGGGCGGGGGCGGGGGTGGGGGTGGGGGCCGCGGGGGCGGCACTGAGTGCGCCGGGCGGGGCCGGGCGGGGCCGCTGTGCCGGCGTGGCGTCCGGGGGAAGCGGCGCGTCGGGTTCGGTGTGCCGGGGGGGCCGGGCAGGGCCGCGCCACTCAGCCACTGTGTCAGGTCACGAGGAGGCTCAGCAGCAGGCCGGAAGAGAAGGTCACTCTGGCCGCGCGGCCGGCGGACTGGACGGCACGGCACGGGACGGTCCAGCGGACACCAGCGGGACAGCTCCGCCACGCCACGCCGCGGCTCGTCCGCTAGATGACAACGCGGAGGCTCGGCTGTGTGCGGGGCGGGCACGCGGTGGGAAGGGCAGGGCACACTGAAAGACACTAAAGAGTTGGCCGGCCGGCCCGGGCCCCGCCCCGCCCCGCCCCGCCCCGCCCCGCCCCGCCCCGCCCCGCCCCACCGCGCCACCACCACGCCCGCAGGCCAGGCCAGACCGCGGCTAGACGGGTGGGGCGGGGTGGGGCGGGCACGTGGGGAGCCCCTCCCCGACGCGACCACGTGGAGAGCACACGTGGTACAGGCGCTGTCCGCCCGGCGCAGCACGATCACACAGTCGCGCGCGCCCAGCCTGCCCGTCCCGTCACCGTCCTGCTTGGCGGCCTGCTTCTCCTCCGCCCGGGGCGGCCTGCAGCACCCCCAGCCCCAGGCTCGTCAGCAGTTCGTTCAGCTGCCTATCTTCTCCGAGGCCCTCGCCGAGGCCAACCCGTCCCTGCCTGCCTGTCTGGTCCTTCCCTGCCTTCCTTCCTCCCGCCTCCGCCTGGTCAAACAAAGTCCGTCGCGAGGCCTTTCTGTCCCGCGCCGGCGAGTTTGCTATAAAGGGCGAAGGCCGGGCGGGGCGGGGGCGGGGGCGGGGGGCGGGGGCGGGATGCGGGGGCGGGGCGGGAGGAGGCTGGGATGGGCGGGGCGTGTCTTTGCCCGGGATACATACAAGCACAGGCCCCGATGTGACAGCGAGGGGACAAAAGTAGAGCAAACATTGATTGGCCCGACGACGGACCGTCAGCGGTGGGGACACAGGGACAGCCGGTCAGGGGATAGATAGCCCCCGGCGGGTAGGCACGCCCGCCCGACGCGGCTGCAATGCGGCACAGCCTACGCGGCACTAGGCTTCTACTCCAAGTTTTATACATACTTTTCGCGGCAAAAGTGCCGAGGTCGTTGGTAACTTGAACCGCTGCTCCGTGTAAAGAAAAGTGTACTGGGCTTGAGACTTGTGCATCTCTGAAGAGACTACTTGGTATTTGAGCGTAAAGCGGCGGGTCTTTCTTTTATCCGCCGGCATTAAGATAAGGCGCCCCTAATGCAGCTCCCCTCTCTCTGCCCTCCCTTCCCCTCCCCTCCCTCGCCCCGTCCCTGACCCCGTCCCGTCCCACCTCACCTCACGCAGTCTTACCTCACCTCCACGGAGCAGCGCGGCGCCGGCAGCAAACATGGCGATACTCGCTTAACCTGTTTCGGGGGGAGAAATACTTAGATGAACATGGACCTCCCCCTCTCTCCCCTCCCTCTGAATGCGCTACAAATACAAGCACGCACAGGTTGGCTGGCTACAGGAAGCCTGATGTATTGTGCTCCCGGTGTTATGACGAGATAAAGCCATCCTTCATGTTCCCTGGTGAAAGGGGGTGGGGGTGTGGCGCAGAGGGGAGGGCTGAGCAGGGTGTTCCCAATCTCACCCTCCCTCCCTCCCTCCCTCCGCAGTACGTCGGAACATACTCGGCAGGGGTCTCACGATACGCGATACGTGAACAAAGGGCAACGCAGGAAGTGCGCGCCACAGAACGCCAACAACACAAGAAACAAACAACATTTATCCGCGTCCTGCACCAAAGCCGCCCTGCGGCCCCTTTGGCCTCGGTCCTGTTTTTTGCCGATATGCTCCGGGGGGCCCAGCCCAGCCGCATTCCTCGTATGCAGTGACGTGAAGGCAATGACCTACCTCCCACCGCAGCGCAGCGCAGCGTCACGGAGACGGGTAGCTCTGCCTCTCATATCGCCAGCCAGCACTGCGCTCTGTCTGGGGCGGCCCGGCCCGGTTCGGTTCCATCTCCGAGACCAACAGCGCGAGGGGAGGGGGAGGTGGAGATATTACATTCTTACACCGGAACTGCAGCGGCAGCAGCGGCCGCCCCGCCGGGCCGCTCTGCTACAGTTTAGTGCTGTAGGAATACCAATATGTAGGTTGGTACTGCGCGCCCTCCTGCTGCGCGCCGCACCGCGCACAACAACAGACCAACAAACCCCCTACTTTTTCGATCTTTTATTTTCTTTTTCTCTTTTTTATTTTTAATTTAATACGCTCGCAGGCTTCCATCTCAATTTTTTATTAACTTTTACCGGGATCGTTTCTGGCGCTGGATTTATTGAGTCCCTGCTGTACACGGTCAGCTCTCATTCGAACCCGTCTTTCCCAGCCGCGTTTTCCACAGAGGGAGCTCCGCCCGCGCGCCGTGCCGGTCCTGTATTGATGACTGCTTCTCTCCCCGCCGCCCCCGCCCCGCCCCCGGTCACTCCACGCTACAGGGGCGGCTGGGCAGCGAAGGGCACGGCAGGGCAGGGCAGGGCAGGGCCAGCCGGTGAGCGAAATACAAGGGCTTTTGTCGTGGCGTTCAGACCGTACCGGACCGCACTCGGACGCGTGCGCCCCCACCCCTACCCCTGGCGTCCGGCGGGGCGGGGCGGGGCGGGGCGGGGTAGGGCGGGGCGGCACGGGGTGGTGTGAGGTGCGGCGAGCGCAGGGCTTTGTAAGTAAAGCTCCCAACCCCCTCCGCTTTTGGTCTCCCGGGGGTAGGGCGGGGCGGGACGGGGTGGGGTCCCGCAGGGGGAGCCACAGGGGTGCTTGGGGCGAGACGCGGCGCCCCCGCCCCGCCCACGCCCTCCGCCACGCCCCCGCCCAGCCCAGACCAACGTCGCCACCAATTTCTCGTTCGATTGACGCGGTCTGGTCTGGTCGGGGCGGCCCGCCCTGCCGCGCTGTCGCGCTCGCGCTGCACGCTTCCGTTCCGCTCGGTGACGCTGCGGTGCCCACACAGGCCCGGCCGGACCAACCCAACAGGCCCCGTGTCCTTAGAGACCGTCACCTTTTTGCAGCCAGGAAACGAGAAGGGGAGACGAGCGCAGGAGACCTTCAATGGGAACTCACTGCGTCCAGTCCATTCAAGTTTTGCTGAGAATTACGATATTCCGGGCAGGGGATGGAGATGAGAGAATAAACGGAGAGTATTTGCTTTTCAGTGAAAATAGTAAAATAAAAGTAATCGAAAGATGTGGCTGTGACCGACGGTGGCCGCTGGTCTAGGACGGCGTCGGGGAGGTGGCCCGCTGGATGTCGTCGCCCTGGTCGACGGCGTCCTCGCGGGCCTTCCCCCAGCAGAGCGCGCCGGGGCCCGGGCTGGCCTTGGGGCCGCAGGACGAGCAGGACGAGCAGGGGCACGAGCAGCACCAGCCGGCCCCGGGCGAGCAGGCGGACGGGCGGCAGCTGCGGTCCAGCAGCGCGCACACCAGCGGCAGCACCAGCGCGCTCGCCTGCAACCCAACACGCGCACGGCGCGGGCTTAAACTAAAACTAGCCAGGACCTGCAGTCCTTATGCTGAGCTCGCAAAATCATTGACAGACATATATGTCTTTCTCTCTCTACATGTATAGCTATAGCTACAACTTTGGTTCCTGTCAGACCATGAGCTCCGCTCGCTCCGCAATCAACTCTCGCTGCGGAGCGGACGGGACGGACAGTGCGTGAAGCAGGCGTCAAACCTAAGTTGCGAGCCAGCTATTTATCATTATTGTACGCAATATAGTTCTGCGCGGGGGGGGGGGGGAGCAAGCAACCCCGTAGCGCACACGAAGCCGTGACACTTCGCGGAGGCGAGAGAGGGAGAGAGAAACCAGCGCTCCCCGTCCCACCCATCTCTCCAAACTCCGCTCGGGCCGCACTCTCTGTCGCACGCCCGCCTCCGCGTCGGGCCGGGCAATAAGTTCAACACCGGGAGCGCCAAGTGATGGTGCGGGCCGGGCGGGGCGGGGCGGGCAGAGGTGTCCGTGCGGGTCGCGAAGCAGGAGAAGCTCACCTCGTCCGTGACGGGGGCCATGTAGGCGAGCACGCGCGGCGCGTGGTCCCACGACAGCCCCACGGCGGCCAGGTGCAGGTCCAGGATGACCCGGGGCGCGCGCAGCAGCAGGATGCCCGCCGCCGTCAGACGCGCCACCTGCAGACCGGAACCAGAGCGGGTCATGTTACCGCCTAGCCCCGCCCCGCCCCGCCCGAGCCAGCGGACATAGGTCACAAGCGCAACAGATCACAACCGCTACAGGTCACAAGCGCTACAGCTCGCTAACGCTACGGGTCGCAAGCGCTACGAGTCACAAGCGCTACAGCTCGGTAGCGCTACGGGTCACAAGCGCTACAGCGAGAATCCGCGCGTTAGGCGGAGCCGAGCCGAGCTAAACTTTGAAAAATTACGCACGTGGCGTGAAAACATGGAAAATTTTTGCGACAGTAAACCTCCAGGGGCTTTACCCCGCCAGGCCAACTACTGTTCTTATGGAACCGGTGCTTTTCTGGCCGCGATCCTGTCGCGCAATTCGACGCCCCGTACTGTCAGTTAGTCGTACGGTGGTTAACCAACTCCCTGTCGGCATGGAATAGCTCTTCAGGACTTATGAACCGGTCGTGCTTTTCCTGGCAACGCTGTCGTACCAGTGAAGAACCTCCTGGTTTGAACCAGGCCCCATGCCGAGTCTCACAGACTAGGCTTTCGCGGCACCACTGACCACTAGACCGTCGGCTAACTCGAATGCAATTCCACTCTCCCAGAGCATAATAGCTATTTTGGAGCCAGATTCTAGGACTTATGACTCTCGCGCGACACTATGCCGCGCTGGGCATGGTACCAGATGCCGGAACCCGCATGCCGCGAAGCCACAGTCACCGAAGAAACGAACCCGGTGTCACGGTTTGAACCAGGCCAGCCATGTGCCGAGTCTAGCGACATTACGGCTTTCGCGGCACCATAGCACTGGGAAGTGGTTCAAAACCGTCGTAAGTTTTTCTTTTATTATTTTTTTGTTCGGACGAGGAGCTCTTTCCAGGTCCTTGTGAATTGGGGACTTGAATTCACTGAAAAATTGTCCTCAAAAAAAAAAAAAAATTAAATGTTACGCGGTAAGATTTGAACCTTCCGTCCTGCGACTCTCCGCGCGGACAGTTATGCGATGCGTCGCAGCGCGAAGGTAATCGCCGCGAAGCGGAGTCATGCTGCGAGAAGCCACAAAATGTCACCGAAGAAACGGAACCTTATTCACTGTAAGGTGCGCCTGCAAAAAAAAATCCGCGAGCCAAGCCCGGCCGCGTAGCGTCATTAGTGGTATCGTCGTGGGCCGCAAAATCTGCAAAGCACTGGGCGTAGAATCGGACCATGGCGTAAGTTTTTCTTTTTATTATTTGTGGGTTCCAGCTATACCGCGTGTTGGCACCTTAAACCTGTACAGGCACTGGTAATAAGGAGCACTTGGTCCGCGAACAAAAAAAAAAAATAATAATAATAATGCTGAGACATCATTCGACTTACGCGGTTTTTGAACCACTTCCCGCCCCCTATGTGGCTATGAGCGACGATACCAATGACGCTACGCGGCCGGCCGAGCACTGACCGGAGAGCAGGCGCACTCATGACACCGGGTTCGTTTCTTCGGTGACTGTGGCTTCTCGCGCAGCATGACTCCTAGTGGTCCGGCATCTGGTACCGTGGCGTCGTAGCCGTGCCGGCATAGTGTCCGCGCGGAGAGTCGCAGGACGCAGGTTCGAATCTTACCACAACATTTAATTTTTCTGAGGACAACAATTTGGAGAGTGGAATTCAAGCCCCCCATTTCAACCGAGCTTCCTCGTGGAATAGCCGACGGTCTAGTGGTCTAGTGGTGCCGCGAAAGCCGTGGGGTGTCTGTGAGACTCGGCACATGGGGCCTGGTTCAAACCCAGGTAGGTTCTTCACTGGTAGCGACGGCGGTTGCCAGGAAGTTCCGTCCCATGCCCACGACTGGTGGTCGGTCGTGGGGTCATAAGTCCCAGAATCTGGCTCCAAAAATAGCTATTCCATGCTCTGGGACAGGGCAGTTCGTTTAACCACCGTACGACTAAATCTGACGGTACGGGGATCAAATCTGTCGAATTGCGCGACAGGATCGCGGCCAGAAAAGCACCGGTTCCCATAAGAACACCGAGTAGTTGGCTGCCACGGGGGTAAAAGCCCTGTGCCTGGCGGGAACCGCAACCTCCCTCGGGAGGTTTACTGTCGCAAAAATTTTCCATGTTTTCACGCCACGTGCGTAATTTTTCAAAGTTTAGCTCGGCTCGGCTCCGCCTAACGCGCGGATTCTCGCTGTAGCGCTTGTGACCCGTAGCGCTACCGAGCTGTAGCGCTTGTGACTCGTAGCGCTTGCGACCCGTAGCGTTAGCGAGCTGTAGCGCTTGTGACCTGTAGCGGTTGTGATCTGTAGCGCTTGCGAGCCACTCCCGAGCCAGCTCGTCACACCCGGCCGCACCGGGAGCGCCCGGAGGGTAGGCAGCCCATCCGACACCACTGCGCGGCGGGCCGGCGGCTCCCTGACTCACCGCGTTGAGCGAGGCGTGCGCCCGGCGCCCCGCGCTGCACGAGTGCGGGGTGCGCGGCCGGGGCGCGGCCTGGGCCTGGGCGCAGGCGGAGGACGGCAGCGCGGGCAGCGCCACCCGCGTGCCGCACAGGCACCACACGCTGCGCACGCGGAGGGAAAATTCAAATGCACTGCTTCACAGATAATCATAATCGCGCGGGGGGTGGTGCTCATCAGGGTGAATCCGAACAGCGTTTAATAGTGTCCTCTCTCTTGCTCCTCATGGCCGCACCACATGAGTGCGACAAGGACAGAGCGACGAAACTACTGTGCGGAATCACCCTGGTGTACACTTACGTGACGGTGGCCGGGACGAGGCGGCCGGCGAGCAGCGCGAACACGGCGTAGGCGATGGCGGAGCCGCTGCTGCCGCCGCTCCAGTTCACCGAGCACCAGACGCCGGACACGTCGCAGCCGAAGCTAACCGGGGAGAGAGGAGACACGGAGAAAATGAGAGCCGGCACAAGGGGACAGATTATCTCCCGGCGGCGGAGTGGGGCGGGGCGGGGCGAGGTGACAAGGAGACCTGCCGGGGTGAGTCCTTACTACAATCATTATTTAGAGGTCGCGATATCGCCCTTGGACGGACGCCACGCCACGCCACGCCACCGCCGCCCTGGGCGCAGATTAAATTTTAAAAGCGAGAGTGGTTCAATTTCTGACAGCGCAGTCTGGGCCCAGCTCAGACTGCTGCGGGACGGGACGCCTCAAGGGTACGCCCGGCCGGCCGGGCCAGCCAGGTCAGTTACGGTCGTTACCTTCCCCATCCTGCGAGGGGCGGCGCGGCCACGGCCACGCCGAGCAGCCAGGGCAGCGCGAGGGCGCGCGCGTACCAGCGGGCTGGCGGCGGCGGCGAGGGCGGCGGCAGCGGCAGCGCGGGCCGCGAGCACCGCCAGCGCTCCAGCGCCAGCCCCGACAGCGTCCACAGCTGCACCACCACGCCCATCTGCGAGCAGGCGAGCGAGATTGACGGTGTGGCTTGACGAACATCAACATTCACACACCTGCGCACCTGCACCTTGTTACTCACGTGCTGGATGAAGGCCTGGGCGATGCAGCCCTTGGCGCCGTACAGCCAGTGGCCCGTGACGGCCGAGGTGGCCGTGAAGGGGAAGCCCGAGAGCACGGTGCAGGCGAGCGCGGCGGCGCACAGCTGCAGCAGCAGGAGGTGGGTGGGCGCGCGCGGCCGCGCCACCAGCAGGTGCAGGGACAGCCAGCTGAGCGCGGCCGCGGCGCCCACCCCTGCACGCACGCCGCCAAGGACAAGTAAGTCGAGCACAGCTCCCCCGCCCGCCAGCCTGCCGCGACCCGCCGCCGAACTCCTGGACAGCGTCCGCTGGGTGGCAGCGGCGCAGCGGCGGCGCGAACAAGTTTTGCGCGCCACGCGGCTGACAAACTCTCAGAAGCAGCACGTCGACTCCCTCCTCTCTGAGGACAGAGAACGGCGCGGCGCGTCCTGTGAGCCCCGCCCCGCCCCGCCCCGCCCCGCCCCGCCCCGGCGCGCCTGTCGCGAGCACGCCTTGCCGGACCGGACCGCGCGCTGATTTGTGAGGGTCGATGCGCGCCGTGCCGTTCTGTTCTAAGCAGCCGTTTGTCCACAAATTCCTCACGCCCCCCCCCCAACCCGCCACCGCCACCCCCTAACAGTAAGGACCCTCCCCACCCCGGTCCCCTACGCAAACGACACACCGTACAGCACACTCACGGAGCACCGCTGTTCCTGGCCGCTTTCGTCATGACTGATAAATTTACAGGATGACGACAACGAACCACCGGGAAAAATTCGCGATAGGACCATGTTTCTGAGAAAGTTGTAGATCTGATCTGCACTAAGGTTAACCCTGGTCTCGCCATTTTAAAACGCAACGAACGTTCCGTCCCGTCCGTGCTCCACTCACTCACTCACTCACTCACTCACTCACTCACTCACTCACTCACTCACTCACTCACTCACTCACTCACCCAGGATGATGAGGGTGGCGCCGATGGCCGTGCTGACGGCGCGGTCCTGGGCCCGCCAGGGGCAGCCCAGCGAGGCGAGCGAGCCCAGCGAGGAGCCGAAGTAGTGCACGTCCGTGTCCATGGCGACAAACTGCTGCCTCCGGCCCGGCCGGACGCCGGACCTCCGGGCAGCGCGCTGGGGCGGGGCGGCGCGGGGCGGGGCGTTTGCTCGCCCGAGTGTCGGAGTGTCCGCCGCACCCGTGCCGCGCCTCCCGCGCGTGCCCTGCTCCGCTCCGCTCTGCTAGCGTCGTCTGCTGCCGTCTCGCCTGCCCCGCCCCGCCCCGCCGCCACCCTGATCTTTCTGGACCCTCTCCCCTGCCCGGCCCGCGCGACTGTACACACCGCTCCAGTTGCACGAGTAGTCGGGGTATCGCTGCAGCAGGCGCCAACAACGCCAGTGAAGGTGCTGGCGTTGTGCCGAAACCCACAAAAAGAAAGGCCTTCAATTGTGGATTTTGTTCTTTTCGTTTTGTGCTGCTTAGGGTCCGACAACGCCTGCACCCTCTGTGATCTCTGTCTTCAAGGGCGATTTTCTGGCCAGGTTGGTCACCATGGGATGAGATCTCGCGCTCGCCCCGCCCCGCCCCGCCCCGCCCCACCCCGGCCGCCGCACGTGTCCTGGTCAGCATCTTTGCCCGTGATGAAGGGGGGGCAAGTCGTAAGGATCGGTTGGAGGGCAGAAGGAGATATATCGATTGCTGATGTACCAGAATGCTCTCTGCTGGGCTGGGCTGTGCGGGCGGGGCGGTTAAAAGGTGGAGGGGATTCGCTATCGAGGTGGAGGAGGAGAGGTGAGGAGGGGAGGGGGGGCACCCGCAGGCCCCGCAGGCCCCGCAGGCTGGCAGGAGAAGGGTTGGGTGTCATGTAAGTGATCCCTTAGTGCGATGGGCTTGGCCGGCCCGGTCCCGGTCCGGTCGGGCACGCTGTGAACACGCAGCCAGGCAGGGAGAGGCACTTCAAGGCGACCTGAGCCTGGCCCACCAGGGCCCACCAGGGCCGCGCAGCGGGCCGGGCGCAGCGGAGCTACAATCCTCAGCAGACTCTTTGCTGACATGAGGAGAAGGGCAAGGGGCATCTGCCTAGGCTGAGCCACACACATGTCGCGGTAGTCAAAACCAGGCTGGCAGCACAGCCTGAGGCCCGTGTGTGTTCTCCTCTAGCTCATCTTACAACTCAACTGTTTTCAGTATACTTAAGGAATTATTCCGAAAGGAAAAAAGTTAAGTCAGTAGCTGTTACGGTCGTAAAATATCCGTGTTTTACAGAGAGTCAAGAAACAAAATTTAACACAAAGGTCTTCTCTCTTTGAAATATCAAGTAAACCTTAGTATAAAGTGTACGCAATATACAATGAACGAAATAAACCAGAGATAAAAAAAACCTCAAAGTTACTACTATAACTTATTAAAATGAAATTCAATATTCACACCATCAACTTTTCAAAACAATTATTTGAAGTTAGTCTGACATGATATGATGAAAATAGCCTATTTCTCTAAAATTAAAAGGGAAAAAATAAAAATCTTAAATAAATGCTATAGAACATAAAATATACAAAGTCAACAATACTTGGCACTAGTGGCCCATCACAGACAAACTTTTTTTGCTAAATTTACTTAGCTTCTAATTTTTTACTATAAAAAGCGACCGCAAACGAAATACAGGGAGGGTTTTTAAATTAGGTGAAATTAAAGGAAACAGCATGTTGTTCATTTTTTTTCCTAGTTTTAAGAGGTGCCTGAATAATACTGTAAATCTCAGAGTGCTTGTGCTTACTCGCCAAATCTGTCCTTAGAAAAAGGGAGGTAGGTGATCTAAAATGTACTTATACAAGACAAGTTTAAGTTTCAAATGACCGACGGGGGGCGTCACAGCGCAGCCCTCGCTCCCGGCCCGGCCCGGCTCAGACGCAGTTCGCCGTGTAGGTCTTGGTGGGGCCGAGCACCACGAGCTGGTCGGCGGGCGCCTGCTCGCGGTCGAACAGGCCGCTCACCAGGAACACCTGCAGCGCGGCGAAGACGGTGCCGATGATGGCGCCGGCCAGCACGTCGCCCGGGTGGTGCATGTGGTCCACGATGCGGGAGAGCGCGATCCACCAGGCGGCCAGCAGCAGCAGCCACTGCAGCACGGGTCGCAGCAGCGCCAGCGACCCGGCCGAGCGCTGCAGCCGCGCTTGCACGAACAGCTGTTCAAGTTAAATTTAGAAATCGTTTAGTGAAAGTGAGCTTCTTTTTTTGGCCTTCCTAAATTCCTAGAATGCACTGAAAGGCCCACTGACCGCGAGGTAGACGGCGGCGTAGAAGGCGAGCACCGAGTGTCCGGAGGGGAACGACGCCCGGGCCTCGCGCTCGTCGTCGGGGTCCCCGAGGCAGTAGTAGGCCTCGGGCGGGACGTACACCGGGTTGCCCGGCGTGGCGGCGGCGCACAGCTTGGTGTACGAGGACGCGTCGCCGGGGGTCACCGGGTTGCACGCGGCCAGGAAGTTGGGCCGCAGCCGGCCGACGTAGTTCTTGGCCAGGTCCACGGTGAGCTCGGCCAGGCCGGCGCCCAGGATGAAGACGCCGTTGTTGCGGTAGAGGCGGACGGCCCACAGCGGCACGACCGAGCCGCGCCAGCTCAGGCCGCTGGGCATGCCGCGGCCCGTGCGCACCACCTCCGTCAGCGCGATCTGCGGCAGGGCAGGACATGGCCGTGTAGGATGGGCTGCCTACCTCCACGGCGGCGGCCGGGCCGGGCCCGTGGCGCTATCGCGTACTCACCACGGCCGAGGGCAGCACGAGCGTGGCCAGCGCCACCATGCCGTCCGAGATGGTGTCCGCCACCTTGGGGAACCGGATGGACTCGTCGTGGCAGAAGAAGCCGATGCGCCGCGGGGAGGAGAAGGAGCGCGGGAAGAGCACGGCCAGGCCGACTGCAACAGGGCGAGAGAGAGACGCTTAAGCGTTAAGCCTTGGAAGGTGGACTTACATAGCCCTCCTCCAATGTTAAGCACGGCCACTGAAAATGGAAGAATCCTGATTCTCGCTACTTATACGGGTGAGGATTTGATGGTAATTTTAGTACTCTCTAGTGAGTGAGATTTTTTTCCCTCGCTCTTTTTGAGAACAAATTTTGTGATCCTGTTCGAACTAAGTGAGGATTCTTGCTAAAATAATCTAAGAAATCCTTACTCGTATAGAGCGAGGCTAAAAATATATCTCCCTCAAAGAGAGTGATGCTTAAAATTCTCACTTTAAACAAGCAAGGAAAAGTGTTCTCTCCCTTTTCGGGCGAGAATCTGCATTCGAGGGTTTGCAGTGGGGAGACGAGACGAGAGGAGACGAGATGCGACGTGAGGTACAGGCTCGCTGTAAAAGTCACAGAGACAAGACGGATTGTAAAGCGACGAGCTCTTTTCATTTATTTTTTATTTGACAAGAGACACGCGAATAAATCTGAAGCTGCGCAAAGGCGTTGGTTCGCATTCACGCTGTAGGCTTACGCCCGGTCCGGGACGGGCGGGGGGCGGAGCACAGCGGCCACCGCCCTCTACTCTCCTGGTAATAATGTTCATCACAGAGCCGCCCGGCCCGGCCCGGCCCGGCCGGCCCAATAAAGCTGCAATCAGCCTCCCCCACCCCCTCCTCTACCCGGCTGCCCCGCCAGGATCACGCCACGCTAACGCCGCGCCACGCCAACGCGGCTCAGCGTTCAACGCCGCGATATCGATATCATTTTCTTTGGGAATTAGCGGCCGCTGCCGCCGCTGCTCGCCGGCCCGTCGCGTCCGCGTGCAATAGCCGGGCCGGGCCGGCCGGGGCGGCTGTAAAGAATGGGCAGCGTTTAATGTTTTAGTGACGTAATGGCGGGGCCGTTTCCACTTTGGGATAATAATTATTGAAGCAGCGGAAGAGGAGTGGGAGGAGAAAGAGGGGGAGCGAGGGGAGGGAAGGTGAGGGGGAGGGGAGGGGACCGGGGGGGGGGGGGCGAGCCTATGTAATTACGGCTGCCTTACGACTATCATTTTTCAATGGCGCGTCCGCGCGAGCGCCGCCGCCGGTGTCGGCCCGGGGCAGGGCCGGGCAGGGCCGACATGATCTCCCAATCCAAGTGCGAGCCGCCTACGGCCCCTGGCCTGGCCTGCCCCCCCCAACCCAAACCAAGCGCCAGCCGGCAGTCAACACTCTCGGAGTGAGTCGAGAGGAAAGAAACAATTATACTGCATTACGAGCTTACGGAGGTAATTCCCAACGCCGCGCTGTGCCGGCCAGCGCCGTGGTGGAGGGGAGGGGCGGGGGAGTGGGAGGGGAGGGGCCTCTTACGATATTCGATAACGCGGGCCGGGCCGGGCTGTACGACGCGACGCGGCCCGGCCGCGCTGCACAAAGGGCCCAGCCCAGCAGCCCGGCGGACTGCACGACCAGCTCACAATCGGATTAAGGTATTGGACGGCAGGGCACTGTGTGTGTATGTGTGCACCGTATGTGAGCGTGTGTTTGTCCCAGGCAAATATCCGACATCCATCTAGAGCCATTCTACTCGATGGTAGCGATGGCAGCGCTGGCGACCCGGACGGGATGGGGATGGGCCAGGCCGGGCGAGTTCGGAGACGCTGCCTGTGCAGGACTAGGCTTAGGCCAGCTCTGTGTCTACGTACACGTCTCTAGCCTCGCCCACTCTACCTGCCTGCAACTTCAGGAAAATCGCGCGAAGCGCACTGAGAAAGGGTAAAAGCTGTACTGTATCGGAGTGGGGTGGAAAGATAAAGGGGGGAAAAATTCTCCCGGAATAATAAAGAGAGAAATTCGAGGAGAGGATGCACAGGGAGCATTTATGGCGAGACCGGTGGGTCCTGCAGGACCTCTCCTCCCCTCGCCGATAAACGAGTAGAAGCAGAAGGCCAGCCGCTGCGGCCGGGCGGGGCGGGGTGGGGTGGGGCGGGGCGGGGCGGGCCGGCTGGACAGAGACGAGGTCTTCCCCGGGGAGACTCTTAAATCCAGTGGCCAGGCCAGGCCAGCCCGGCTGGGGCAGTCATACGCTCGCAGCAGCAGAAATTGTTTCGAGGATGGCTCCACTCCGGGGCGGGGCGGGGCGGGGCGGGGCGGGGCGGGCGGGGTTAGGGCTGCAGAGTGAGAGAGATGAGAGGCTAAGCGGGAGAGAGGGAGGAGGGAGAGGGAGAAATATAAGACGGACAAGCGGGCGGGCAGCGCCGCCCCGCGCCGCGGCCAATAAGGGGGAGCGGCAGTAAAAAGAATAAAACGACATAAAGCGAGCGGAGCACTGCTTTACCTTATTGTACTACGACGTACCGCGCCAGGCCAGGCAGGCCGCTCACAGTGTGTGCGTGTGCGTGTGTGTGTGCAAGAGAGTGTGTTTGGTTAGGCGAGAAGGCTTTGGTGGGTCCCCGCAAAGTGCCTAGTGGCGGCAAGGCGCTGCGTGGCGGGGCGTGGCGGGGCGTGGCGGGGCGCCGCCGTGTACCTCACCGCGATTAGATTCCATCAACTACTCCGCCCCGCCTTGCCCCACCACGCCGCGGCTGCTACCAGCGCCAGGTAAATATAACGCGGGACGGGCGTCCAGCCGGGGCTGGCAGCCAGCCTGCAGCAGGCCGGTCGGGTCGGGTCGGGTCGGGCGGGGGCTGGCGGGGCAGACGGGGCTGGCAGCCAGCCGCGGGGCCAAGGTATTACGCGAGGGGCTCAACTGAACAAACATGGTGCTATTACTCCTACACATGGGAATTGATATTGTGTACCCAGGCCGGGGCGTGGCGGGGCGTGGCGGGGCGTGGCGGGGCGGTGCAGGGTAGAGAGAGGGTACGTCGTGAGATATCACGCTTGCCTGGGTCAACACCTGCTCCTCCTCCTCCTCCTCCTCCCCCAGCTCGCGGGGCGGAACATACTCGCTTCACAAAATACAGGGGTAAAAATTCTTCCTCAGAAACTATATTATTAAGTACGACGACGTTCAAGTTTCGGCAGCGTGAAAGTCGCACTGCAATGGGGGAGATGCGCGGGAGAAGAGCGGATGCAAAACTAGACGCTTAGAGGGCGCCATGGCGCGTGGCTCAGTGAGGAAATGAAAGAACGGTGCAGAACCTCGTCTCCAGTACTCACTCGGTCCTCAGCGCAGTTTACATGTATAGTACGCACACGAACCGCCTGTTTTCATATCCGGCAGAGAGTGCGGTGGGGTGGGGTGGGGTGGGGTACGGCGGGGCGGGGCGGGCGGAGAAGTCAGACGTAGAACTAGGGGATGCGGGGTGCAGCGCATGCCCGAGAAATTGAAACACGTGGCAAGGTGTGAGCGGGGCGGGGCGGGGCGGGGCGGGGCGGGGCGGGGCGGGGCGGGGCGGGGTGCCCTCCTACGTATCGCAGCAGTGCCCTTTCACAGAAACGAGAAGAGGCACGCGTGACCTTTTGCGCTCTCTTAGTTGAATCTGTCATAGCGCGCGGTATATATAATACCTTCGACAAACTCTTTCAAGAACGTACACACACGGCATACTGAAGGGGAAAGGGGGGGGGGGGGGGGGCACGTGGGCATGGGCGGGCTCCTCTGTGCGTGCGTGCGTGCGTGCGTGTGTGTGTGTGTGTGCGCGCGCGCGCTGAGGCAGGAGAAGGGGGCAGGGGCCTCAAAGTGCCTCGCTGGCGCTAACTAATCCACTCAGATCTAATTCTCATCTAACCGGTCACCCCGCGCCACCGTGCCCCGCGCCGCCCCGCCCCGCCCCGCACCGCCCAGCCGCACAAATGTGGTTTGGTCAGTCGGGCCAGGCCCCGCCATCAAGGGCTGGGAGGTATGGGTCCGTGCCGGGCGGGGCGGGGGCGGGGGCGGGGCGGGGGCGGGGGCGGGGCGGACCACGTGGTCCCCTGTACCGTATGGGAAAGGTAGTGAACGCGTCAGCAGGTACCGCGGTGGGCGGAGCGAAGCGGTGCGGTGCCCGCGCAAATACTTGTTCAGAGTCAATGGCGTGGCGTGGCGTGGCGTGGCGTGTGGCGTGCCTGTTTGACAAACTGGAACCGCATTGCCGCTCTTTGCTGTCGCTTTGCGGCATTTACCAAATAATTTGACTTTGTAAACAATAATTATTATTTTACAGAAAAAGAAAAAAACAACTGTTTTAAGAAACATTAAGAATGAAAAGTAGGAAAATATAAGCGAACGGTATACTGGGTATCGTAAAGGAAGTTGAAGAAGGCCGGGGCGGGGCGGGGCGGGGCGGGGCGGGCGGGGCGCAGAGGCAGCCGCTCGCAGCCTCTGCTCATATGGCTGACCGTGTCCGGCTCGGTCCGGTCCATTCTCATGCAGCCCAGCCCAGCCCAGTGAGTTCACAGAGCACGTCCTGCCGTCATTACGCTCCACGCAGACGCCTTCTCCCTCATTCCACTACCCTTATCAGCTCTGGACTGCTTCATCACCAGACCTGCATGCACCGCCCGAGTTTAAAGGGAATTCCCACACCGTAAATCCTAAAGGCACATAGCACAGCTCCGTCTCGCGCGAGATAGCGATGACAGGGTCCAGGGACCAGAGCTGAGGGGCAATACGCCTGCAGGCGTAAGTAGCCCTGGTCCCCAAGTTCGCCGTAGGTTTCTGCCTGCCCTGCCGTCGTCTCGCTGGCAGATGCAAGTGGTACGCTCGTCATGAAATGGATAAGGGCCACGCCGTGAAGGCCCGGAGGGTCCCTGAATTTTAATGTTTTCATCGTCATCTGCTTGGCACGGCTGCCCCTTTATTGCAGCGGCACTCAACCCTCGCCCCCGGCCCCAAGGGCCTCCGCCCCGCCCCGCCCCGCCCCGCCCCGCCCCGCCCCACCCCGCCACGCCCCGCCACGCCGCGCCACGCGCGCGTGAAGACGAGCCCCGCCAAGATGCGATAGCTAAGAGAACGAGCAGTTTGTTGCGCTTGCGTGTTTTATCTTTCAGGGCCAACAACATCAACAACCGCCTCGACGACAACAACAACAACAACATCAAGATCCAACACAAGGAAAAAGACAGAACTTTTCCCCTTTCCTCGGAGATTGAACGGTGGACCAAAGATAAAGGGACGCAGTGGTCCTTGTCCACGCTGTCGGAAAAGACACCTGAAAACCACAAATTTCAATTTTCGCAAATTCCGCTCTGGATCATACAGTCGCTTTTTGTCGCAGTAGCTTTTGTTACTGCAGCAGCGGCAGCAGCTGCTGGCCTGGGCTCTTTGGGGGCTTACACACAACACAGTGTGACAGAAACACCAACAAGTGACAGGACGACACCGACACCAGCATTGATGGCATGGCCCACCCCACGCCCGGGGAGCCTTTGCACAGTGGTCTGGTCAAGCGGGGATCTGCCGCTGCCGCCGCCGCAGACCGGAGTTCCGGGCGTCGCCACAGTCGTGTAGTTGTTCCAAAACTGCCCTCTTCCCGGCGCGGGGCGGGCTGGGGCGGGGCGGGGCGGGGCGGGGCGGGGCACGCCGTCGACCAGAACTGCTCTACGGACGACTGCTACGACGGCCCAGCAGGAGTCCTCTTCTCTATCGGCTCGTATCGGAAAACTGGAAACCCAACAGCGGAGGGTGGGAGAGAGAAGGAGAGGGGCACAGAGAGCGAGAGGGATGGAGAGAGAGGGTGCAGAGGGCGAGCGAGAGGGATGGAGAGAGAGGGTGCAGAGGGCGAGCGAGAGGGATGGCTTATCGAGGCTCGATGCGATGTGCGATGCGCGGCGCGGCGCTGGGTACGGTCTCCCCCCGCCCGCGGTTGCCAATCGCATCGGCTTTGCATCCAGACCTGTGTTTGCACTTCGGCGACGTTACTCGTCGTGCTGCTGCACCAGCTGCCCCGCCCCGCCCCGCCCCGCCCCGCCCTGCAGCGAACTCTCAGCCAAATAGTGCGCCTCGCACTGAGCTGATTCCGTCCTTCTGTTTGGATAGAATACCCCCTCCCCCCTCTCTCTCTCTCTCTCTCCGCAGGCACCCCCGCACCCCCGCCAGCCGCCGCCAGGACCCCCGGGGGAGAAGGCCGCAAGACCAAAGTGCCACGGCCAAGTTGACACGGGCCTTGTCAGAACTCGTGACCACGCCGGCGGCATGGACCACCACGGGGAGCACCCCCCCCCCCCTCCAACACACTGAACCTAGGGTGCCTAAATGTCGGAGTAGTGCCGACCCCACAAACGCCCGCAACACACCCACGGCCACGCCGACAATCTGCCACTAACACGCGCCCACCCCGCCCCGCGGCCGGTCGCACTTTCAGGGGAAGCGCTTTCCCTCCCCTCTTCCCACACTACCCCCCCCCCCCCTGCCTCCCTCTACCGCCCTCCGCCGATGCGTCGGAACAACCGGCGCGGGGCGGGGCGGGGCGGGGTGACCCAATTCCACCTCTTCCGCCAGCAGCCAAAGCGTATGCGCCTTTTCTCCATCGGCAAAACCAACATTTATCGCAGAGCGATTGAGTAAAGTCAAGAGAGGAAAAGTTATATTTTTCGACCCGTTTTCGACCGTTTTTCTGGCACGAGGGGGAATAGAATAGAATAGAATAGAATAGAATAGAATAGAATAGAATAGAATAGAATAGAATAGAATAGAATAGAATAGAATAGAATAGAATAGAATAGAATAGAATAGAATAGAATAAATCTTTATTAGGGTACTCCTTACAAGAGGACTATTAAGTCCCAATTACATAAGGGCACCCGCTCCCTCTAAATTGGGGGGGGGGGGGGGGGACACGGAGCGGTTACGATCATTTTTATTAAAATCGTCGATTGATTCTGAGCAAATCGTCATTTTCCCCCTGCAGCCGGCAAGGGGCCACTTTTCCCCGCGAGAAAGCCGCGCCGGCCAGGCCGGGCCCAGATGCACGGGCCCCTAACCCATCCGCGACGTGCCGCTCCGCTCCTCGCTGCTGGCAATCCGGGGGAAAATATCCGGCCGGCAGAGGGAGGATCCATGGGGCTCGAGCGCCCCGCCCGGGGCGAGAATGTCTCTCTCGTGTGAGAAACAGAGGGGAATCCCGCCCCGCCCCACCACGCCCCGCCACGCCCCTGCCCCCTGGAGGGCGGCCGTGAAAACCGAGGAGAAGCGATCCGAATTCATCGGCAGCGCGAGGGCGCGGCCCCGCCCCGCCCCACCCGGCCCAGGCAGGCACGCCTCCGGTACGCCTTGAGGGGCGCGCCGCCCCCGTGGGGCAGGGCAGGGCAGGGGGCGAGGGCCCACCACTTGCCTGCCTGCACCTGCTGCTGCGGGGCGGGGCGGGGCGGGGCGGGGCGGGGCGGGGCGGGGCGGGGCGGGGCGGGGCGGGGCGGGCGCCGTGTGCTTTGGAGAGGTCGGTGGAGGAATTGAACCCGTCGAGGCGACCACTCGCACGGCTACGGTTCCCCGGGGAGGGCCGGGAGGCCGGGCGCGCAAGCAGAACACGACTAACGACCTCAGCCCGCCTCAGCCCCGCTGCAAGGTCGACAGGGCGCCAGGCATTTCATTTTCTCTCCCTTCGACCGTCAACATATTACAAAAGTAATCGATACGTAACATACATGATGCTGCATTTCCTTAAAAAAAAAAAAAAATAGTATTGTTCGATACGCCTAAAAGCTGCACACACTGCTCCTGCGGCTTGAAAGGTACCCTTCTTGTCGCTGGATTTATTTTTTTTCGGAATACGAAGCCATTGGGAGGGCGGTGCTCTGCCAACAACTCTGAATTTTGGTGTACAATTGCCGTGAATTTCTCTGAATTCTTCTGAAATTTTCTGATTTTTCTGAATTACTAGGTGTACAAAAATTAAAAAGTTGTTTTCCTCTCGGTGCTCTCTCTCTCTCTCTCTCTCTCTCTCTCTCTCTCTTCCTCACGATTTCCTCTTCTCAGTTGCTTTGCCGGGATGGGGCGGGTAGTTATATCCACTCCCAGCGGGGCGGGGCGGGGGATAGTGAAGGGTGCGAATACAAGTCAGAGGGGCCCGGCCAGCCGGATGCGCCGTTCTCTGCCGACCGGGCCAGGCTGGCCAGCAAGCCTCACCCCGCCCCGCCCCGCCCCGCCCCGCCGGCCAGGAGGCAACCATTATGCAGACCACCGAAACTCGTTCCAGTTCCGCCCCCTCCCCCGCAGCACTGAGCCCTCTCTGTGTCCTAATGAGATGAAGAGAGACACGGCGGGCTTCCAGCTCCATCTCCAGTTCCAGCGGGGGCGGCTGACATCCGCCCTGCTGGAGCGCTGGACCACACCATCCGCTCTGCGCTACCTGACGCTACCTGCCACTCCACGGCAGGGGCCGCGGGCCTAACTCTCCAACGAACACCGCGGCACGACGCGACGGAGCAGGGAGAGCACTCCACCTGGGAAACACTTTCCGTACCGCTGCGAGCAGGACACCCCCGCTCATCGGACGCCGACGTCACGTCAGGGAGCTTAGCCTGCGTTTGAACCTGCCCTTGCTGCCTCTGCGCCGCTCTGTATGCAAATATCGAGCGGGGCGGGGCGGGGCGGGGCGGGGCGGGGCGGGGCAGGGCGGGGCGGGGCGGTGCGGGGCGTCAGCGCCCCTGCAGGATGAGGAGTGGGGTCGCTGGCCGGCGCGGGTGGGCCCTGTGGGGGCGGCCCAGCCCCAGCACGTTACCCCGTCGTCGGAGCCCGCGCGGGCAGGGCGAAGGCCTGCCAGAGCTGGACGGGGCGGGGCGGGGCGGGGCGGGGCGGGCAGTGCAGGCCCTTGAATATGGATGTTTGTATTGCGAGTCCTCTCCCAGCCCGGCCCAGCCCCCCGATCACACGGCGGGGGAAGGGCAGGCACGACAGCGGGTCAGGCCCGAGCTCTGCACACAGTTCACCCCAGATGCGTGGCGCCCGGGCGGGGCGCTCAGCGTTGAGCCCCTCCTCCTCCGCCCCCGTGTATACCCAACACGCAGGAGTAACCGACCTTGGCCTCCAGGGGACCCCGTTCCCATAACCCTCTAGAGAGAGGGCGGCAGGCCGGCCCAAGCCCTCAGCGACCCCCCGCCACGGTCCGGTCCGGCCCGCCGCCCGCTGCCCACATACCAATCAAATCTGCGGGGGACTGACCGTGGGCGGCGGGGCGGGGCGGGGAGGTGATGCAGCGATAGAGCCTGTGATTGACAGGCAGGCTGCCCTCTATAGGGGGCCAGTGAGGGGCGGGGCCGAGGGACGGGCCTTTAGTGTTGCGTGGCCAGGCCAAGCAGGACCGGCCTCGCAGGGGCTCCCTCCCCACACTTACAGAGCCAAAGCCTAGGCCTAGCCTAGGCGCCGAGCCGGAGAAATGTAGTACTTAGAATCACAAGAAAGTGACCGTTATTTTCTAATATCACGATAAAATAATCGAGAAATGGTCAAACAATCGAAGCGAAGAGAGAAAGAGAGAGTACTTTCCACTTGTTGATGCCCTCTAAATTTACGACGACGCAAAGTCTCGGGCCGGTTTTAGAGCGTCATATTCCGGCCGGCCGGGCGTTAAGCGGGTGAGTGCAAGTATCCAGGAGGTCCCACGGGGGCCCCCCGCCCCGCCCAAGTGCACCGGCACCGAGCGCTGCGCGTGCGGCTGCAGGCGGCCCGGCCGGCGGGTAGGCCGCCCGCTCGCCACGCGCGCCGTGCGGCTGGCCTACCCTCTGGATGCCAGGCGCTCTCCCCCCGAGCAGCTCACAGCTCAGCGTGGAAGGAGCCGCCGCTCGGGGCGGGGGTGGGGTGGGGCGGGGCGGGGCGGGGAGCCCTACGCTCTTCGTTAGGGCGTGTTTGCTGGGGAGATGACCCACCACGCCCAGCCCCACCCCACTCCGCCCGGCGCGGCGGCACGCAAGAAGCTTCTCATTAAAAGGTCCCTGCAGGAGGGAGAGCGGGCTCATGGTGCGGACCGGGCAGCTCCCCGCCCCGCCCGGCAGCAGCTGTAGCTCGGTGGATCGGGTCGCGCCCCGCCCCGGCCGGGCCGCGGGGGGCGGAGGCGGAGGAGGGTCGCGCAGAGCTCAGCGGGGCCGCCGTGCCAGTGTCCCGGTGGGGTCCCTGGGGGCTCCCCTGGGGGGCCCGCGGAGGGGCAGGTTCAACCTTAGACCGCAGCCAGGTGCTCAAGGGGGCTAGGCTTCCGAGAGGTGCGGGGCGGGACAGGTGTGTCAACAGGCGCCGCCCCCGCGCCGCCCCCGCGCCGCCCCCGCGCCGCCCCCCGCCGCCCCCGCGCCGCCCCGCGCCGCCCCCGCCGCCCCCGCGCCGCCCCCGCGCCGCCCCCATATTTAAGCTTCTCGCATTGTCTCGAGCATGACACACTAACACTTTCTCACTCGCCCTGTATTCGTCGACCCGCTTTTCTTTCTTCCTTCCCCTTTCCTCTTCTCCTCTACACAGCCTGGTGCTCGGCTCGGCGGCGCAGTCGGGCCGTTGCCGTAAAGTGTGTCGATATCGCCCGCAGCCCGGTCCAGAGGGACCCGGCGGGCCGCGCCGCACCGCGCCACAGGTGATGGAGCCCCCAGGACTTGTTGAGGGGCGCAGCGGTCCACTCCGTCTTACAGCAGGCGTGGGCGGGGCGTGGCGGGGCGGGGCGGGGGCGGGGCGTGGCGGCGTCAGCGGCAACCCCTTGAGCGTACTACGTATAGATTATTTTCGCATTTGGTTTCTTGTTTTTCTTTTTTTGCTGTCGGCCCGCCTACGCGCTTTACGGGCGCTACGTGCCACCCTCACCAACACACAGGCGGCACGGAAAACTCATGCAAGTAGTTGGACGAGCAAGTGTGTCGAACGAGGACGCTGTCACGCGCTCTGCCGGGGACACGGGCGAGGCGACTCGGCGAGTGAAATACAGAGAGGCGGGGGGGGGGGGGGACTGAGAGAGTTGAGGAAGCTCGCCTCTCTCCGTTTCGTGATTACAACTGTTAGGATAGCAAATGCCCCGAGGCCAGGGTGAGAGAGGGAGAGGGGGAGGGGGGCGAAACTTGCAGAGACAGACCGGGCTGGCACTGCCCGTAAGAGTGAGTAAGACCCAGGCCCAGGAGGACCTTGCTGTACTCCACGACCGCGCCACAAATATACCAAGAATTTGCGCGGACCACAGACACCTGGCTGATTGTTCGAGGGAAGGGTGTGTTCGATGAGGTCGCCTCATCGCTGTGGCCCCCCTGAGAGCGAGTGTACAGGCGGGGTGGGACGGACACACTAATGCCGGTATCACATCGCGGCCCACCCCACCCCGCCCCACCCCACCCCGCCCCGGCCGTCTGCCAAAACCATTCCCCGCCTCACCTGGATTAAATGGGACACGGTGGCGGCCGGGCCGGGGCCGGGCCAGGCTGGGCCGGGGCCTCGGGTACCGTACCGGGCACGACAAGCTCTCTGCGGGGCCCAACAACAGATTTGTGGGACTGAAACACGAGACGGTTACACGAGATGACAACGGTACTTCAGTATCGACCGAAGGGTCCTCCTGTTTCCGCGGCAAGGTCGGGGTTATAAGCCACCGATAGCACCCTCGCCGGCGGCCACTCGCGCAGGCAATCCAACCGTGTGAAAGTCACACACTTTCAGAAGCGTTATTTCGCATACGCATTCTTGATCAAGAAATGGCCTGAGTTTTCCTCGGAAATTCGTATATATACACTATAGAAAAGGAAATTCGCACACCCACAACTTTGCGACATTTGCAGAGTCGGTGCGTGAGCGACTCGCCGCCTCCATCTCCCACATCGCGACGCGAAGCGGAGAAAACTTCTGACCGCGCACAGTCATACCCCGGCCGTATAATGAGCCCACCGGTGCTAAAATTAAAACGGGGAAAAAATGTTGTTGGTTTAAACGGCGTCCGCAGCCGCAGCGAAAAGCAGACGAGCGCGCTTCTCCCCACTCCGCACGGGCGAGCGGGAAAGTCAACAAAAATTGTGAAACAGTTTCATGCGGAGCGGCGGCAGGGCCTGGCAGTATAGGGCAGGAGTGCCAAAGGCACCTGTGTGTGTGTAGTCTCTCTCGAGGGGCCACGGCGGCGTCGGGCGCGCCAGCGGCGTCGCATCTTTGTCTAAATTAAGGACGACGTGACGTGCCCCGAACCAGACCCGCCCGGCCTGGCCCGACCCCACTCCTGGAAGAAGCTAGGCTCGGCTAGGCCGGTGCCTGGTGCCTGGTAGTCGGAGACATCAGTCTCCAGCGGGCCGGGGGCCGGGGGCGGGACGGGCCGGCCCGGGTACCTAAATAAGCAATCCGGCAATCTAGCGACTCGCACGTAGTGTCTGCCAGGGACAGAGTCAGCGAGCGAGAAAGTGCGAGCGACCGAGACATATCAAGCGAGAGAGAGCGAGCGACTGAGACATATCAAGCGAGAGAGAGCGAGAGAGCAAGCGAGAGAGAGAGAGAGAGAGAGAGAGAGAGAGAGAGAGAGAGAGAGAGAGAGAGAGAGAGAGAGAGAGAGAGAGAGAGAGAGAGAGAGAGAGAGGGTGAGACGGATGACGGGAGTGAGAGGGCGGTTGTTGGAGGCCCGTTAATCCCCGGCCACGTGGCGGTGCGATATGAAGCGCTTTTGTTTGAAGGCAGCGGGGGCTGATTCATTGGCCGGCCGGGCCGGGCCGCGCCGGGCCCTTCCGGACCTTGGGCGGAGCGAGGGAAGCGGCGGGGCTGGAGCGAGGCGACATGACAGTAGGAGGAAGCACGGGCCGGGCCGGGCCGGGCCGCACCCGGGTAGCACCGAGGTGGGTGGTAGAGCGTGGAGCGCAGCCTACAGACAAATAATACATTTCATATTTTATGTAGTTTACCTTACCGGGTGTTTCCGAGAACAAGTCATGGTAAGCCGGGTTTGCCTACCCGCTCCGTGAGGTGCCGTGTCCGTGACCGCTTGGGTAGGCCGACCCGCCATACTGTTACGTGTTCTCGGAACCGCCTGCTGTATACGGTTATTTTATTGTCTCTCTCGAAAAACGAGAAATATACATTATTAAAAAGGGATTCCCGGAACAAGAGGCTGCGAGGTACGATAGTGCTGGCGGCCCGCCGCCCGCCCTAGCTCCGGCTGCGGCTTTGCCTCGTCGCAACCAACACGGTCCAACATTGTCCAACATCTGCTGCTCGCTCGCGCCCCGCCCCGCCCCGCCCCGCCCCGCCCGAACCAACCGCCAGACTGACCAAGAGACCCTGATTAATTTTGCAGGCTCGTCTACGTTTAACGACCACCACCCCCTCCACTCCACCTCTCCCCGCGGTGCCGTGTGACAGCTGGACACGAGAGAGAGAGAGAGAGAGAGAGAGAGAGAGAGAGAGAGAGAGAGAGAGAGAGAGAGAGAGAGCGGGAGGGGCACACAAGGGCGCAACGGAGGGTGTGTTAGATACCTGCTGCCTTGTTCAGTGGGTGAAGTGGGTAAAGAGGGTTGGGGACTTAACCCGGTTAGCGGGCGTGGCGGGGCGTGGCGGGGCGTGGCGGGGCGTGGCGGGGCGTGGCGGGGTGTGGCGGGGCGTGGCGGGGGTGGGGCGTGGATCCGAGCTCAGCCCGACGCCGCCGTGCTGCGACCTAATGCTACTCGCTCGAGTGGGCTGAGAGCAAAGCACTCGCAGAAAATGTTGTTCCGCGCGGACGGGACGGGACGGAGCGCGCCTCCCCTAGCTCTGTGCGCGGCGCGGGGATGAGCTGCTCCTGACAAAGGCCGCCGTGCATTTCTCGCACAGGTTTGTAAAGGCAGGCACTTGTGACAAGCAGACAGTTAGCGGGAAACGGCGATACCGGCGAGGTGCGCGTCGGGTGCGGGCGGGGTGGGGCGGGGCGGGGCGGGGCGGGGCGGGGCAAGACGAGTGGCGCATAAGTGGCGCCGGCAGCCTGGTACGCCGCGCCGCGCCGTGCCGCCACGCGCCGCTCGCCCCCAAGGCCCCCCAGGGGCAGGCGGGCCGGGCCGGGGCCGGGGCCGGGGCCGGGCTAAGCCACCCTGACGCCGACAAGCCGGTGCTTCCGCTCCGCTAAGCAGTGAGCTCACCCTGGGCCACACCTTACAGACAGCACCGCACCGCAGCAGCCGCACGAGCCCGCCGATCAGACGGGCTGGCAGAAAGACAGACAGACAGACAGACAGACAGACAGACAGACAGACAGACAGACAGACAGACAGACAGACAGATGCCTACCCTGTCTGTCTGTTTGTCGGAGCGGGTATTTTTCCCCTCCGGGCCCGCGCGCGAGGGGGAGGGGCGGGTTGGGCTGACGTTGGGCCTGGCCTGGTCGGGCCGGGGGGACGGGGGCGCGCCTGGGCCCGGCCCGGGCGGACTGCTAACACAGAAACCCTCTCCAGCCAGAACACAGAGGGACAGGCCAGCGCTGCGCTGGCGCGGCGCGGGGTGGAGCCGAGCTAGGCCGACCAGCAGGGCGGGGCGGGCCAGTGCAGGGCTGGGCCCGAGCCTTCCAGATAACGTCTGGGGCCGGACAAGTTAAGACATTGCAATCTCTGATGAGTCTGCTAGGCTCGACCCAGAGGCATTCCCCAGTCCAGCAGCACCAGCCCCGGGTGCCGGGTGGGGCGTAGCGGGGTGGGGCGAGGCGGGGCGGGGCGGGGCGAGCAAGTGTGCAGCCGTAGCCAGTCGGGCGGAGCGGGTTCTACAGGTCGCGCATTTCATTCCAGCCTCTCTCTCTCTCTCCCCTTCCCTCCCGCTCTCATTCTCTTTGCCGCTCTCCGACCCGCGGCACAGCGCGCCCCGCCCGCGGCCTGGGCCAGCATGCACAGAGAAGAGAGGTATCGTTACCGATAGCTTCGGCCCAAAGGGCTTATAAGCAAGGCGATATTTATTGAGCCATAACTCGCTGGGAGATTAACGATAGGGCTTGTTTGGGTAGCAGCCCTACTGCTGGCTGGGGCGGGGCGGGGCGGGGCGGGGTGGGGCGGGGCGGCAGCGCACCTTTACGAGGCGACGGTAGCGGCGGCAGCGGCTGCAGGAACAGGACCGCTGTTCCCTCAATCACACTCAGACCGGCAAAAGGCGGAGAGTACCCCTTTCCTCTGCGCCACGCCTTTGCTCCCGCTCCTGCTCCTGCTCCTGCTCCTCCTCCTCCTCCTCCTCCTCCTCCTCCTCCTCCTCCTCCTCCTCCTCCTGGGCCGGCTCAAGCCGGACCGGATTGAGCTGAAAAACAATCACGGCGTCGGTAAGCAGATGGGATGGAGATGGAGGAGTGGAGTGGGCCGGGGAGGGAGGGAAGGAGGGACGTTGATTCGAGACCATCATCGAGGATTGGAAGAGAGCAGTGAGCTGCACGGGGATGACTAAGTAAGAGGGGCGGGGCAGAGGGGGGGGGGAGGGTCAAGCCTTTCACAGGGAGCAGCAGCAAAGGGTGCGCCTGCCCCCGCGCCGCCCCCGCGCCGCCCCCGCGCCGCCCGGCCGCGCGGATCAAGACCAGTCGGCCGGACAGAGCTTTGCTTCCGGCCGGGAAAGAAAGAGGGGCGCGGAGAGGAGCTACGGGTATTGCCCCGTGTAGCGTGCGCGCGCGCGCCTGTGTGTGTGTGTGTGTGTGTGTCTGTGTGTGCCTATGACTTGCGCCCCGACGCCACCGAGAACGGCATGTACGTTCCGGGACATTCCTTTATTTTTGTGTTTGGTGGAAGAGTGAGTCTGCACTTATTGTGCTGATGATTGCAGGGTATGTTGAGCACATGACTCACCACAGCGTGCGCGCGTGCTGGCACCTCGAGCTCACACGGGCCGTGCGTGCGTGGCGGCGCGGACTGGTCCAGGGCAAATTGTCTCCATCGCAGACACGCCACCACACGGCAGAGAATAGATGTATAGATAGATGGATCGTGTGCACAGACACTGTGAGGACCCAGTAACGCCAGTAACGCCCTGGCGCCCAATCCCTCTGTCTCTCGCCTCGCTTAGCGCTGACTCACCTAATAGCAGCACCGAGAGGCAAGTCACTGCCGCTAATTGTCCATGCATGCTTCCCGCACTCACAACAAACACAAATACACTCGCACAGACGGACAGACAGACAGACGGACGCACGGCACACGTCGGACGCCACTCCACAGCGTGATTACAGTACTCCCAAGTCAAAATAGATTGCCATCATTTTATCGGAGAGCAGGCAACAGCACGCTATCGATCTCCCCCCCCCCCTCTCTCTCTCTCTCTCTCTCTCTCTCTCTCTCTCTCTCTCTCTCTCTCTCTCTCTCCATTTCTCTCGCTCGCCATTCCGTAAGATAGTGACCGATTGAGTAAAAAATCACGATAATGAAATGCTATTTGACTAGATGTGATTATTTGCAGCCGTCCGAGATGAAAATATACGGCTCGTTCATGGAGGCGATCACGTTTTATTACCTGATCGGCAAACAAGTTTTTTGTTGTGACAAACACGCTGCACGAGCACTTTTTTTTTTTTTTTTTTTTTTTTGCGAATTGCAAATATTTATTTCAGAGCCCCGCAGCGGCAGGAGGGCGGCTTGTTACTCGCGAAAAATAATAACGCACTAAATCCCAGCGGGCGCGTCTCTCCCGCTGGTCGTGCCGTGTCACTAATGTGCTACGGTCTTATTCAAAGTGGAGGCATTAAGGTCCTCGCCCGACCAGGCACGGTCTATCGGCGGGGCGGGGCGCGGCGGGGCGCGGCGGGGCGCGGCGGGGCGCGGCGCGGCGCTTAGCAGAGCGCGTGGCGAGGACGAGATGGGAGGGGAGGGGAGGGCCACAGCCCGCTCAAGAAACGGGCCGACAGGGTTTCAGTCACTCTCACCCACTCTCCCCATCGGACCACACGCGGCCGGGGCGCGGCGGGTAAAAGGGATAGCAGAGGGCTGAAAAAAGGTAAATAAATAAAAGAAAAGCAGTGGAACAGCGGCGGTAGCCCTAATGCCCCGGCAGCGGCGGCGGTGACCGGGCGCGGTCTAATGGGCCGCCGACGCGATGTCTTAAACTGTTCGGAATGCACTATACCGCGGCGCGGCTCCCCACTGGTGTCGGCCCCACACCATCCCGACAAGACGGAGGGAACCCCATACACCCAACGGAGACAAGGAAAAAATAAAAGAAAGGCCAAAAAAAAAAGTGAACCTATCGGCTGGGATTTCTCATCCGGCTGCCACTTCCGATGGCCGCAAATTTTCCAGCGCGGCTCAGAGAGATGCGCTGTGTGGCCCATAGAGCCGCGCTGTTCCCATACGCCGCGCTCGCTATAGGCCTGCGCCGAAGCGACCTCGATCACACGACCACGCCGCAGGGCGATACAAAAACAAAAAAGAGAAAAATATACCGCGGGACCGTTTTATTTAAGCCTTTCTCTTGCCCCTCATTTCCATTTTCCGCCCGTATCGCGTCCCCGACAATATCGGGCGCAACACGAAACAAACGCGCCCCTTACTTACGGTCCGAAGATACTAGGAATCGCAGGCCGACCGACAATATAAAGGTGAATGTTTTGTGGATTCCGGGGCGGTGCGGCGCACCGCAGCATCGCGAGAGCAGCGTGGCGCCCCGCACCGCCCCGCCACGCCCCGCGAGCGCCGAGCCGCGAGCTCCCCAGACAACAAACAAAATCCTCCGAGCTATCTTTCATATTTACATCGGGAGGGCAAATCTCGACAACAGCAGAAGAGGCGGGCGTAGCGTGTAGCGCCGCTGCGGGCGTGGGCGGGGCGTGGGCGGGGCGGGGTGGTACGGGTCTCGCGGGTCTGCTCCGCGGCGCCGCGGTCTCCACGGCCCGGCTCAAGCCGCCTATCCCCCTTACTCTTTCCCCACGAAACTTTATCTCAAACTCGTTCTTTCCCCCGCTCCTCCACCGCGCGCCCGCGCCGGTGCGAAGGTTTGTGCACAATTTTTGCCTACGCCGCTGCCCTGCCTCTTTAGTCGCCGTCCGTCCCGTCCCGTCTCGTCCCGGTTGTCGTCCGCTCCTTTGCGCTCGTCCCCGCGGCTTGGCAGGTGGCAGCGCAGAAAGGCGGCGTCGCGGGGCGTCGCGGCGCCGCGAGTGAGGCGGGGATTGCGCGCGCCCAGGCGAAAGGAGGGCTTAAGAAAGCGGCGGGGCGGGGCGGGGCGGGGCGGGGCGGCGCTCTGCAATGTGAAGTTGGAGACAGTGTCAGAGCGCGGGGACCAGCCAGCCATCTGTCAGCGGAGATCGCCCCGCCCCGCCCCGCCCCGCCTCGCCTCGCCCCGCCCCGCCCCGCTCCGCCCCGCCGGCATTTTCAATTCCACCGCCATTATTTATGCCCCCCGCCCGACTCCTCTCTCTTTGCGCCACGCCCGGAGGTTTGATCTAGTGCTAATTAATGTTGGCGGTGAGAACGTGTTCGTTCCCCCGCGCGACAAACGTTACAGCGTGTGTGGTTGTCACGCACCGCGCGTGACTGGCGCGCGCCGTGCGACCGGTCACCGCAAGTAACGATTCATTTTTATTTTTTTTTATTTTTATAAAAAGTGAAATTGATGCCCGCGCTACACTCTACGAGAAGAGTGAATTCTAATACACGCAGCACTTCTCCCGCTTCTGGTTTTTCCTGTAGTCTCGACATAGACTAGGGTAAGAGGGCGCGGGGCGGAGCGACACGCCAGAGCGCAGGAGTCCGCCCGGCCCGGGCCGGGCCTGAATTAGACTGCAGCGCTCCGTTCTTGGAGAAGGTCAAGAACCCCCTGTCCGACCCCGTGTCCCGCCCCTGTCACTGCACCTGCCAACTCCCCCCCCCCCCCCCCCCCCGGAGCTTCCGTGTGATGGAGGGCCTGCAATAAGGAGGCCCTTGACCGCGTCGCTACAACTGATTAAAACTTTGTGGTTGGTGGCCCTGGGGCTCATGGGGCCCAGAGCGCCGTGGTGAAGTGGCGGCCAAGTCAAGGCCACACACCACCGTGCCGCGCCAAGCGCAGGGGATGCCCACAAAAAAAGAAGATGTAACACATTGAAAATACAAATAAACCCCGGAATACAAGTACGTACTTTGAGTTTTTGCGACCTCTCTTTGAGCCCACAGGAGCGTTTCCTTCTACAAGTGGTATCGCGCGGCAGTACCGAGCTCTTCCGCCCCGCAGCGTCCCCGCCCGGCCCTGCCGAGCCCTGCCCTTAAAAGTTGAGACAAAAACGTGGCCCAGAATTGCGGGGCAAAAGCGGGTGCCTCGAAGCAGACGAAGAAGGGAAACATAGTGAACACCGCTGGTGAAAATTTAGTAGGGTCCTACCCTCTCTTGCGGTTACAGGTGTGTACCCCCAGGGGGAAAGTACGGCTCCTTTACGCTCGTGCGCTATTTTTTTTCTTCCACCTTCGCTCCTTTCTCTTCTTTTGCTTTTTTTTGCATAGTGGTGCTGCGGTGGGGCGGGGCGGCGCGCGGCTTGTGGCGCTGAGCCGCCGGGCGTATAGGCAGCACGCTGCACAACAGAGCGGCGCGGGCCGGGCGGAGCCGGGGAAAGATGAAAGTATAATAGAGGCAGAAAGTTGTTCCGAAGCTCATCCTCGGGAGCTCCCCCCGTCCAATACTGTGAGCCAGTGGCTGCTGAGGGGGAGGGGGGGGGTTTCTAGCGGACACACGTCAGAGCGGAAGTCAGATGGACAATATTCGAGGACCACGGGCAAACGTATGCGCAGCGAGCGAGCGACGAGAGAGAGAGAGAGAGAGAGAGAGAGAGAGAGAGAGAGAGAGAGAGAGAGAGAGCGAGCGAGCAGGGAAGGGCTACTACCTCTCCATATTTCCTACGCCGCTGGCCAGGCCAGCCCAGTCGAGTCCGCAATACAGGGCCAATATCGTGGCTGGCTGGGCCCGGGCCGGACAGCCCGCAGGCCATCGCCGAGATGATTTCATTGCCGTCTGGTCTGGTCTGGGGCGGGACAAGGACAAGACGCGCGCAGGATGGACCCCTTAACTCACTCTGGACACTCGACGGCACGGCCGACCTTATTGCCAACTCGAAATTAACCGCGGATTGGCGCGCGGTGGACGGAACATTTCAGGTCCGCTGCCACATCTCCTCCTGTAGGGCGCCCCGAGCTCCACCACCCCGCCGCGCCCGCCGCGCCGCAAGACGCTTCCGTTCGAGTCAAACTTTTCTCATATCAGCCGAGAGGTTCGTCTCCATCCGCGTCCGGCCCGCGGCTCGGCCCGGCCCGCCCCGCCGCGGGCCACTTCGCATCCCCTGCGAGCGATACTATACGAAAATTTCAATTTCGACGACATGAAGCATGGCATTTTCTTTTGTGTGTCGGTAAACACAACGTTCGCCCGTCCTCTTTTTTCCGATCGTGCTTTCGGTTTGTTGCCCCGCGTATGAACGGCAAACAGTCGTCCTGACTACAGCGGCGGCGGGGCGGGGGCGGGGGCGGGGGCGGGGCGGGGGCAGGGCGGGGGGGGGGTGCGGGGGGGGGCGGGGGCGGGGAGGTGGAGTGTCGTGTGGCAGGCCTGACAATACAGCTCTCCCACTGATGTTCCACCGTCGTGCCGCGCGGCCAACTTGGCGAAGAGGAGCGGGGCACATTTCACGAGTTGTGCCCACATCGCGCATACACCACACACCACATTGGCGAGGCGGGGCGGGGCGGGGGTGGGGCGCGGGGAGCAGGTGCCCTCCTCCTCTTCCACCCCTGCCCTGCCCCACTCCCTGCCTGTCTCCCCCCCTCCCCTCCAGCGCTCACAGATCCCCGCAGATCTCTCCTCCTGCCATATTCGTCTCCCGGGAAAGCTCTTATCAAGGCCCAAATCTCTCCCGGCCCACCTCAGCACCTCCTCCTGAATCCGGGGAAAAGTTTGTTTTTTCGATAAGAGGTCTTTCGATTACTCGCGCGGTGCGGCGGCGCGCGGCTCCCACAGTCTTTGCATTATTTCTAGCCGCACGCGCCGAGCGAGCGAGCGAGAGGGCTACAGTCTCAGCCCGCCGCGCCCCGCCCCGCCCCGCCCCGCCCCGCCCCGCCCACGGCACATGCCATGCCGCGGCCGCGTGCCCCGATAAAAAAAAATGTGTTATGAACGATGGGCGGGAATGCGAAGCGCAATCTCTCGTTTTAACGAGCTGTTAGGCGCGGCGCGCTGCTGTCTGCCGCCCCCGGCCCGCCCCCGGCCCGCCCCCCGCCCCCGCCGGCGTGGGGGTGGACAAACCCACTACTAGTTGGTTACAGTGAGCGGGTCAGCATCCGCCGCGCAACTCCCTCACAATGCAATCATCGCCCCCGCGCCTGCTGACAGTTAGGCCCCTAACTATGCAATAAAAGCAGAGCTTCAGGGCGCGCGTTTGCGGACAAGAGTGTGTGTGTGTGTGTGTGTGTGTGTGAGAGAGAGAGAGAGAGAGGGCGGAGGCCATTCGTAGGGCACATTCATCACGAATCCAGAGCGCGCCAGAGAAGTAACAACGCCCCCTGTTGTATTACATTCGAGAGTCATCCATATTCGAGAGAGACAGAGAGAGCGCTGGCCGAGCGAGCAGGGGATGGG
Source organism: Frankliniella intonsa (assembly GCA_033675135.1). Taxonomy (NCBI): domain Eukaryota; kingdom Metazoa; phylum Arthropoda; class Insecta; order Thysanoptera; family Thripidae; genus Frankliniella; species Frankliniella intonsa. Next base: position 3,307,218 of record CM066248.1, read on the forward strand.
CAAAGCGGGTAGCAGCAAGAGCACAGCAGTTGTGTATCACTGCTGAAAATGGAATGGCAGTCTACAGCACGTGATTGTCGCGCTGAAACCGAACCGAACCGAACCGCGTGTCTGCAGCCCGTCTCGACTCAGAATGAGAATTTCGCAGAACGATGTTCTACACGTGCAGTACTAGACGGGACGGGTGACCGCCGCGCCGCCCCTGCGCCGCCTCGCCACGGCCCTGCTGCTGCACTGGAAATCCAAGTGTGCGAATGTCGCTCACTTGTAGATGAGCGAAAAACTTCACTCACTTGTAGGTGAGCAAATGACCATTTGGTGAATATAGTCATTCACTTGGATTTCCAGTGTGGTGGTGCAGTGCCACAAGGCCGCGCGCCTCTACATCACCAGCGTACTGCCCATACTGTCGCCCTCACTTGCTTACAAGTGGCTGAAATAATTGCGCCCCGGGACTCTCTCTCTCTCTCTCTCTCTCTCTCTCTCTCTCTCTCTCTCTCTCTCTCTCTCTCTCTCTCTCTCTCTCTCTCTCTCAGACACGTGACCAGCCGCAGTGCACCAACCCTCTTTGCTTTTTTCGGACGGCGGCACAATTTATTTGTGCTTCGGGGACGCCACGCCACGCCACGCCACGCCGCGCCGCCCCTCTCCGGACCGGACCAGACTCTCCCCGCTGCCGGACCTTGGAGAGCAGGGCAGCCCCTGACCCGCCCCGGCCCTGCCCTGCCCTCTGCCGCAAGCCTATGCGCGCACTCCCTTCCTCAAGGCCGTACTGTTCTGTGTGCTGCTCTTCTCCCTCTTCTTCTTCTTCTTCTTCTTCTCTATTTCTCTCGTTCTTATTTTAGGTTAAGGCTTGTAAGACACGGCCTCGGCCGCGCAGCACATCTCGCACAAGGCCGCACTGCGTGCGCAGAGGGCGGGCCGGACCGGGACCGGGCCAGGGGTGAGGGGACGGGAGGGAAACGCCGCAGTAAAAATCACAGTAAAAATTAGATGTCTGCTCTTGTGGCGCAGAACACACACGCGCGCACACACGTAGTGCACTCGTGCAGAGACGATAGAAATGTTTGAATACCACGCAATATAGATAAAAAATAAAGAGAAAATTCACGAAAATAATCTGACTTTGACCAGTGTTTAAGGGTAATTCATACCCCCTTCCCACGCACACAAAAAAAAATAATAATCGAAAAATTGCATTGACTGCAAAGAAATGAACTAAGTCTTTTGTACACCAAAATTCCGAGTTGTTTCGCCCCTGACGAGACGAAGAGGCAGTACAGGACAGGTCTGGTCGGTGCTTGAGGCTGGCTGAGTGTACGTACAAGGGCGGCCCGGCCCGCAGCCCCAGCCCCAGCATTAGTCATTGTCGCGGCCAACACACTGCAATACGATATCAACCCTGCCTGCCAGCCCTGCCAGGCCTGGCGCCGGGCCGCGCCGCGCTGTGTCTCCAGACAGGCGACACAGTCCTCGTGCGTCCTGCAGGCTCGAGCCGAGCTCAGCCGGGCCGAGGCGAGCCGGGCCGAGCCGAGCCGAGCCGAGCCGAGCGGGACAAATCGAACACGAAGCGGAAAGCGGGTATGCAGCAAGGCGTCGTTGCTGTCCTGGCCAGTGGCGGACCAGAGCAGCGATGATCAGGTCATGCGATCATGGCATCATGGCTGCTGCTGGGCTGCCCATGCCCAGGGTGATAAATGGCGGGAACCGACTCATGGTTGTCCGCGCTCGCATGTCATTGCGGGGCAGGGCGGGGCGGGGCGGGGCGGGCGGAGGAGATCTCCAAAGAGACAAGCCGTGCCGCTGCAAAAAGACCGGCGCAGAGGCCGGCTTGGCGACTCTGCAAAAAAGTGCAGGGGGGCTCTGGAACACAGGCGGCGGCCTCTCTCTCTCCCTCTCCCTCTCCCCTTCCCTCTCTCTCTCTCTCTCTGCTGCACGGTGCACAGGACGAACTACATATGGAGAGGAAAAAGTCGTCGTTGTCGTCGCCGTATGCTTTTGTTTTTCTGCCGGGTTCTTCACAGGGCAGCAAAAGCGATATCAGATGTTGTCGTGTTCACCAGTTACTGGAGAGTTTTGCGGTTGAGGGGAAAACGAATGCTACGGCGAAGGGGGGGGGGGGAATGGCGAGCAAATGACAGCTGCTTGCAAAGAGAGAGCGCCGAAACGAGCTTTGCATGCGCGGGAACAGTTTCCGGCCAGGCCCTGTGCTGTCCCGGACTTGGACATTATCTCACAAAAAAGCTTTGGCAAGCTTTTTCTTGTACTACTTTGTCCACCCGATATAACCGGCGGGAGAGACATACTCGTGTTTTAATTTTGGCGTCCGGATTACCACGTGTCGCCGGCTGATATCGGCACGGCGCTGCGGCTTTCACCTCTCAGACTTTATGACTTGGTGACACATGTCGTGGGAAATGTTATTAAACATCGTCCGAGGGGGAGGGGCTCACGTGAGCAGGTGTGCGTGTCACGTGGTGTGCACCTGCCAACATCAACTACACGCCACACACTTGTGTGTTGTTACACTCCTGATGTCTGTTATAGCTGTACAAACTTTCCGTCTTACAAATAACCCTTTCGTATAACATGGGCGCATGTATTGAAGCCATAGTCCTTCAAGTACAAGCGGGCGGGACCATTACACACACACGCGACAAGCAAGCACAGCCCTCCCCCTCTTCACATGGGCGGTCGGTAGGGTATAGCACGCCCCTTTAGTGTGCCCACATATTATATATGAATTATTCTTATGATTATTCCAAGGTCCTCGTATTTATAAGGGCAATAAAGATGGCCCCCCCACTCCGCCCACTCACTCCCCGTACCGTACGCCCGGAAGCTACCCGGCGGGGCGGGGCGGGGCGGGGCGGGGCGGGGCGGGGCGGGGCGCGGCGGGGCGGGCCCGGGCCACACAGCGCGACACGCGGCCAGCGCTGTATTTACATGGAGGTGCTGCACCCGGGCCGGGCCAGGCCGGGCTGGGGGACAATCAGGCCGCGTGGCGGGGCGGGGCGGGGCGGGGCGGGGCGGGGCGGGGCGGGGCGGGGCGCGGCGGGGCGGGGCGGGGTGCGGCGGGGCGATGCACCCGCTCTATTTAATTGGAGCAATTGGGCCCCACTACAGTGCGTCTGTCTGGATGCACACAGACACGCGGCCCTGCTGCCTGCTGGGCTGGCACACTGCTCGGCACACAGGACGACGAATCACACTACACGCTCCTCGTAACACGTGACAGTAAGGCAGCCGTGTGAAGCCCGTTAGAATAAATATTTTCGTTATTTCACGGAGACGCCCGCATGCACAGTGTCACCGCGGCCCCGCAGACATCTGAAAGAGGAAGCTGAAAGGCCGAAGCTACGTGGCGGATAGGACGACGGCAAGACGCTAAGCCGTATGTGAGGGCAGTGTCAAAAGGGAATAATAAAAAGCATTTGAAAAAAAAAACGGGAGGAGCGCGACAGGCATATGACGCGACGGCAGGTAAAGGTCGCAGTCGAGTCAACTCAGCTCAACCGTATACCTACCGCCCCGCCCCGCCCCGCCCCGCCCCGCCCCGCCCGCCCCTCCCCAATTCGGCAGCTCCCGTTGCATGAAGAGGGGAGGAGACGAAAAGAAGGTAAACCCACACACATAAAAAGAGATGACACGTATAAATAGCGACATGGGGGCGGGGGGAGGGAGGGGGGGGGGGTAAGGAATCGTACAAAGGGATCGAAGGAAGGATGAGAAGGTGGCGACCCGACGAAGAGGAGGAGGAGGAGGGGAGAGGGGGGGGAAGGGTACTGCATCAAGCCGTGTGACCCGGCCGGCGGCCCCGCCCCCGCCCCGCCTTTCTATAGACTGCTGGTCCAGGAGGTGTACGGTATCCGCTACGCCCCGCCACGCCCCGCCCCGCCACCACCTCAGGGGCGCGACGCGCCGGCCCTATTCAGTGTGTGTGTGTTCACACGGGCCGGCCGGAGTGACGGGGCACACACGCACTCCTGATAACTACCCAGCACGGGAAAAAATATACCCGAAAATCGTAAGTAAAAAAAACTACATTTTATTCTCCTTTGCTTAATAATTACTATCATTAGTATTTTCACTGAAGTGTTGCGAGACATTTGAGCTGTTCCGATTACGTTTACGACGCGCGCTGACGTCACGGCGTACCGTGCTATTTTCAGCACCGGGGTAACTATTTTCGAACTCAGCAAACCGCAGACCCTCATGGTCTAGGAAAAATATGGCACTCTGGTCAGTTGTTGGCCCTATGATACGATAAAACATGCCGAAGAAATTTTTTCGAAATGTCACACCGTTTGCCGTACAGAGACAGGAACGTTCTAACGACTTTCATGCTGCCTCTCTCCAAACATTCGGAATTTGCCGGGCCCCATCGAAAATTCGACGAAAACGGACTTGATATTCGAAAAGAGGAAGAAAAAAGGAAGAAAAAATGTTTTTGAAATTTTTTTTTTTGTCAAAGTCGAAAAAAGTTGTTTAAACTTCTAGTTTTTGCATTAAGTTTTCAAATCGAAGAGCGGAACCAAACAAGGCGTTCTATGGCTCAAAAGATAGCTTGAAGTGTCCTCTAAACGAATCGCCTATCGACAAAAAGTATTTTTTCTCGTTCTCGAGATATCTCATTTCTTGTGAGCCTCTGCACGGTACTTTATAGTGTTACTATGCCCCTGGCGTCTCCCCGCTCCCTCCCTCCCCCTATCCAAGCACCGATACAGTGCACTATGCATTACCATAGTGCACTACATTTGTATTCCCCGGGACCCACACCCTGCCTTCCTACCACACTTTACATTTTCCTACTTTCTGTGCTGCATCGCAAACTTTACCAAGTACCCTTTAGTCGGTTTGTTCAAAACCATATGATGGCTAGCTGGTGCAGGGAGAAAAGGTGGTACTGGTACGTTGTGCACGTTGGATCAACACGAGACCACCGTACTGTTTTAGGTTGGCATTGAAATAGCTGTGTCGGTCGAAACTCTGAGTAAACTTGTATTTGGTAATGACTGGCATAAAGTTGGCGGGGAAAATCCCGCCGAGAATTTTCCACAAACATAAGAAAAAACATAAAGAAAATCAGTTATTTTCCCATGTATGGTCATGTATGGTCCTCTCTTGAAATTTTCCGAACATTTCACCCAGCAATGGAAAAAAAAAAAAACGTTGAAAGCCTGAAAGCGTTCAAAAACACTTTGAGCCTCAGGATCCTCTTCCATGCTGGAGTAAAAATCTCATATTTACAGGTATGGTCTCTTTTGACCCCGGAAACCGATTTTGACATTTTCGGATTTTTACCCAAGCAATGGAAAAAAAAAAAACCGTTCGAAAAAGCGTTCAAATTTTAACAACACTTTGAGCCCCAGGATCCTTCCTATGCTGGGTAAAAGGATCCTGGGCTCAAATTTACAGGTATGTTAAACTCTTTTCGAAACCGATTTTTCTATTGCTGCAAAAGCAATGGAAATGCTAAAATCATTTTAAGTCAAAACCTGATTACACCTGTGAAAAAATTTTGACCCAGTTCAGAAGGATCCTGGGGCTCAAAATGTTAAGACTTTTTCGAACGGGTTTTTTTTCCATTGCTGCAAAACTGAAAAATCAAAAAAATAAATCGGTTTCAGGCAGACCTCAGGCTCTATATGAAAATGATATTTTTACTTCAGCATAGGAAGGATCCCTGGGGCTCAAAGTGTTAAAATTTGAACGCTTTTTCAGGCAGTTTTTTTTCCATTGCTGGGTAAAAATCCGAAAAATGTCAAAATCGGTTTCCGGGGGTCAAGCTAGACCTTACCTGTGAAATGAACGAATTTTTACCCAGCATAGGAAGGGATCACCTGGGGCTCAAAGTGTTAAAATTTGAACGCTTTTTCAGCTGATTTTTCCATTGCTGGGTAAAAATCCGAAAATGTCAAAAATCGGACTCGAAGAGGGTCAACCTAGACACTCTACCTGTGAAAATGACATTTTTACCCAGCATAGGAAGGATCCTGGGGCTCAAAGTGTTAAATTGTGAACGGTTATTCGAACGGTTTTTTTTTCTATTGCTGGGTAAAAATCCGAAATTGTCAAAATCGGTTTCTGGGGGTGAAAAGAGACCATCCATGTGAAAATAACAGATTTTTCATTATATGTTTGGAAAATTCCCCGCGGGGATTTTTTCCCCGCCAACTTTATGCCGGTTATTACCAAATACAAGTTTACTCACAGTTCGACCGACACAGCTATTTCAATGCCAACCTAAAAAAGTACGGTGGTCTCGTGTTGATCCAACGTACAACGTACCAGTACCACCTTTCTCCCCTGCACCAGCTAGCCACTCATATATGGTTTTGAACAAACCGACTAAAGGGTACTTGGTGCAAGTTTGCGATGCAGCACAGAAAGTAGGAAAATGTAAAGTGTGGTAGGAAGGCAGGGGGGGGGGGGCCCGGGGAATACAAATGTAGTGCACTATGGTAATGCATAGTGCACTGTATCGGTGCTTGGATAGGGGGAGGGAGGGAGCGGGGAGACGCCAGGTGCATAGTAACACTATAAAGTACCGTGCAGAGGCTCACAAGAAATGAGATATCTCGAGAACGAGAAAAAATACTTTTTGTCGATAGGCGATTCGTTTAGAGGACACTTCAAGCTATCTTTTGAGCCATAGAACGCCTTGTTTGGTTCCGCTCTTCGATTTGAAAACTTAATGCAAAAACTAGAAGTTTAAACAACTTTTTTCGACTTTGACAAAAAAAAAATTTTCAAAAACATTTTTTCTTCCTTTTTTCTTCCTCTTTTCGAATATCAAGTCCGTTTTCGTCGAATTTTCGATGGGGCCCGGCAAATTCCGAATGTTTGGAGAGAGGCAGCATGAAAGTCGTTAGAACGTTCCTGTCTCTGTACGGCAAACGGTGCGACATTTCGAAAAAATTTCTTCGGCATGTTTTATCGTATCATAGGGCCAACAACTGACCAGAGTGCCATATTTTTCCTAGACCATGAGGGTCTGCGGTTTGCTGAGTTCGAAAATAGTTACCCACCGGTGTATTAAAAACACAAGCCCAATGGAGTCCGACATCGTGATCAGCCGGGAGTTGGGTCGGTTCGGACGGTCGGTATAACCCGGCCCGGCCAGCTCTTCAAGCAGAAACAAGGGGGTAGGGGGTGAGGGGGTGAGGGGGTGAGGGGGACACTGTCGGCAGCCCACCCCGTGCGGATCAGAGCAGAAGCCAGGTTCCATGTTGGCCACAACCTGCTACGGATACGAAGCCGTATGAAAAGTCAACGCGCGCATTCGTGGCCCCGCCCGACAAAAGATGCTGGTGGGGCAAAACGCGCAGTGTTAGCATTTGCTATTAGCAAAACGACGGAGCGCAGGTGCACCCCTCTGCACACAATACCAGGGTAAACAAAGCGAAGGGAGGAGGGGAGGGGAGGGGAGGGGGTGCCCCGCATAACCTCAACCCCCGCCAGTCCTTGAGGTCGCTCTTTTCCGCACCGCTCCGCTCCGCGCAGAGCAGAGCGCGTTAGTGGAGTGGCTGCAAAGGGTCCCAACTGTCGTTGAGGTCTGCTGCTGTGTCGCTGACGAGGCGGGGGCGGGGCGGGGCGGGGCGGGGCGGGGGCGGGGCGGGGCGGGGCGGGGGCGGGGCGAGGGCGGGGCGCGAGCAGCGGCTCGCGGGAGGGAGTAAACTGTTTGGGTTAGCGGCGCGCTGCGGCTGCGGCGCGGGGGAGGAAGGACGAGACAGCGAGGGCTTACGCGTCCAGTTGGCTCTGACCGCCACCGCCGCCGCCGCCGGACGCTTCAGAGAAGACCCGACTCAATGCTGCCTGTCTGCGTCTCTACACAGCCAAACCCGCCCCGAATAACGCCGATAACTGCACACGAAAACACGATCCCTCGCAAACCTAAGGGCGTACGTAGCCGTTTAATTTCTTATCACCGCCGCGCCTCCCCGTGACCTGAAGCGGCGTCGGGCAGAGACGGCGCAGGAGCAGCTGGTGCGTTTGGCCTGCCTGGCCTGCGCGCTCCTGCTCATGATTCACTGTCATGATTTGGGGCATCCGGCCATCTCCCACTCCGCGCCCTTCATTTTACCTCCCTTCGCTCTCTCTCTCTCTCTCGCTCTCTCTCGCTCTCTCTCTCTCTCTCTCTCTCTCCGCCACTCCTCTGCCGATACAGGACCTGGACCAGTCCCAACGGGGCGCGGCGTGCGCATGCGCGGCTCAGGGCCCAAAGGGACTTCCCTCCCTGCCTGCCGTTGCATCCGGCCTTGGTCCACAAGGGCCCGGCCCAGCCCAGCCCAGCCCAGGCGTCAGGACCCGCGGGGCCACCCACCGCCTCACCTCACCTCGCCGCTGACCAGCGCCCGGCCCGGCCCGGCCAGGCCCGACCCGGCGCAGCACGAAAACAATTGAGCGGCCCTGGACGGCGATCAGGAGGAGCGGGCGGAGCCAAACATGTACACTCTAAAGACGCGAAGGTTTTCGTCGCAAGGAGAAGAGCGCGATTCACTTATTCCTGCTTATTCTTTTTGCGTACATTATTTACATTATTTGTTTGGGACACTTTTCCAGAGAAATGCCTCGAACAAAACCTGACCGGACCACGTTAAACACTACATGATGAGCTCAAGATCACGTCCATTTTTAGGAAAACATAAATTGTACCTTGCTATCTGATGGTGTGTACCAAATAATCCGTGCTGCAAAATAATTGGGATGCTGCTGCGCTTACGGCGCGGCGCGCTTCAAGGTCGTTTCGACGGCACAGTCATTACCGATTCCCCGGAGAGCAGTCGAATGTAACGAGTCCGGCTGCGTGATGGCGTGAGTGAGGGAAGTACCGAGAAAGCAGAGCCGAAAAAGCACTCTCTTCTTTTTTATCCAACCGCTATTGAATAGGTTTTTTTTTGTTTTTATTCGGAAACATTCCAAGGGCGGGCAGGGCAAGTGAGGCTGAGGGAGGGAGGGGGAGGGGCATGAGGAGGCGACAACCACCAACACAATGCAACTCCACCCGGCGGCGCCACGCCACAACAGGTACGGGGCGAGCAGCATGAGGGCGAGCAGCAGGGCGAGGAGAGGCGAGACTGAGGCGGACCAAAAAGAACACACGGGAGGGTGGAGGCGCCGGCCAGGTCCTCTCTGCGGGGGTGCCGCCCGCCCTGCCCCGCAGAGCCGACTGGTCCAGATCACTTCACTTGTGGCTCCCGGCCGCCCCGCCCCGCCCCGCCCCGCCCCGCCCCGCCCCGCCACGCCCCGCCCCGCCCCGCCCGGACTGCGCACAGCAGCGCCAGCGGGCCGTGTGGCTGGACCATTCATCACCCGCGCTGCAAATACAGTATCTTCCCGGGCGTGGCGTGGCGTGGCGTGGCGGGGCGGGGCGGGGCGGGGCGGGGTGGGGCCGGCCAGGCCTCATTGGAGATAGAGGCGCCAGCGGTGGCAGCCTCCCTGGTGCGCGCCCGCCGCGCCCGCCCGCGCCACCACCACGCCGCGCCGCTGCACTGCAGTCTCCAGAGCATCGCAGGAATAATTTATTCGCTGCCATTGCAGTGGGGTGTGCCAGCGGCCGCCCCGCCCCGCCCCGCACCGCCACCTCGAAATAACGCCCTATTTCCGCCGGGTCGGAGCTAGCGCGGCCATCGCCACCCAATCATCCCACATCGCCATCGCCAGCTCGCCGGCCACGGCCGCGCGCGTCCGGTAACGCCACTTTATGGGGCGTGACACACGTGACGAGGCGTGACAGCGGCGTGACGCAGAGCGTGGGACCTTTATGGACTTCCATTATCCAATCGATGCCCTTAGCGCCGAGGGTAGTGGTGGGCGGCCTGGACAGCAGTGGACGCCCGGCCCGGCCCGGCCCGCCAGTACATGTACCGTATATACGCAGCTCCGTGCTCCCTCAACAAGTACAGTACCGAGCCGGCCGGCGGACTCTCGCTGCCCTCAGCAGCGATGATACCCACCCACCCATGGATGGAGGGGGACCAGTGCGCGAAACCGTTTATGGTTATTGCCCTACAATGTTACCTTATCCTCTTCGCTTATTTTATAACGCCAGGCGCCCTCCGCCCCGGAGCAGCCCCGGAGCAGCAGCGGCTCCGGAAAAGCGAACATTAAATAACGCCCGGACGGGCAAATCCGCGCACAGCAGCAACAACAACAACAATGTTGGCAGGCGGTGATCAAAGTCATGCCGGAGCTCTCCAGCAGACGCATTCCTGCCTTAATCCGGGTGGAGGCCAGCCTAGCCCGGCCCGGGCGCACCTCTCCCTGGAGTAACGTTCAAAAACTTGGCCAACGACCCGGAGAGCCCTGCCCTGCGCGGGGAGCCAGCGAGGCCCTTATCTGGCAGCAGCGGCCCGGCGGGCGGACTCACCTGTCAGCACGAGCACCACCTCCAGCACCACCTTCTTGACGTTAATCCCAACGGTAGCCATGGCGGCGGCGGGGCACTACAAACGCGACCTGCAGCGCGCGGCGGGCAGCGCAGGGCGGACCTTACGAACTCGCGGACACCGCGGGGCGTGGGACGGGGGGCGGAGGAGCACCGGGCCGGGTTACTCTACCGCGTCGGGCAGCGCAGGGCGGACCTTACGAACTCGCGGACACCGCGGGGCGTGGGACGGGGGGCGGAGGAGCACCGGGCCGGGTTACTCTACCGCGGGGTGGTGTCTCTCGGCTCCGCTCCGCGCGCGAGCTGCACTCATGTGCTTCTGATGGTGCTCGGCCCGGCGCGGCCCGGCCCGACTCTCGCGCCGTCCCGTCCGTGCTCGTGCAGCAGGCAGAGGCTGCCGGCCGGGCCCGGCTCAGCCCGGCGGCGAGCGCGGCGGAGCTGCCCCCCCCCCCTCCCTCTCTCATCCAGTGAGGCTGCCCTTGCTACGTCACTTATTCTCATATCAGGTGAGGGAGACCCCAGGCGGGGGGCGGGGCGTGGTTGTACGCCGGTGACGAGGGAGGGTGCCATCATCCTAGGCTCCCACCTATTGTCCTCTCTCTCTCTCTCTCTCTCTCTCTCTCTCTCTCTCTCTCTCTCTCTCTCTCTCTCTCTCTCCGACACGCTCCCCGCTGCGCTCTGTAAGTAGCCGTGCCGCTCCCGTAACCACCCTTGCCCGCTCGCACGCTCGCGCTTGGCTGGACAAGACGATATTTCGCACCGCTCGTTGACCCCGCGCGGAGCGGGTCGAGAGGGGGAGAGGAGCTCACACAGTCACCGACTTGACTTGTGTGTCGCAAGAGAGAGAGAGAGAGAGAGAGAGAGAGAGAGAGAGAGAGAGAGAGAGAGAGAGAGAGAGAGAGAGAGAGAGAGAGAGAGACCACATTCGTATGCACGGGTCTGTCTCTCCCCACCGCGCTATTCACCTCCAGTGATAGCGATAATGATGTGAGATACTGGCGGCTCGGCGACACAGTGCGAGTGCGACCTCCGTCGCAGCGCTCAGAAAGAGAGAGAGAGGGAGAGAGAGAGAAAGAGAGAGAGAGAGAGAGAGAGAGAGAGAGAGAGAGGGAGAGAGAGAGAAAGAGAGATAGAGTGTGTTCCTATGAGTGTACTGTGCGCGCTCCTACAACCCGTTGGTTCGTATTTTTTTTATAACTGATAGGGGCTTCCGCGAATTTCCAGCGGAGAAAACGGGTACGCGTGCGCGCGTGGACAACGAGGACTTATACGGGTACAGCGACGACTCTCTCTCTCTCTCTCTCTCTCTCTCTCTCTCTCTCTCTCTCTCTCTCTCTCTCTGCTACACCAGCGGCGCCTGCTCGTTCTCGGTCACTCGTCGCGTGTCCATCTTAATCGCGGCGGGCAGACGACGCGACGAGGAGACGACCGAGGACCGAGTGCGTGGGAGCGACAAAGCACTCTCTCTCTCTCCCTCTCTCTCTCTCTCTCTCTCTCTCAACGCCTCGCTGCCAGAGCTCCTATCGCCGTGCGTTGAGGCGGCGGCCAACATGTTTCGCTGCTGGCGCGACGCGCTACAACATCGAGTATACGGCAAGCACCAGTGCATGTGATGCACAGCGTCTTTTCCTGTGTACTTAATGTGGCGTGTGCTATCGGCCTGCCCCTGTCCTGTCGTGGGAGTGAGGCTGGCTGGCCTGCAGGCCTGCAGGCCTGTAGGCCCCGCGGGCAGGGCAGGCCTTACAGGACGGCCCACATGCACTGAGCGCGCGGTGATTACGCTATCGAGAGGGCCTGCCCATAAGGGCCTTATTTACACTCACGTGTGTGTGTGTGTGCAAGTGTGGGAACAACGGGGACAACAACGCGCCCCTCCTCGTCCTGGTTAGCAGGAGGATACGTACGTTACGTGCGATGTCAACAACACGACGAGAAAGTAAAGATATAAGCAAGCGCAGATGAGAGAGAAAGATATATACATAGTGTGGGCGGAAAAAATATACATGGGGAAAACACGGAAAAATCTTCCCAGTCGGTTACAAAAAAGGAAAGGCAGATCGGGAGAAAAAGAAGTTTAGTGCGGGCGGGGTTGGGCAGGGCGCGTGCCTGCAGGGCGGGGGGCGGGGCGGGGGGAGCGCGACACGCCCCAATCACGGGCGCGGTGGGGCGGGGCGGGGCGGGGCGGGGCGGGGCGGGGCGGGGCGGGGCGGGGACGGATAGTGATCAGGGGAAGGAATGCCGGGCAGCTCTAATTATAGGTTGTGTCGCCTCGCCTCGCCCCCGCAGCAGAGCTCTGCCCCTGCGGAATGCGTCACGCCTAGGATGGAGGAGAAAGGGAGCGAAAGCGTTTGTGGGGGCGGGGGCACCGCACCACAGTGCGCTCCGCGCCCGCCGCGACCGGGGCGACCAGGGACCAGCGGGACAGCCGTGGTCACAACGGCGCGCTGCCCGGTGTCACCACACACCCCACCCTACCCTACTCCCCTTGATCTGACTGACCTGCTCTCAGCCGCTTCAGCTCCTCCTGCAGCCAGCTAGCAGTAGTTGTCCTCCCTGTCGAAGAAACAAAAAAAAACAGACAGTTGAAAAGATGAGACAACGAAATGCTATACAGCCGTGTGTGTGTGTGTGCGTGTCGCGGCCTTACACTGCTCCCCGTCGTGTTGCCGCTGGTTCCTCGTCAATCCTCTCTATCCCCGCGCTCCGCTGCTCCGCCCCGCCCCGCCCCGCCCGCCCGGCCCGGCGGCGGCACCGGCGACAACGCGCCCAGTTTATTTATCGTTTACAATAAAAATGAAGGTGTAATGGAGGAGGAAATCGAGCGGCGGCGACGCGGCGGTGAGGCGTGCAGGCAGGTGAGGTCCGGGCTCCAATCCACCAACCAATGAGCCGTCGCTCTCTCTCTCTCTCTCTCTCTCTGAGCAGCGACAGGAGAGGGAGAGGTACTAGTTTGAACGCAGGTAAGTCCAGGGATGACGCTCGTCTGGGTGACGTGCCGCCTCACCCCTCGTCATTCGTCATCCAGAAGGGACCATCATTCCATCTGAGATAACGACCGTCATCGCGTCACTCTGGATTTTCAGTGTACTCACCCGCGCCCTGCAAGGCCCCGGGCCGGGCGCGGGCCCAGGGGGCGCCCCCCCCCCCCTCCTCTCCATTCCACGAGACAAGATGTGTGGGACAGATACCGTACTGCGAGGACGCACAGCGGCGCGCCGTGATGACGGATAAAAGCGACAATTTAACGCATCCAACAGGTTAAAATTATTTTCCAAACCGCCAAAATGTTTTTTCAACCTTTTTTTCTCGAGAGCAAAGCTTACATTTCCGCCCAATAGCACTCTACTTAACGCGCGAGGTTCGCTTTTTTTCACATTACCTTTTCATGAATTCTTCTAGTTTTTTCTTTAATTTAATATTTTTTTCGTTATTGCCCCTTCTCTTTTCCGAGTGTTGCTTTCCCCTATTCACTTTTCACTCCCGACCATTTTTTATCCATTCACAGCAGCCCCCTCCCCATTCATCATCATCATTATCATTATCACGGCCAGCCCCGCACATGCGCCCCGAGGATGTGATGACAGGCAGCATTCCAAACCAGAAAGTCGGCATTTTACAACAGAACAACAAGACAAGAATTTTAAATAATACAAGTGCTAACGAAGCCATGATACTACTCCTTTAAAAAATAAATTTACACATTTTCCTGGATTGTTAATAAAGCACAAATTTTTCGCAGTGGAGCGCTCGAGTTCTAGCCCCGTCGCTTTACAAACCAGACGCAACGGTGGATAACAAAAAATCAAACAAAGTTCGGGTGTTTGTCGGGCTGCGTCGGCACGCCGTACTCAACGAGACTGTACAAAACAGCACTCCAGAAACCAATGGAGCCCGAACACGGTACGGTGCGGTGCGGGCCGGGCCGGGGCGGGCCGCTTATTTTGAGAAGCTCATCGAGTTCGGCACCCAACCTCCAGAAAGCCCCAAATTTCAAGCGTTCGATTAGGTTAGGTTAGGTTAGGTTAGGTTAGGTTAGCCTACCATAATGTAACCTAACCCTTCAAATTGGGAGTGAAAGGGGCCGAACTTGGTGAAGCGGGCAGATGTAGGTGCCGAACTCGCCGAGCTTCTCAAAATAAGCGGCCGGGCCGGGGGAGCAGGGAGGCTCTGCGGCGCTGCGGCGGGCGCGGCTCGCGTGGGCGGCGCCCGTGAATATGTTTCCGTTCACTGAGTGTGATATAATGGCTTTCCGTATTGCCCTGACGCACAGAGACACCGCGCCGGCCGAATAAGGTATATAATGGCTCCTCCCCTCCCCCGCGCCGCGTCCTGCCTGCACCCAGCCTCATTTTATTTACTTTTTTCGGGGCTGGCGGGGGGAGGAACACGCGTTGTACGGACATGATAATTATAGGGGGGTAAAAATAATACGCCAAAGCAGAGCCAGCTGGTGCGTGTGGCAATCGTTACGGTAACGAGCGACGCCGGGGCCGGGCCGGGCGAGGTGTCTTCATTTTCTGGAAGCCGCACAGTCTCGTTTCCGGTATTTAAGGAAGGTTAGGGTAGCTGCAGGTTAGGTTAGAGGCCCCTGTCCTGTCCCCGACGGACGCGTTGGTCGCGCACCTCAAGTCTCCATGCTTCTCTTCCCATTATACCTGCCACTGCCGGCTATTTCCACACCTCTTGTTAAAAGTCTATGGACGCGTCCCCCCGACCCTTTCTGTTCTTAATTACCCGCAGCGAAACGTAACCCGAGATGCCCCCTCCCCCTCCACGGGCAATCCCGGCAATCCCCTTTCGGGCCGAGCGATTTGAAGAGCAACAAATCAGAATGAAGAGCTTCATTTTGCCGCCATGATATGGTGCATGCAGAGCGCGTGCGCGCGGCGTTAACATTTTAGACGCGCGTCTATACGGCCTGATGATAAACACTGCGCTACTGCGCACGTGGAGCTTATGCACACACACACACACACACACACACACACACAGCCCTGTTGTCTCTAACGCGGACACTGTGATCGGGTTGATGAGAGGCATTCACCGTCATAGACCCGCAGCAGCGACCGTCATAGACCATCTAGCACCTCCTGCCAGCACCACCATCAGCGGGGATCCACCTGCCAATCACACCCGAGCGGTGGCGCGGCGGGGCGGGGCGGGGCGAGGCGGGGCGGGGCAGGGCGCGGCGGGGCGGGGCGGGCATACACCACCGCCGCTCCCCCATAAAGATGGCGTGCCCGCACGCATGCCAAGCAGCCCGGGAGCCCGCGGCCCGGCCCGCGGCCCGGCGCCAATAACAGAACGCACCTGATGACATTGTTTGTCATACAAAACACGTAACCCATCACGCAAAACCGTATCGCACCACGCCGCGCCGCGCCACGCCACGCCACACCGTCAGCGCGCGCCCCCCTGCCCGGGGGACAATGGATCACTGGCCCGAAAAAAGGTCCATCGCACGGCCATGGCCACGAGGGGTGGGGAGGAGGGGGGGGGCTGCAAACGACTACTTTTTACATAATTTGTACACACGATTCACGCGGATCGCCGCAAATTGAAAAGTCAGTCTGTCTGCCTGTGTGGGTGTGTGTGTGCTCCGCACATTTCATCACAACCGCATGATTTTACATACACGCGTTTGATGAGCCGGAGGCGGCAGACCGTAGCGTACGTCGCACGCATGACGGTCGATTTTACAGGGCGTTGTCACAGATAAGAAGTATATGGTCTACTGCAAAAAAAAAAATAATAATAACACGGGAAAAATTGACAGAAATTTTCTTGCGCTTTCTGAAGGTAAGGAGGCCTCGGCTGGTGCAGGTCTGGCGGGGCGGTCTGCCTGGACTCCGAACCGCCCGGACTCCTTCTTGTCCTCACTGTCGCTCAACCCGTCCTCCTCCTCCTCCTCGAGGTAGACGGCGGCGGGGTGGCACCAGAGAGGGGACCAGAGGGGACCAGAGGGGACCAGAGGGGACCTGGCTTTATCTTCGGATCCCCCGAGACGAATGCAAGGCGCATCAAGCAGAAAGGGAAAAGAAGATGAAAGAAAAAAAATGTGTATTAGAAAAAAAAGGGGGTGATAGATAAAAGAGGAGGGAGAAAAGGTGGGAAGGGTAAAAAACACGGCACAGTAGTAGTGTGGCGTACGCCATAGGGTGGCGGTGGGGGCGGCGGGGATTGCCTGAGACGCACATAATTTATACCTTTTAGATGTAGCTGTCGGCAGGTGGCGCGGCGCCCGGCGGCGAGGCTAGCCCTGGGACCCCATGCGGGGTTATCCAGAGCCACCGGCAGCCCCGGCGTGTCGCGGGCCCCGCGGGGGGCCCCGCCCGGCCCCGCCCGGCCCCGCCCGGCCCCGCCCGGCCCCGCCCGGCCCCGCCCGGCCCCGCCCGGCCCCGCCCGGGGAGGTTATGTGCGCCGGTAGTGGGGTTATGTTCGGCGGAAGCGCGGTGTAAGTTATAGGGGCGTGAGCGCCCCCGTTGCGCGCCACCGCAGCGCGGGCCGCAGCCGCACCGCGCTCGGCCCAACTTTGATGTTGGGGAAGCCGTGATGAGAGAAGTTCATTTGCGCGCGGTGCAATATCCATCGCAAACAATTTCTTTTTTTTTCTTTTTTTGACACGATATTGCAGCCAGCACATGTACCAGACTCACTTCACACATCTGCATAACTTTGATAATGACCCCTCCCTTCCCCTACTTTCGTTTAAAAAGTCTTTGCCACTACATTAATCCGCCGTGTTCGCTTTTGTTTATTATTTACTCCCGGCCGGCGGCTGGCGACTTAGCGGCTCAGGGCGCGGCCGTGTCTGGGGTGGGGAGCACGGCGACACAGCCCGCCCCGCCCCGCCCGTCCTGAGACAATGGCAGCGGCAAAAGACGTTCCAATGTAAAAACCGGAAATGCGGGGAAGATCTGTCCGGGAGCACCGAGAGGCCAGGCAGGCAGCCAGCGTCGTTTTGTTGGGATTTCATAAGCCGCGGCTGCTTCCAGCCCTCCCTCCCGCGGCGGCTCTTGTGGGCGAGAAGAGCAGAGAGGTACAAGACAAATGACGTCCCACTCCACTGGATGAGTCCAGGAAACAGAGAAAAGGAGAGGCGAGCAGCGGCGGGTAACAAAAGTGCGCTAACGCCCAGCGTCCGTCCGACCAGCCGCCGCAGCCAAAACCATCGGGCGAAAAGCGGACGAACCCACACGGAGGTGGGTATCTGTTCGGCAGCCCTGCTTAAAGTTTCACGCTGCCGCGGAAGACGAACGAGGGCAGTCAGACGCAACGCAGAGAAAGGACGACGGAGGGACAGGGACATATAGAGACACAGATAAAGGAAAGGTAAAGTGGAGAAGCCGACCAAAAGCGCCCCAGCCAAAACATAACTGGCAGTGTCGCTCGGCCGCAATGCGAACATCGCTTAATGAGGGAGGGACCGGTCAGGCGTGCCAGCCTGCCCGCGCTTACGCAGACGCAGCCCGGCCAACCGCCTCTGTCACCCCAAAACACCAACAAATTGCATTCGAATCAAACAAACGGACGCGTCGTGTTGCCCCGCCGCGTCCTGTCGGCAGTGGAGCGTGGAGTTTTGAGCAGTGTACCGCTTGGCGCGAGTACGCGTGGGCGCAGTGGCCAGGCGAGCGCATACGCTTTGGCCCAGTCGAGTAACTCAAGAGGTGTCAAGTCGATCGGGCGGGGCGGGCGTGAGAAAGGGAAAGTTGTGTAAAGCCAGACCAGACACGAGTGAGTGTAACATGTCTATATCGAGTCGTACAGTCCGCACCGCGAGTGAGTTACTCGACATGACGCGTCTCAGCAGCAGACACCGTGGATTGTCATTTTGTTCGTCCGGATTAATTTTCGTGTCGAATCTGTTCTAAAGGTCGCGGCGCTGGTGGAGCTCCCCCTTGGCCCCCGGCCGTGTCCCCGGGGAGCACACGGTGTACGGTAGAAAAGGTTTTCCCAACTTTCAGACACCACCTTTGTGTCTCAAATCACGCACACCGCTACGCCACGCCACAACCCGCGCGTCACCTCGGGGAGCCACGACCCGCCCAACTTGTGACGTCGCCGCCCCCGCGCCGCCCCCGCGCCGCCCCCGCGCGTCCTGATCGTGACCCCAGCACACGCTCGCAAGCCCGGGCCCGGCCGGGCCCCGCGCACCGCCTCCGCGCCGCCAAACTTTAAGCTTCCAAGCTACTACTTGCCACATTGTAATCAGCAGCAACTTGCGGCAGAGGCGAGGGGCCGGGCTGGCCCGGCCCGGTCTGACCTCGGCCCCAGCCAGTCCCACCACGGGCCGAAAGAAATCGAAACAGGAAATTTGTATGGCGAGTCCAGTCCACTAACGAGGGGTATCAAAAGTCTGAATCCGTTATGGGGGTCACCCCCGAGCGGAGCGGCGCGAAACTCAAATTATATCCTACTGATGGATGATGTAATAACGCTGCCCTCTCGAAGGGCCGGGCCGGGCCCGGAGCAGGCGGCAAAAGTTACGCCGTTTTTATAATCGTACGCATACCAACCCTCTCCTCACTCTCCTCTCTCTTACTCTCGCTCACTCTCAGTCTGTCGCGCTCTGACGCCCCCCCCCCCCTGCAGAATTTGACAGAGACAAGGGAGGGGGAGAGTCGGGAGAGGAAGAGAAAGAGTGTGTTCATTGGCTAAGCGAACGCTTCCTTTTCCACTTCACGCCAAACTCAGCAGCGGCAGCGGCAGCGTGGGGCAGAGCAGCGAGCAGGAGGAGAGAGAGGGAGGAGGGAGAGGGATGGGGGAGAGGGGAGAGAGGAGAGAGAGAGAGAGAGAGAGAGAGAGAGAGAGAGAGAGAGGGGGGGGGATAGGGGGAGGGGGAAGGGGAGAGAGGGAGGGCGCGCCAGGAGGAAATCAGTGTTTATGCCTCACTCAGAGAATCAATCAGTACAACACGGAGCCGTAGCGGGATGGGCCGGGCCGGGCCGGGCCGGGTCGGGCGGCGGGCCCTTCACATTTGTCGGCTGACAGGTACCCGTTGCGAGCGGGGCGTACCGGGGCGGGGCGGGGCGTACCGTAGGGCGGGGCGGGGCGGGGCGGGCGTGGTCGTCAATACGACTGACAGGCGAGCAGAGCGACCGCCCCGCATCGATAACCGATACAAATCGAGTGCATATTGCAGTCGCTCGCTCCGAGTTGGGGTCGTTACACCGAGGCGAGGCGTGGCGGCTGGAGCTCTGGAGCGCGACGCGCCGCGACGCCTCTGCGCTCTCTCCAGCACCGGCGTCTGAGGCGGGGCGGGGCGGGGCGGGGCGGGGCGGGGCGGGGCTAGCAGCTGGCAGACGCGAGACAAAATTAATAAATTTTAGTTACATGAGCCGAGAGTACGCCCCGCCCCGCCCCGCCCCGCCCCGCCCCGCTCGCTGCTTGGCCCCATGGTAGGCATGTTCGGCTCAATAACTGTTGGAGCGTGGCGCGGCGTGGCGCGGCGTGGCGTGGCGCGTCCCTCCCAGCCTGCAGCCCACATGGGACCCGCCCGGGCCGAGCCGGGGCCACCCGTCAGCTGTCCAAGTGCGGCCGAATCTGGCCGAGAGAGAGAGCGAGAGAGAGAGAGAGAGAGAGAGAGAGAGAGAGAGAGAGAGAGAGAGAGAGAGAGAGAGAGAGAGAGAGAGAGAGAGATGGGGGGGGGGCCTTGGCGTGAACGAGTCGGAGGAGGGAGTGCTCGTTTGTCAAAACTCGTTAGGCCCAGCGCGGCTCGGCTCGGCCACTGATCACTGGAGAGTAGCCAGCCGTCCAGCAGGCCCCCGTCAGCCCCCCGGACCGCGGCCCCGCCGGGGGGCCCTGTCCCCCAAGGACCACCGTGGGCCCAGCCTAGCCTCAGGTACAACCTGGTATGAGACGACTCATCAGAGGCAGAGGCCCGCCCGGCCCGGGCTCGGCCGAGGCCGCAAGTTGACGGCTACGGGGAGCGGGGATACATAGGCCTGGTTCCCGCGCCCTGGCCGGACCGGACCGGCCTCCCCCGACGACAGCCAACAGCCCCACCACTGCCGCTCGGCTGCCGTGCGACACGTTGTCTCACACGCACTCGGCCTGTCGAGTCGAGGCGGATGGCACCGGACCGCGAGCATGTAAAGTGCCGGCGGGACGGGACACGGCGCGGTACAGCACACCGCTGACGGCTTGATTCAGCTGAATCCCTAGGGGCGCCGCGCTGCGCTGGGCTGGGGCGCGAGGAGGTCGCGCTGCTGCCTGCCTGTTCATCTTTCTCTCCTCGGCGCCCGCAAAGTGCAAAGCCATAGGAGGGACCCATTCGCGGCTCTCTCTGGTATCGTCATAAAACACAGCGCGGGGCGGGGCGGGTCCGCGCCGGGGCGGTGGGCGCGTCCACTGCGGTGGGCCACCACGGGCGCGGCGGGGCGCGAGCAGAGCGGCCCGGCCGGATGAGAGATTTACGAGGCGCTGCAGTGTGGGGCCGGGAGGGCCGGGCCGGCCGGCCGGGTCGCGGTATGGATCGGGAATACCACAGCGCAAGCACCGGAAACGGTACGAGGAGCGTAAAAAAAAAAAACCTCGCAGGCAGCGCATCTACCCCACCCGCGCCATCTCCTTTCGCGGCCCAGCAGGGCGTCACTGCACGTGCACGACAGACAGTATGCGTCCATAGTGCACGAAACATCCGCCAAATCAGGCGCGAGTGATCCCGATAAATGATTAAATGCTTGGCTGTTAAATTTCTCACACAGACTTTCTCGCGTTTGTTTGCGCGCACTTAAAATGTGTGAGAGCGTCGCGTCGGCGTCGGCAGAGTGGCTGTGGCTAAAACCCCCGCGGCCCACGCATGGGCGCCAACGCGACGGCTTACACGATCGGCCTTGCATATCACGCACGTTGGCCGAGCCAGGCCGCTCCCAAATCCTCTTCCCTCCTCCTCCTCCTCCTCCTCCTCCTCCTCCTCCTCCTCCTCCTCCTCCTCCTCCTCCTCCTCGTCCTCGTCCTCCTCCTCTCGACCCAAATCCTATTCAACACACCACGCACAATGTTTCTTATTCTTTTTCGCCTGATGTCTCCCGCGTATAGACCGGTGTGAGGTGATAGATCCACCCCTTGCCTTCTGTGCGTATCTGTGGGGGGCTCATGGACAAGGTATGTATCACGACATGACGGTGGACTCGAGTAAACCTGGTCGTCTGCGGCGCATTTTGGCGTCGCAGCTGTGACGTATAACACAGTGGGGGTGACATTCGCGCCCGCCCCGCCCCGCCCCGCCCCGCCCCGCACCATGAGCAAGCTCATCAAGCAGGCAGGCGCCGAGGGCGCCCCTGCCACCTTCCTCTCCCTCCTCTCCGACTTCACCGTACGTGCGTAGTTATTTGCTCTCCCCTCAAAGTTGCGCGGGCAAAATCACATCTCACAAGTAGTTGACGGCAGTCGAATGCGAGGTGGCGTAGCGTAGAGGGCGGGGGAGGGGAGGGGGGAGGCCTCGAAGGAACCGGAGCAGTAAGGCGGGCGGGTGGGGGGGGGGGAGCTCGGTGCGCCCCAATTAGAATGTCAGCCTGCTCGCCTCACGCTCAGGCGCCTCCCCAGCGCGGCCAGGCGCCGGGCCCAGCGCGGGCTGCGGGCTCCACCAGCGCATGCAAGCGCCGTGCCGGACCACATTTCAACGACGGTAACGAATGGTTGTTAACCCTCCCGCGCCGCGCTGCTGCCGGCTCCGCTCGTCCAGCCCCCTACCCGCGCTAAACTTTGTCAGCTCGTTTAGAAAGCGCCGCGCCGCGCCGCACCGCTCTCAGCATGCGGTGTGCTGACCCCGCCCTACGCGGCACGCGGGAAGGAGGGCTTAATATTAGGCAAAAAAAAAGTAGGCCGGAAAAATAAAAACAACACAAAACCCCTGGGTCACCTACTAAGGCATTAGTATTCGCCAAAATATAAAACCCGTAAGTGCACCCTTCAGGGAAGTAGTATTCGCAAAACAAACACATAAAACCCCTGGGTGACAACCAGTGGGATTCATATTCGCAAAAAAAAAAAACAAAAAAACCTACGTCACCGTCGGGGGGATAAATATCCGGTAAAATTATCAACCCCCTGGGTCGCCGCGCGAGTGGCTAGGCTACGCCGCGCGCCGCGCACCATTAACCCTTTTTGCATAATCGCATTCCCATCGACCACCGCGGGCGCTTAGCTGCACTACTCCTCTACCGCCGCCCACTGCGCACGTCACGTATCGGCGGCCGATCCACTGCCAACTAATTGACGAGTGAATGCGTGGCGACCTCCGGGCCAGGAGGCGGGGCGGGCCGACAGAGAGGGAGAGATGGGGAGAGAGGGAGGGGAGAGAGAGAGAGGGGAGGGAGAGAGAGAGAGAGAGAGAGAGAGAGAGAGAGAGAGAGAGAGAGAGAGAGAGAGAGAGAGAGAGAGAGAGAGAGAGAGAGAGAGAGAGAGAGAGAGAGAGAGAGAAGGGGGGCATGAAGAAAAGGGTCGCGGCAGGGCGACTGATAGGGAAAAAGGGGAAAGGTGAAGGCTGAGTTACGAAAATATCATGGTATATATGCTATCCTCCTACGGCCCGGGTGAGAAAAAAAATTGCTGTTTACATTTACGATGCGGCTGATCTTAGGACGAGAGTAACGGCTCCGCTCAATGAAAAGACAACACAAAGAATAATTTAGTTTAAAAAAAAATTAAGGCACTAAGATTTTTTTTCCTCCGCGCGGTTTAGCCCGGTGGTATCCGCCGGCGTAGAGTAAGGGGTGGAGCTTGTTAGTATTCCGCGGTACCCCGGCCGGGGGAGGGAGGACGCCACATGCCAAGCGACGCCGCCTGCGCTACTCGAGCGGGGCGGGGCGGGCTGGCTAACGCCTAAAAGCAGACGCCTTTCGATCCCAGTTGTACCTCTGGAATAGAAAAAGAATTTCTCGGGCCAGAAGATGCAAGAGTTGCAATTTGCCTGCCTGCTTGTCCCGAGCTCAGGGCTGCATGCCGGAGCACAGGGGGCTGCTGCCAGGGCGGCGCGAGCGTCCAGGATCCTCCTGGAGCTTCCTGTGGGCGTCCTGGAGCGCGCCTACTTCCTCCGGAGCGCGCCGACGAGGCGACACGAACTTCCGCCGCGCTTCGACACGCGTGTGCGTCATGTTGGTGGCATCCTGCGGCCCCTGCGGCGGCGGCCCCGAGCGCCCCGCCGACACGCAGGCGAAACTCCTCTTCCGCTCCGCTGGGTTATTCACCAGGCAAAGGGCTGACAGGCGGGCCGGAGGGCGCGGCGGGGCGTGGCGGAGCGGGGCGGGGCGCGGCGGGGCGCGGCGGGGCGCGGCGGGGCGCGGCGTGTAACGCCTTAGTACTCTGCTCACGCTCCCGGCCCGGCGGCAGGGCGCGGCAGGCTGCAGGCCCCGCAGGCCTGCTGCAGCAGGGCTCCTCCTGCTGTTCGGGGTCAGCCGTGCCGAAGGCCGCGATAGGACATACGCCGCGCTGCAGCACCCGCCCTGCTGCTGCCTGCGCCCCGCCCTGCGCCCCGCATTACGAGCGGCGAGCGCCCAGTGGGTAGGCAACCCAACTGACACTTGTGACGCCCGGCTGCCTCCTGCCCGGCGGCGAACCGAAGACGACATGTACCGGGTGTTTCATTGAATGCGTAACAGTGTTGCGGGTTTGCCCACCCAATTCGCCCGTA
Organism: Frankliniella intonsa; assembly: GCA_033675135.1. Lineage (NCBI taxonomy): Eukaryota > Metazoa > Arthropoda > Insecta > Thysanoptera > Thripidae > Frankliniella > Frankliniella intonsa. The sequence goes on from CM066248.1 coordinate 3,331,241, forward strand.
AGGCGCTATGGCCCCTGCAGCTCTGGTGAGTATGCAATCCCGCAATACTGTTACGCATTCAAAGAAACATCCGGTACAACGATCATAAAAATGAAATTTAGGAACACTGCTAAAACAATTCCCGCCCACAAAAAAAAAAATCGGAATAACCCGCATTTCAAATAAAATAAACGAGCGGATTCTGTAAGCAATTGCTGTTTCCTTGCAATTGGTGTCTTTACTGAGGCCCCCCGAGGAGATTTTTTGCTCTTTCGTGTTCACCTAACCTATGCCCTACGCGTAATGTAATACCGAAGAAGGATAAAATGTGGACTAACCGGTAGTATTTTGGAGGCAATACCTGAATAATACCGGCGAAATACCTCGTGATACACAGCAGGTAATGTAAGGCAGAGTACACGAAAATTGCAATAAGTGAAAACCCATCGGGCCCCACCCCATCCTGAGAGGGTTGCGAGGGCGCGCGCCGGGCGGGCCATGCCAGGCCGACCCAGCCAGCCCACCGCGGGTGGGGGGCGGGCCCGACCCTGCCCTACGGCCCTGCCCTACAGCCCTAGGGGCGCGGAATCAACTGGTGTGCCCGGCCCTGCGCCCTGCGCCGTGCGCCACCAGGCTCGCCCTGGCCATAGGTCCTGGCCGGGATCACGGCGTGCAGGCAGCATGGAATATGTTCTACTCAAGTTCCTTTTCCTTATTGCAAAAAAGCGTTCGGTCAAGTCATATAGGCGGCAGCTGCGAGGCAGCTGCCATAAAAAACGGCGGTGGCGCCTCCCCCGAGGTACATTGCAAGCTTCGCCCAGGCTCCGTATCCCGCTGCACCGGCTGCTCTTAGTGATGAGAGTGGGGCCGCGGTACCGCTGCCCGCCCCGCCCCGCCCCACCCCGCCGCGCCCCGCCCCGCCCCGCCCCGCCCCGCCCCGCCCCGCCCCGCAGCGAGTCATGTGATGCGCCCCGCTCGCATGCTGCTTGCTCGTGTCGATGCTCTGGATAATTGAGATTCCGGAGCACCTCCGGTGAGTGTGAGTGTGTGTGTGTGTGTGTGTGTGTGTGTCGGGGGTAGTAACTAGGGGGTGGTAGGGCCATCCATCATCCACCGCATATCGGTTTCTAATCACCACTCCGTACGCAGCCCCCGTGCGCCCCTCCCCGGGCACCCTCCCCCGCACGTACTCCGAACGCAGCCCTGCCGCACACCGCACCAGGAATGTGCCGGCTGCCGGGCTGCCGCCAGTACACCTGGTGCAGCACACCCGCGAGCTGCTTCTTCTCAAAGAGAACCTCCTCCTCATTGAACAATGCCCATCACTCTCCCTCTAGAGCGCAGAGGTCTCCTCCGGGTGCTTCCGGCGGGGCGGGGCGGGGCGGGGACCGGGGACGGCCCGGAGGCGCGGCGTGGGCTCCACGCCAGCAGGTACCCGTCGGGGCCGCGAGGGGTCGCCCATGTACGCGGCGGGTCCGGGTACCGGAGGATTCCAAGCGACACGGAGCGCCGTCGGAGACCTGCTCATCGATCACTCGTTGCTCACGCTGCCCACGCCACCTGCCCGCCCCGCCCCGCCCCGCCCCGCCCCCACCCCCACCCCACCACGACGTCAGCATCGCAGCTCTCTCCGTATCATCGAGATTAAAAATAGTCCCTGTCCCCGAGCCACCCCCCGCCCCGTGTCCCCGACCGGAACGCTCCGAAACCCCCCGGCCGCCGCCGACCCTTAAGTAATTTCCACGTATCGCTATCCTCGTGTGTTCCTGGTGTCGCCCCCGGCTCGAGCCCGGCTCGCCCCCAGGTCGCCCTCACGTCGACTTGGCCGTACCCTTAGCGCAGTTTCCGTGCCTGCGCCGCTTTCTCTCCGCCAAATGGTTGCGTGTTCGGCCTCTGTGCCGCCCGCGCGGCTCGGTCAGCGTTCCTCTAGCGAGAGAGCGAGAGAGCGAGAGAGAGAGAGAGAGAGAGAGAGAGAGAGAGAGAGAGAGAGAGAGAGAGAGAGAGAGAGAGAGAGAGAGGCGCAACTTTCAGGACACGCCGATTTGTCAAATGTAAAATCAGAGCGATAGAGAGAGGCGGGAGGCGGGACCGAGCGGGGAGGCCGCCTGCCCAGGCTGCAGCCCCCGCCGCGCCCCTGGAGGGGGTGGACCAGAAGCTGCGGGGTGGGGTGGGTCTGGGCCGGTGCGGCGGGGCGGGGCGGGGCGGGGCGGGGCGCGGCTTGGCGCGCGGCGGGCCCCTCCCGGACTCAGTCCCCTGCCGCGCCGCGTCCGGGCAGCACCCTCCCCGCCTCCGGCTCCGGAGCCACCCCACGCAGCGCCCGGCCCGCGACCAGCGCGCGAACTGAAAGCCGCGAGTGAAGCGTGTTTGTAAGAGACGAAAAAAAAAACACCGAAACGAAAAACCAAAAGAGAAAGACAGGATCAGGGACAGAGGAGTCCAGAGAAGGAGCCGCAGCCGACGGGCGCGTGAGCGCTATTAGGTTAGTAAGTTACACCTTGCCGAGCCGAATGCAATAAGGACTGGGCGGGCCGGGCGACCCGGCCCGGAGCCCCCGGAGCTCCACCCGGAGCTCCACCCGGAGTAGGACTCGCACCACGGCGACTTACGCGGCTTTTGGGGGTTTCGGAGAAGTTTGGTAAACGCCAGAGATGACCTGCCCCCCTGGTACAATATAGCAAATAGCGCCCGGAGCCCCGAGAAAGCGCGCAAGCGCAGGGCGCTCTGCCCGCCGCGCCGGAGCCTCCGGGCCGGGCTCACGCAGTTAGCTGATTAGGTACAGTCCGACGCCCCGCGCCGAGCTCAGCTGCCGGCCGGCATCATAACAGATACCGGACTTTTAATCATTTTCTTCTCTCGTGTAATTTTGTGCAATTAATATTATTATCCGGCGGGAAACTTTGAGCGCGCGGCGCGGGCCGGGCGGAGCGGCGCGCATCCAGGGATATTGTTCTGCGGTTCAGCTGTGGCGCTGACTTGCAGACAATGCGAGAGAGGGGAGAAAGTGAGAGAAAGCGTGCGGGGCAGAGAGAGAGAAAGGGAGAGAGAGAGGGAGACGGAGGGAGAGGGGGAGGGAGAGAGAGGGTGAGAGGAGCAGGAGAGGGCTGAGCGGATCGCCGCGCCCTTTGGGCCTTTGGCCGGCGCGGCGTGGAGCGGCGTGGCACGCCTACTCTTGGAAGCTGTTAATCCGGATGCTGTCCTGCCCCGGACCGCGGTCCAGAGCGGAGCGGAGAGCAGAGGAGAGGCGAGGAGAGGAGGGCCGGGGAGAGAGAAAGAGAGATGTTTCAATTTGCTCGCGGAATGGAAAAAGGAGTGCTTTTGTTTCGCCACCAGAAGCAGTGGCGGCGCGTGCGTGGGAGAGTGTGGTATGTCGTCTGCTAGAGAGAGAGAGAGAGAGAGAGAGAGAGAGAGAGAGAGAGAGAGAGAGAGAGAGGGGGGGGGGATAAAGAGAGAGGCAGACAGAGAGACCGACAGCCCTAGAGCAATGTGTCGTCTGCGTGCGTGCGTCCAAGCATGCGCGCGGCGCGAGTTGGAACGCCAAAAGTTTTACGGACGAATAGTCAAAAGAAACTTACTTCCCGTCGAAGTCGTATAACGGGGTGTGGGCGCGTCGCGTCGCGTCGTCGTCTTCGACGAGGTTAACGGACCGCCCCGCGCCGCGAGGAACTGACGACGTAATGACCATGGTGGCGACGCTAACGCGTGACTTTAGAAAAGGATAAAAGCACTTGTTACAAATTCCAATGTATTTTTTTTTTATCTTGTTTTAAAACATAATAACGTTAAGTCAAGTTTATTCCGATAAAATTTCCCGTAAAGCCTTCATCTAGTTTGCATGGCGAGTAGCTCCGTCACGAGTTTGCCGAGCTACTCCTCGGGCCGGGCCGGCACGGATCCGATAGGCAAAACCAGAGCATTACGGATAAGTCGCCTGGCCGGGCCGCCGCGCCGTCCTGCCCTGCCGCACGCCTCGCCATTCACGACCTTTCAAACGCTAAACTCTCAGTCATCCCCGTGACGGCCCGGGGGCGGCCCGCGGGCGGCCCGGGGGCGCCTAGCCCCGTGTCGATAAAAGCGGCCCTATCGGCCATTGAGCCGGGCGCGCCCTGCCGCGCCGGACTGGACCGGCCAGTGCTAACCCCGGCCAGCCGGAGCAGCGTCACCCGCTCCCGGGCCAGCCTGGCTAAGGCAGACTTGTACGCTTTTATCTGTTAGCGCGCAGGCGGAGCTTGACCGTGAGCACGAGCAGGGCGGAGCGGAGCAAAGCCCGCCGCGCCGCTGCAGCACCGCGCCGTGCCGTGCCGTGTGGCGAGCAGCGGCCTCAGCAGTTTGGAGGAATATTAATTTTCGTTATCTTTATTTCGCCCTTCGGCTTTTCTCTCGCAACTGATAAAAATGGGACACGGAAAAAGTTTCCTATAAACCGTTTCGTACAATTACAATTCAAAATTGTAAAATAACAATTCAAAGTTGTAAAATTACAATAACTCTGTATCGACTTAGAATTCATTATCGCAAGCAAGTGTTGAAAAAAAAATATATAGTTAGTCTACGAGAATAGTTTGACAGTGGCTCCGGCCTGCCTCTCCCTTGTGTGCCGCAGCTCTTTGCAACGCTTTTCGCTTCACTACTCATCCAGCGCTATAGGCCAGAGGTATTGAGTGTGGTATAAAACGCGCCCACAGGCCGGGGGAAAGATCTCACAAACAAACAGGAAATTTTGCGTGAAACAAGAAGGAAAAAAGGTTTAAAAAAATTGTGCTATGTTCCGGACCCTGGCCGCTTCCTACTTCCCTCTCACTGACCCGCGGCTACAGCGGCCGGGCCGGGCCGGGCCGGGTCGGCAAACTGGCCTCCACCACCCACCCCTCACTCCCCCACCGGCCAAAGTTCTGAGTGCCAGGCCGGGCCGGGCCGGGCCGCGGCCGCCTTGGCTAACGATGATGAATTCCTTCGCGGTTTCCTGCTACTAAAAACGTGTGTACACCGAGGTGTCCCGTGATTGTTCTGGTTTTCGTGTGCGGGGCGGGGCGGGGCGGAAGCTACTGCACTCGGCCGGCGCGTGGACCCCTGTCCTGTGGGGCGTTCCGTCGTTGCTGGCCCCACAACGAGGGAAGGAAAGGAGTGGCTGTGGGCCTTTTGGCGCCCGTCCCCGCACCGCCCCGCGTGATCCGCTCACAGCCACCTGTAGCCCCGCCCGCCCCGCTCCGCCTCGCCTCGCCACCCACAGGGAGCGCAGGGGCCTGTCCGCCCCGCCCCGCCCCGCCCCGAGGCGGAGCGCCTTGGCGTAGGCACGCTGGCGGCCGCCGTGGCAGGAGGGTGGCCTAGGTCCTGGAATGCAGGCGCTAGGCGCTGCTACTCCCGCTGCCACGCCGCCCGCACCCCGCCCGCACCCGCCCGCGCCCTGCCCGCACCCCGCCCGCACCCCGCCCGCACCCCGCCCGCACCCCGCCCGCACCCCGCCCGCCTCACCCCGCGCAGACCAGCGCCACATCACTGCTACTCTACGAGAAAAAGCACTCGCCATAGCTGTGGCGGGGCGGGGCGGAGCAATGTCTTGTGCCTCAGTCCAGTGCCCACTAGTTGGGGCAGAGCCCGGCCCGGCCCGCCGGGCCCACCCCTAGCCCCGGCTGCATCGCGGGTAACGATCTCCGGGGGACGGCCTGAATGATGTACAGTAGGACCAGCGAGAAGGCGCAGCCGGCCACAGGCGGGCGGGGTGGGGCGGGGTGGGGTGGGGTGGGGTGGGGCGGTACCCGGCAAAGTGAAGGGTAGCCCAGCGGAGCGGCAGGCCTCGGGGAGATCGAGGGAGTAGTGCGCCCGGGGCGCGTGGCTGTCGCAGGCCCTGTGCGATGCACCCGGAATAAATAAGAGAAAAGAACGGAGGACGAGAGACAGGAAGAGGGAGAGAGAGGAAGGGGAACCGAGAGGAGAGAGAGCCATTACACTTTTTACCCGACAGACGATAACGATGACACCGCGCTGGTCGCGGCAGGGACGGCATGCAGGCAGGGGAGGGCCCCGCCCCACCTCGCCCCGCCCCACTCCGCCCCGCCCCACTCCGCCCCGCCCCGCCACAGCGCGGCCAGCAGAAGAGCGGGAGCCCGGAGAGTGGGTTGTGAGAGAGGAGAACCAGGGCAATTTACGAATCACTTCCAGTAGCAGGCGCCACTTGACCCACACTCTATGCCAGAACCTCCACCACCACCTCAATCTAAATGCATAGGACGTCGAGCGGGGAGGGGAGGGGGGGGGAGGGAGGGGGGGAGGGGGTCAGGGTGTAGTACGTGGGTGGGTAAATATTGGTAGGGGGAGGGGGCGACTCGCCTGCCGGACAGGACAGCGGTTGCAGCAGCGCGGTGCGCTTTGAGTGGTTGGGAGAGAGAGAGAGAGAGAGAGACGGCATGAGAGAGAGAGAGACGGCATGAGGAAGAGACGGCATGAGGAAGAGACGGCATGAGGAAGAGACGGCGTGAGGATGAGACGTTTACCCTCCAGGCTGACTTTCCCGGGCCAGGGCCGGCGGATGCACTGTTAAAAAATTTGTCGTAAATTTACGACATATTTGTAATTAAGTTTGTTAGCAACATATGTCGTAATTTTACGAGCATGTTGTAATCTAACAATATTCTTAAAATTTTCTGCAACAGATTTTTCAGTTGGAAAAGTGCATGTTCCCAACCAACATAACAATGTTGGTTGTATTAAAACGACATGTGTTGTTAACAAACTTAACTACAATTATGTTGTAAAGTTACAACATGCTGATAAGTTTTCATTTCGGTATAGACGAATACGGTTGAAATAGAAAGTCTTTTGTCACTCATACAAATAAAACAAAAATTGTTGTAAACCAACAACGCAGCCCTCACGGGCAGTGTCAACTGACAATTATTTTTAACAGTGTGCGTCCGCTCTAATCAGCACATCGGAGGAGTCGAGCCGAGCCTAACCGAGCCGAGCCGAGCCGAGCCGAGGCTAGCCGCCACAGACAGCGGCTGCTGCAGACGCCCGGCCCGGCCCGGGCGCAGCGGGGTCTGCATCCTTATTGAGATGGACAAGGGCCCCCTAGTGTACACAGCGAGGCCCCCGCCCCCACCCGGAAGGCCAGGCCAGCGAGTGGGAGAGGGAGAGAGGGAAGAGAGAGATTTCCTGCGGACACAAAGGCTTACTTGCGCATCTCATCTCTCCTCGCCCCGCCCCGCCCTAGCCACGCGCGACTCTCTCTCTAGCACGTTCTCTCTCTCTTATTTTTTTTTTGTGCTTCTTCGCTAGCGTTGCTGTTGCTGCGGCTGCTATGTACCCCAAACCGACCCGTGACACGACACAATTTTTTTTTCTCCCCGCACCGACGTTGTCAGAAAGGCTTAAGCCTAATCCGCGTGCTAATATAGAAAGGAGAGACAACGAGGAAAGAGCGCGTCGCGCCGTGTCGCGGTGTTACGTTTTGCACGGCTGTGTGTATTCAGCGCGCGAATAACCACGCCTGCGAAAACCGAGTTAGCAAGTGTGCGTGCGTCTGTGTGTGTGTGTGTACGTGCGTTTAGACAGCATGAGGGGAGGCGGAAATGCACCCGCCCTTTTGTCCTCGAGCCTGCGCGCAGCGCTGCAGTACTGGCAGTACTGCCGCACGCTGTGGCGCGTGAGAGAGAGAGAGAGAGAGAGAGAGAGAGAGAGAGAGAGAGAGAGAGAGAGAGAGAGAGAGAGAGAGAGAGAGTCCCGACTACAAAGTAGTGCGTCGCAAAAGGCAAACAAGGGGTGGCCCGCACATGCAGACCAGCAGGCGACGTAGGTAGAGCGAGATACAGGGACAGTGAAGGTGCGAGAGAGCGAGCAAGCGAAAGAGAGAGAGAGAGGCGGTGTGGCTACGCAAGCTCTATCTCTCTGCCCTCTATTTTTTTCTCCCCTCGCCAACAGGTGGGGGGGAGAGAGAGGCCCACTGCACGAGTCGCGCAACACCAGCACCAGCGCGACGATGCGCTCCCCCCCTCCTCCAGGACTCCACTCGCTCCAGCGTTACAACTAATGAACAGTTCATCGCGTTTATCACTTTTTCCTCCAGAGGAACGACGGTACTGCGCCATGCAGACAGCGGCAGCTGCTGCAACCTGTAATGAATCGCAGATTCATTTTCATTTCGTACGACCAGGCGGGTAGGGCGGGGCGGTTAGGGGGGCGGGGCCGGGGGCGGGGTGTGGCGCGGAGAAGTCGTGAGCGTTCGGAGCACGCAGCCCGTGAGGGCGTAAGGCTCGCTCGGTAATGCTACTGCGGGGCAACAGGTCCAAGGGGTGTGGCGGGGCGGGGCGGTGCGGGGAGGATAGTGGTCCACGGAGATCATCAGAAGCGGCACGTAACGGCTTAGAGGACAAAACTTCCTCCCAAACAAGCACCCCGCCCCGTCTCGCCCCGCCCCGTTGTGATGTCGCGCCCCGGTAGCCCACCCCCCTGGGTCCACCGCGCCCCGCCACGCACACACAGAAGTTCTATTCTTCACCGGGTAATGAATTTAACGCCATGTTGTGCAACGTTTTTCGTGTTTATTATTTTTTTTTTATTCCGTGGAGTGGGTGGTCCCCGCGGTGGCAGCGGCGCGTTGCTCAGCAGTACGGTCCGTGCGTGCAGCTGCTATAGCGCCGGCCACGGGCGCCCCGCCTCGCCCCGCCCCGCCTCGCCCCGCCCCGCCCCGCCCCGCACCTGCGCCCCGCAAAGAACGCCCTCGCCCTCGTCCTCCTGCACGGCCGGTGCACGTCGTGCGTGGCGAGAGCCGATCTCGAAATGGGATTGGCTCCTGGGCGGGGCGGGGCGGGGCGTGGCGGGGCGTGGCGGGGCGTGGCGGCCGCTAGCCGGTCGGGTCGGACACTGCTGCCGCTATGCCGAGCCGCCGCACCGCCTCTGTTTTCCAATCCAATGCATTCCCCGTCCCACCACGCCACGCCACGCTCGCCTTTGTCTCGGTCTCCTTGACCGGGGCGGGGGCGGGCCGGGGGCGGGCCGGGGGCGGGGCGGGGCGGGGGCGGGGCCAGAGGGTGGGTTTGCCACATCCACAGCGGTCACCTTCCCTGAGGATCCTCTCCTTTCGGCGCGATTGTCCCCCTCACTCGCACTCACAGGGGCGTCGCCCATGGGCACATTGTGACGCGCGGGGCGGGGCGGTGCGGGGCGGGGCGGGACGATTGAGTCCTGAGGACAGCGTAGCGGGGCGGGATTACTCTGCGCGGAGAGTTTGTCGCCCTTAGTCTCTCTCGCGGCGCGAGGCGGGGCGGGGCGCGGGGCGGGGCGCGGGGCGGGGCGCGGGGCGGGGCGCGGGGGAGAGGCAACGGAGCGTCTGGAGACGGAGAATGAGCCGCCCTGCCCCGAGCAACCTGGAACAAAACCTTATCTCCAGCCCGGCCTCCAGCAGCCCGCGGACAGACCCGCCCGCCCCACCCCGCCCCGACCTAGCCCTTGTCGTTCATTAGAGTTGCCCAGGTCAGGGCGGGGTGGGTGGGTGAGGTGGGTGCGGGCGGGCCGGGCGTGTTCTGCAGGCGAAACGCTCAAGGGCAAACTGCACCTTGTGTGCGCGGAGCTGGGCGTGGCGGGGCGTGGCGGGGCGTGGCGGGGTACGGGCAAGCTGTCCTCGGGGGGACACTATCGGGGGTGATTTCCCCTGGACCAAGCGAGCGGGGCCCGGCCCGGCCCGGCCCGGGGCCAGCCCACACCCAGCCGCGCCCGGGAGGAGGCAAAATGGGCGGGAAATGAAGACAGAGTCCGCTGCCGCCAAGGGTGTGCGCGGGCAGGGCAACCGAGAGAGAAAAGATAAAAGTGCGCGGACGGAGAGGGAGGGAGGGAGGGAGCGAGGACGTCGAGAGGAAGTCGTTTGAAGTTGGTGAGGCGCGGTGTTGGAGGTGACTGAGTAAAAAGAATCGCCATCGCCGCAGAGTCTAAAGCGTTGAAGTGATCCCGCTGGTCACGGTCTTCCCCCCCGTTTTCTGTTCCTATCGCGTCGGGGCGGCGGCGGTGCGGTGGTGGCGGCGGCGCCCGCATCGCCTTTGAGGTCGTCCACGCCCCCATTGTGACCGACCGTTGCCCCCCGGGCACATAATTGTGCGTAATCGGCGATCTATATCGCCGAGGTCTTTCGTCGAGAAACTTCCCCGCCCCCTCATCAGCATCCCTTTGAGCGGCGTTGCGTCGCGTCGCGCCGGCCACGTCAGACGTTTCACAGGGTCTGCCCCGTGCCCCGTTCTCACCCCCTCCCCGCCCCGCTAGGTGCCCCGCCCCGTCCTCCGAGTGCTGCCACTGTGTGGTGCAGAGGACACCTCAGGCGACACTTACCCGTGGCGTGGCGGGGTGCGGCGGGGCGGGGTGCGGCGGGGCGGGGCGCACAGCAGAGGACTGCAGAGCGGCGGCAGAGCGGAGGTAGAGAGGACAGCAGCCGGGCCGCGCTCGTTAATGTGAGTGTCGCCATCAGATAGCACGACGCCACGCCACGCTGCGTCATTCCGACGGTTATTATTTAAGATTTATCTGTCTCCCCCCTCCCCTGCCCCCTCCCTACTGACGGATAGGACAGCCCGTGGCGCAGCTCCCCGCTCGTGAAAACCCGGACAGCACGAGCCCCATCGACTGTCCACCTGGTGTCGCAAGTAAGACACCCTGGAGGGCATGTGCCTGCTGTCCGAGGACACTGCAGCTGTCCACTGGAGGACACGTGCCTGCTGTCCGAGGACACTGCAGCTGTCCCCTGGAGGGCACGTGCCTGCTGTCCGAGGACACTGCAGCTGTCCCCTGGAGGACACGTGCCTGCTGTCCGAGGACACTGCAGCTGTCCCCTGGAGGGCACGTGGCTGCTGTCCGAGGACACTGCCGCTGTCCCCTGGTAGACATGTGCCTGGTGTCCGAGGACGCCGCCCGAGGACACGTGCCCGTTTTCACGATCTCATCTCTCCACGCGCGCGCCCTATTAGATATTCCAGTGTGGGCTGGCAGCGGCTGGCAGTTCTCCAGGGCTCCAGGCGGGGCCCAGGCTGGCGCGCGGGGCGGGGCGGGGCGGGGCGGGCCGTGGAGGGGCGGGGTAGGCCCCGTCCCTCACCTCCCGCACGTACTACAGGCCCACCCCGGCCGGGCCGGCACTGCGGGGCAGAGCAGGCCCGGAATGGAATTGTCACTTCATAACGCAACAGAAGGCGCTCGCTCGCCCGGCTCGCACCGGGGTTACGACCCCATCGGGGAGCGCCCGCCCCCTCCCCGCCCCACCTCTTCCTGCCCGACCGCGTTTTCACGTTCCTCCCCATCCTGCAGCCCCGGTGGCCGCCACGCCCCGCCACGCCCCATCTCGTAAGAAGTAACAAGGCCATCCTGGCGCCCAATTATGAGCGCCGCTGTAGGAATGACCGAGCCGAGGCTGGAGTTATGTGGATGCACGTCCACACGGGGGCGGGCCGGGAGGGAGGGGGGGACGCCGTCTCATTACGCCATGTTTTTTTCTTCTTTTTCGTCTGTTTTTCCCCGCGCTGACAAGCTGCCCTAGCGGACATGGCAATATATAGTGCGGGGAATGAAAATGAGACGGTGGCGGAGGAGAGGAGCGGGAGGGGAGGGGAGGGTGGCGGCGCCATCATCACGTCTAATATGAAATTATTTGTGATCTCGTTAGCGTCATTATGCCCGAATCTATATATAGTCGGGGCCGGTCGGGAAGTAACGCGGCTCCGCTCGAGGACACCGGAGGCGACTTACCCAGAACGGCGAGGTGAGGGCGCTGCGCTCGGCTCCCGTGGCTTCCCGCTGAGCACGGCCGGGCCCGGCCCGGCTGGGGTCCTTGTAGTTTCGGCGAAAGTTTAGTAAAGATTAGCACTCGTCGTGCTTCACACGGCGCCCGGCCCGGCGCCTCCCCGCAGCGTCGTGGCGTGGCGTGCCGGCGCCTCCTCGAAGGTCATCGATGAGAAGCGAGAGGGTGTGGCGGGGTGGGGCGGGGCGAGAAGAAGGCCCTTCACAGGAAAACGGGCGGGCTCAAGGACTCGTCCCCCTCCCTCCCCCGGGCGGGGCGGGGGATGGTGCTGTTTCCCCTCCAGGAGTGGGCGCTCTCCTATAGGCACTCGCCCGTCACCGCTGAACGCCGAGCCACACGCTCCAAACTAGAAAGAAAAATTCTGTATTAAAAAACAGCACGCACGGCTCTCATATTATGCGTGCGCGGAGAGGGAGGCGGGGTGGGGGAAGAGAAAGGGGGTTATCCATGCATCCATCAACAAACCTCCTCGCCATTACGCAGTGATGACAGTGACTGAACACCGGCATACACGGGGGCGTGGGCTGGCTTGTGTGTGCGTGTGTGTGTGTGTGGTGAGGGGGAGGGGGGGGGGCTGCACACACAATCGGGGCCAGGTGCACAGCCGCGGCGAGGAAATTAATACAGTTCCATTTAGTTTGCGGTCGTGTTCGGTGGATTGCGCCGCGCCACGCCACGCCACGCCGCGCCAGAAACGGCCCGCCGGCTCTCGTGCGAATTGTTTGAGGGGAAATTAAATCGCATAGCAGTCGCGCCTTACTCGCGCGCCGCACCGGCAAAAACAAGAAGAGAATCGCGGGCCGGGCGGACTACACACAGCTAGCGTTGTGCTGCTCGTGTTTGGGTCGTTCATCATTTAAGTCGGCAATTGCCCGCCCTTTCCAGGCGGGGCGTGGGGCGGGGCGGAGCGGGGCGGGGCCGCGGGGGGAGGGGGCGGCGCGGCTCCGAAATGAATACATACGCAGCCTATAGTTTGACGGTGTGTTGATCCAGATCGGGGCGGGGCGGGGCGGGGCGGGGCGGGGCGCACCCCTGCGGGATTGGGGAGAATAAAACGCGCACAGCCGGTGGGGATATGGGGACGGGGCGAACCGGGCGGGGTGGGGTGTGGTGAGGTGGGGTGGGGTGGGGCGGGCTCAGCCTCGCGGCAGCCAGCCAACAGCCGCGACCATCCGCCCCCGCCCCGCCCCCGCCCCAGCCCAGCCCGCGCGGCGGTATGATCAGCCGGAAAATACGTGATCTGCCCTCCATAAATATTTCGTTTTCAAATAGGAACCAGTGGGGTGCTGCAAAGTGGAAAGATATTTTTGCGGGTTTGTTCGCGGGCTGCGTGGCGCGGCTGGGCTCTGGCGGCGCAGTGCTCGGCTCGGCTCAGCTCAGCGAGGGTGGCGCTAAGCCCGCGGCACGGCCTGAGGCGGCGTGGAGGCGGGACGGGGGCGGCACAGGGGCGGCACGGGGGCGGGGGAGGACGCGCCCCCAGCAGTGACGCCGCAGCCCCGTGCCTCCCCACCCCCACCCCCACGGCCCGCGCGCTGCACCGTCACCGTCTGGAACGATTTGAGCATAATAAGGGTGGCCTCAAAAAGGAAAGGGAGACGGCTTTAGTGTTCTCTCCCGCCCGCGGCGCGGCCTGGCCTATAAATGCAGCCGAGTGGCTCTTGCTCACTGGTCGGTTTGTATGCTTGCAGGTGCTGGAGGCGGCTATCGGGGGCGGCCCGTTCCGGCATGGGGAGCTCGCCGGCAGAGACTCTCGGCCCGCAGCCATGAGGCGCGGGGGCGGGGGCGGGCCCGGGGGCGGCCCAGCCTGGCCCCTAGCGCTGTGGGCCTTCATGGGCCTGGTGCTGGCCTTCGGCCCGTCCTCGAGCGCGCCCCGGGACGCGGTGGGGGCGGGGCCGGGGGCAGGGCCGGGTGGCCTGCCGCCGCTGCCGCTGCCGCCCCTGCCCGAGGCCGAGCAGCACAGCTACGGCTACCTGTCCACGGCGCGGCCCGAGTCGCTCATCGGCCCGGGGGACATCGCCGGCACCGTGAGGCGCATGGGGCCGCCGAGCCCGGCCAAGCGCCGGCCCAAGCTGCAGGAGCTGGCGCTAGAGCTGCAGCTGCTGCAGCAGCAGGACCGACAGGGCATGCAGGGCCTGCTGCAGGCGGCGGCGGCCGGCGCCAGGCCAACCAAACCCGCCCCCGCCGCCGCCCCCGCCGCCCACCCCCGCGCCCGCCCCCAGCGCCGCCACCATCCTCGAGGACATCAGCAACCTCATGGAGGAGAAGCAGGTGGGCGCGCCCACCCGGGAGACGCCAGAGGACGGCGGCGTCGAGGGCGGCGCGTCGGCCTACTCGGGCAGCGCCAGCCCGGCCGACGCCGACGACGACCAGCCGCCCCTGGACGCGGACGACATGTACGGCCCCAACAAGAGCCACGTGGACCTGGTCAACCGCTTCCTGCGCATCGTCGAGTCGCAGCACCTGCTCGGAGAGAACTGCACGGCCGGCACCGACCTCAACCTGGGCGAGGGCGTGGTGGACCGCTACGCGCAGGTGAGACCACGTCCCAGCCCAGCCCAGCCCAGCCCAGCCCAGCCCAGCCCAGCCCTGCCCAGCCCAGCCCAGCCCAGCCCAGCCCACGGCCGTCTGGGGCTGGGCCCGGTCCCGATAGGCATATCGAGCCCTGTAACTTATACCCCATTACCGAGGTACCGGACCGGCCGTACCCTCTTGGCCCCGGGCAAGCCCTTTGCAAATCCCTTGGCAACCCTTGTAGCCCCAGATTGCGCCTCGCAGCCCTTTCAGAGCGGCGCGTCGCCCGGCCGCGTCCTTCAAGGAGCATCCCGCCCGCCTGACCGACCGCGACGTCAAGGAGAAGGAGGAGGAGAGCGCCGCCGCGGACAACGGCGCGTTCGTAAAACGAGTGTTCCAGGTCCGTCGTCCCCTCCCTGCCCCGCCCCGCCCGGCTCCGTCCCCCGCTACGCGAGTAGAGTGACGAGAAGGCTGGCCTGCTTGGAGAGCGGGCGGCTCCTGGAAACCACCCCACTCCATCCAACCCACCCCCGCGCCGCCCCGCCCCGCCCCGCCCCAGCTCGACCTCGAATCTTTAATGGCGGCCGAGGCAATGCGTTCGTTTAACTCTTTGAGAGAAACAGGATTCGCTCTGCACTAACTTGCGCTCAGGTCAGCAGGGTCCAGTCCAGGGGCCTGGACTGCAGGGGCCAGCGCACAGCGGAGTACCCACTCCATCCCGCCCCCGCCCCGCCCCGCCCCACCCCGCCCGCGGCCGGCCGCGCAGAGTGCCCGGGCGCCCGCCTGCTCCACGTCACTAACCCCTATAACATGGTCGTTCTCGATTTTCGCTAGCCGAGGCGTGTCAGCCGCACGGCATGGCACGGCAGCGCGCGGGGGCACTTCCAATTCTTATTTAAGACCACCTTAACTTCCAGCCGTTGCGCGGCGCTCGGCCCCGCCCGGCTGGAGGCCGCTGGAGACCGCTGGAGAGGGTCCAGCGCCCGACGGACAAAACAATTAAAGTCCGACAAAACGCCGCGAGGACGGGTTGGGCGGGGCAGGGCGGGGCGGGGCGGGGCGGGGCAGGGCGGGGCAGGGCGGGCCGGGGCGGGGCGGGGCGGTCCCGCGTCGCGTCGCGCAGCGCACAAGAAATATTGGGACGCGCTGCTGGCGGGCGCCGCGACGCCCAGCAGCGACGCGATGCGGGGGTCCGCGTCCCTCTCTCAGCAGTTAGCTCGCCGCGGAGAAAAAAACGCCCGCCAACCTACCCGGGCACGTTTCGTCCCGTTTCGTTATTTTCACAAGTTTTTTTTTTTTTAAGTGGTCGCTCTTTACCGATAGTGACCTTCCTCCCCTCATGCTCCGGGCCATTGTGCTAATTTTGCTTAATCGACATGATCTCCCCCCCTCCCCCCTTACCCGCGGCCCCGACCCACCCGGCCGCCCCCCGCCCCTAAAAAGCTTTCATCCATCCCGAGCGCGCGGCGCGCCTCGCCAAAGCCGACCCCTAGGCCCGCCCGGCCACGCCACTCTACGCCACTCCCTCTAGGCCTAGACCAAGCCGACGTCCTCGCAGCCTCTCAAAAAAAAATCTGTCTCCTCGAATCGCCAACTCATCAACCCTGCCTGCCCGCCTGCTCCACCCGGCCCGGGCCCTCCCTACCTTTTCATCCCCCCTCTCTGTTTTTGTCCTCCCCCCTTCACTAGGCCTACAGCCCGTTAGTGGGGCGGCCGAAAGTGAAACTGGGACTAGGCGTTCCGGTGAGGCGCGGCGCGGTGCTTCGCAAGGTTTTAACAGTGTAGGCAAGGGCGAGCGGACTGAGCACATCACCATCGGTTGTTCGACAGCCCCATCGCGGCATGGTTAGCCTACCCCCTGCCCCTTCCGCTTCCGCCCCTAAATAACCCCTCCCTCGCGAGGCTTCGAAAATAGAACTGCCTACGCGTTTCCACCGATTTTGCCGGCCGGAAATAGAGATGATATTTGATCGCCAGTAACCGGAACTCTCTGATTCCAGGAGCGTTTCCGCGTGGAGGCGGACGTGGCGGTGAACCGCGCCAACATGCTGACCCGCCTGTGGAAGTACGCGGGCGCCGAGGTGCTGCACTCCGAGTACCTGCTGCACGCCGCCGTGTTCGCCATGGTCGAGTTCGACGACGACATCTTCGCGGCCGGCAACTGCTACGACGCCTACCAGTACAAGGACTACGAGCTCTTCTGCCCGTTCGCCTACCGCCTCCCGGACGGGCCGATCCTCGTCAAGGACCTCGCCGTCGAGTACAAGTACCTCGGGAACTCCTCCGAGTGGTTCTACATCGCGAGGAAGAACGCGGAGCGTGTCATCCACAACTACAACCAGTTCAGCAGGGGTGAGTAACGCGCAGGCGAGCCCGGCCCACGCGTCAGGTGCGAGGGCCCCGGGGGCGTAGTGGGGCGTAGTGGGGCGTAGTGGGGCGTACCGGGCGTACCGGGCGTACCGGGCCCAGTCAACAAGAAAGGTCCTGACTACTTTCGGGATGTTTTTAGGATCATCCCATATTAATTATATACACGTTTTCTCGGGACATACCGCAAGTACATGATATCTAGTGTTTTAGCACGTCCTACTCAGTAGCATTACATATACACCATGCCCCGAACGTCCTGGAGGACCTCCCAAACAGCCCCACACCGATTGGAACTTGCCTGGGTCGTCCTGGCGTGAACAATGATTAGAACGTACTGACTAGGAACTGAGAGGGACATCCCAATAAGGACCTACAGGTACAGTATCTGCCTGTGATGTACTTTAGTACACATCCCCAGACCCTCCTATGCAGGACCTACTCGGGACGAGCAGATCAGTGGGCATCCTAGAATGAGGTATATCCTATTTGGAACTCCTGCGGGAGGTCTTTGGTATGCCAGTGGAAGATTCTCTATATGCCCTGTTGTATTTCTCCAACAGATGGCGCTAGCATCACCAGTATATAAGTTAAAACTATTTTTGTGCCTTAATTGAAACAAATAATGACCTCTTTTAAAAAATTAAGGCATTTCTGTGTATAATGAAGACCCTTAAGTGATTTTAAACTCAATTTGTCGACTTGTATGTCCAGGTATTATTATTAATATGACATTCATATTAACTCGCGAGCAGTAGCCGCACCGACGTCTTGTTGACCCCCAAACGAGTTGGAGGTACAATTGTGGTGAAGGGATATTTCCCTTTACCGCATTAATTTTTGATATACTCGGCCTGGTTAACTCCGGCTGGGTAGTTGTGAGCCTGTCTTCAGGTGCTCATGTAAAATTTAAAATAATAAATCCTTCAAATTAACTAAGAAAATAAGTAACGGCAGTTCAATCGACACGACATTCTGCCCAGATCCTGTTAGGTCATCCTCGGGACGTACTTCCCGGGACATGATAAGGAGCTCCCACCCAGGACCTACTGGTGGGACGTTCTGATCATCTGCTCAGGCTCAAAAAAATGTTGCATTTGGAAGTACTGTGGGACGTCCCAGCTAGGACGTCCCACATCACAACCGTGTAATACTCAGGAGGTTTTCAGGACTACGCTTTGTTGACTGGGGGCGTACCGGGCGGGGCTGCGGCAGCGAGACGGGTGAGGGCTCCGAAGTCCTCAGGGAGCCAAAGAGTTGGGAGGCTGCTGGCCAAGTTTAATGAGACAAACTGGATTGATTAGGGATCGGTTAGGGATTAGGGGGGTTGGCCGGCACGCTGTCCAGCGCTGAGGGCGGCGGGAAGGGGCGGGGCGGGGCGGGGCGGGGCGGGGCGGGGCGGGGCGGGGCGGGGCGAGGCGGGGCGGGGCGGGGGGCGTCTGCAGAGGAAAAAGCGGTCATCGGCCTGCCACGCCACGCCACGCCACGCCACGCCACGCCACGCCACGCCACGCCACGCCCCCGTGGCGCCCGGCCAAAACAACACAAAACTCGCTGAAATGTTTGGTTTAGAGGAAGGCCGCGGCCCAACCGCGAGAAAAGCCTCGTGCGCACAAAAACTAACCCAGTTTGCTTTTCGTTTGATTTTTTTTTTTTAAATTCTCGGACTAGGACAACAATTGCTCTGATGAACACGTTTCTTTGTCCCGGGCTAATGCACACGACGCGTTAGAGAGGGGTGAGGCGGGGTGGGGCGGGGCGGGGTGGGGCGGGGCGGGGCGGGGCGGTTACACTTGGCAGTGTAGTTGTTTTCCGGCCGCAGACCCACATATGCACAAGCACCCCCGCCGCGCTACGGCCCCTCTGGGAGGAAATAAACTCGCGACACGAGCAGCACTCGGCACAGCACAGCGGGCGACGCGGACGCGACCCGACGTCCGTCACACACAGGCCCACCCCGCCCCGCCCCGCGGTCTGTTCGGACGCGGCCGCAGCGCCGGGGTGGCGGGCGGAACGACCGGAGAGAGCGTGAGAGCGCGAGAGAGTGAGAGAGAGTGAGAGAGAGAGAGAGAGAGAGAGAGAGAGAGAGAGAGAGAGAGAGAGAGAGAGCGAACGCCGCATCCACTTCACTTGAAAATTAATGAAGGGTGTTAAAAGTTGTGACACTCGAGGCATTGTGAGAATAATGAAGGGGACGCGACCCCGTCACGCCTCAAACGCGTAACGCTGTAACGCACTGCTGTCTCTCTCGCACTCGTGAGGCGCGCCGTGTGGGTGCGAGAGAGACAGAGCGAGCAGAGCGCTCCTCTGAATCAGTCTGCTGCGTATGGCGCACCGCGGGGCGGGGGAGACCAACCTTCAGCCTGCGGGTGAGGCGGCCCGGCGCGGCGTTAAGAATTTGCGAGCAGCCGGGCCGGGCCGTCGTGCCGGCAAAAAGTTTTGGTCCGTTGCGTGAGGAGTATGTTCAGGGTAGGGAAGGGCACGGGGCTCTTCTCCATGGCGCCGCGCGGGGGAACCTGTTTTTGCCACCTAATTTCGACTTAGTGCCGCTCGACCTTACTCCCCCCTCATCCCCCTCCCCCTCCCACCGCGACTCCCTCGAATCCCCTGAATCCCTGAACTCACTTCTTCCTCTTACGCAAACTACTGCCTGCCGCATGGAGGAGACGCCGCCGTGCGCCATTGGAAATTAATGCAGGATAAAGTGGCGAGTGTTCAGGCCAAGTGGTGTGGTGGCGTGTTCGAATGCACCCGGTGGGGAGCAAAGGCACGCCTCGGCGGCAGTCGCAGAGGGAGAGAGTAGGAGGTGGAGGAGGGGGGAGGGAGTGGGGGAGGAGAGTGTCTCCACCGCAAAACCAACAGTGTGACAGCACCACTTGTAGCACCCTTATACCTTTTAGAACGGTGTACGTTTGGGTTGTAAGAGAGAGGAGGGAGGGAGGGAGGGAGGGGGGAGAGGGAGGGAAGACAGCGTAAGACAGAGCGAGAGAGGAAGAGGAAAAAGAAGAGAGAGGAACAATTGTAGAGGGCCTGTGGAAGACGGGCGCGGGTTTTTCCGGGATCAGAGAAATTAGAGACGGCAGGCAAAGAGCGGCCCGACCAAGGCAGCAGGCGAGCGCTAAGGAAATATTTTAACAATTACGGGGCAAAAGAGCCCTAGAGGTGGAGAGAGGGCGTCCCGTCCGCCAGCACGTCAGAATGTCTTTCACTCCGCGGAGCAGCTTAAAAGCGTTATCAAATAGTAGCGCTGGTTTGGATTAGAGCAGCTCGGGATATCTCCTTCGCGGGACAATATCCGCCCCCTCCCCCCCCCCCCCCCCCCCCCCCCCCGGATTGGACGCGACAGAAAAGAGAGCGTGCCTTTGCCTCTCGCCGGGGCTACACTGTAAAAATTTGTTGTAAAATAACAGGAAAAAATTAGAACATTTTCTCTGTTAAATCGATAAACAGATTTTTCCTGCAGATTGATGGAAAAATTAGTAGAATAAATAGAAAAGTCTCAAAACAAACGATAAAAATGGTTAAGTTACAGGTTTCTTTTGTAAAGTCACTGAATTCTTTTGTAAATGTTCAGGAATAAAAAGTAAATTCACAAATGAACTCTGTAAAAGAACAAATATTTAACAGGCAGTTCGTGTAACAAAATTCACAGATATTACTTGTTAATTTACAAAAGAATTTTTTTACAGTGTAGCGAGCGCAGCGCAGGCTGCAGGAGGCCCCTACCCTCCGACCCTCTCCCTCGCTGCTTCAACTAGACTGATTCGATTGGAAATTAGAAAGGGATTCTAGCGCGCACGGTCCGAATGTGGGAACCGGCTGGCAGGCGCTGCTTGATTCTGAGGCGGGGCGGGGCGGGGCGGGGCGGGGCGGAGACGGGCCAACTCTAGAGGAAAAAGGCATGAGCACGAAGCGGAGCAATCATGGGGCTAGCGAGGGAGGAGCACCGGGGAGGGGTGAAAGGGACTGGGCGCGCGCTGCTCGTGCTCGTCCTCTCTCTCTCTCTCTCTCTCTCTCTCTCTCTCTCTCTCTCTCTCTCTCTCTCTCTCTCTCTCTCCTGATTGATGGCAATCTGTCCTATTGTCGTCGCAATCGTATCGGCCCCGAGCGCGGCGCAGCAATAGCAGCATAAAAGTAATCGCAGCTCAACGGTCATTTCCCGGCCGACACTGCCAACAATCCAGAATGCATTTGCTGGGGCCGGGAAAGTTATTTTCAGTTTTAGGACAATGAAGTCGAAAGGCGGCAAACATATATATAACATGGCGGCCGATAAGTGAAGGGTGCGAGCGTTAGTTCCTGATGCGGTGCTACTCCCAAACGAGGTCCACGGGGCGGGGAACGCCCGCGCCCACGCCCCCCGTCGCCCCACCCCGCCCCACCTCGCCCCGCCCGACAGGCTAGCACGTCACAATTTCCCGATGCCATTTGCCGTCGCGCCGTATAAGGCTGGAAGTGCGCGTCAGGCACGGTTAAGCACCCCGCCCGCCGCGGCGCGGGGATGGAGGCTCCCGCGGACGCACTGCAAGTGGAAAAGCTCCAAAGCTTTCCCGTTTTTCTACAGTGTAGAGAAGCGAAACCAATGGGCCAGCGCATTTGTAAATTTTTTCGTACGTGCGATTTGAAAAACAAATTGTCAATTTACGATATCGGTGTTGTAAATTTACACAACAGCCCATTCGTGCACGACGAAGAATACGCCAAGTCGAAACATCGCAACGTTAGAATACATTTTCTAGTTCCTGCTCAAAACATTTTTGGCGGTAGTGCCAGCCACTAGCAGTGGCAGCGGCTCTAACCCGCTTGATGGCGCGCCCCGCGGCGTTCCCACAGGCCGGGCCCGGGCCCAGGCCGGGGGGTCTCGACTGGGATATGACCTGTCCCTCCCGTATGTCACGGCGCCCGCCGCACCCGCCGCGCCCCGCCGCACCCCGCCACGCCCTCCACGCCCCGCCCCGCCGCGCCCTTGCACCTTTTTGCAGGAGCGAGTACTCGCGCGCACTCGCGCCTATAATTGGATTCCTCCGCGGCGGAGCGGGTAGCGGGCGGGCGGCAGTGCTGTTTCACAGAGTTATTATTCCGGCACACAGCTGGCAACGGTGGCGTAGCAGCGGCCGTCTCTCTCTCTCTCTCTCTCGCTCGCTCTCTCTCTCTCTCTGTTACACACACACACACACACGCGCGCGGACGGGTGCGGGTACTGCACGGCGGGGGGGATGGGCACCCATTCATCTCCATCGCCCTGGCGCAGCAGCGCCGTGGAGCACAGTACAGTACTTTGCACTGCAGACGGCAGAAAAAAAAACACACGACACGACCCCAAGGACACACACACACACACACACACACGTGGAGCGGGGCAGTGCTGCAGCCTGGACCCAGTAGTATATTGCTCATAAAACTTGGCATGTCCATCCTCCGAATAAGCTCTGTGCTCACGGCCGGGCCGGGTCGGCCATGGCCCACGCAACCCCGCCCCGCCCCGCCCCGCCCCGCCCCGCCCCTAAGCTGCTTGCGCGCGCGCCGCGCGTTCCGTTTCGACTTGGCCCCCGCGCTCAGCCGCGACTGTTCCGCCCTGTGTGTCTCTCTCCCTGCTTGTTCTTCAGCCCGCCGTGCCGGCCAAACCCCCACCCCCCCTGCCATGCTCACCCCCCACCCCCTGCTCCCTGTGAGCTGAGGGAGTCCAGTAGTCAGCCCCTTCCGACAAGCTGGTGCAGCACAGAGCGGCGCAGTACAGCCAGGCGCAGGCAGGGGGGCGGGGCGGGGGAGGATAACAGGAAAGAGAACGTCAGCACCGCCAGCACACCGGCCGAGCCCCACGTCAGAGCGACGTCAGTGCAGGCTCAATGTTCTGGAGGCTGGGAGGACAGGACAGCGCAGACTGAATAAGCCTCCACCCCCAGAACCCACGCTTTCATCATAGCTCCCCCGCGCAGCTCCGGGCACAGCTCCGGGGCACAGCTCCGGGCACAGCTCCGGGCACAGCTCCGGGCACAGCTCCGGGCACAGCTCCGGGCACAGCTCCGGGCACAGATCCGGGCACAGCTCCGGGGCACAGTTCCGGACACAGGGGCTGCACAGCGCAGTGCGCGGCCCACATTGTATCGGTGATCCGATCGGCCGAAGGTTTTACAGCCGTGCGCCTTATAGGACGCGCAAAGCGAGAGGGTGTGTGTGGGGGCGGGGCGGGGCGGGGCGAGGCGGGGTCTGAAAGCCGCCCCTGGCAGGGGCGGGGCGGGGTGGCCGATCAGGACCGAGCTTGAACCATTTCAGCTGTACGCTGCTATATATAGCCGCGTATGGTACACAGCGGCAGGTTCTGCTGCCTGATAAGTCAGACGAAGAAGCCGCAAAAAGACGTTTCCTTAAGAAATAGCAGGTCCCCGCGCCTCTCCTAGGACATGGCAGTGTGACACAGGGTAGGAGGCAGCCGATGGATGACTCTTTGTCTTTGTCTGCGCGGGCGCGCCCACGCGCGGCGCCCACGCCGGGGAAGAGTGACAGAGACGGAGGAGGCGTCGCGACGCTGTCGTTGTCGCCCTGGCACCAGACGACGCCGTGTGTGTGTGTGTGTGTGTGCAGCCGCGCGGGGTAATGGATGATGATGTACGAGCCATATTAGACACGGCGACGTCAAATACAAGGAAAAAGCTGCATGAATCGGACGGGGAGCGGGCGGCGTATCTGATGAAAAGGAGAGAGAGAGAGAGAGAGAGAGAGAGAGAGAGAGAGAGAGAGAGAGAGAGAGAGAGAGAGAGAGAGAGAGGCCTAGTCCCGGCGTTACCACACCGTTGCACTCGTGTGCGCTAAACTTTTTCGCCGCAAACCGAATCATGGAGGGGTGCGCCACCGAACCGAAGTAGGTCTACGGCAGGAGGTGGGTATAAATACATTTGTAGCATCGGGACGGCGGAGTGGAGGACTGGGTCTCTAGGGTGACCCTGCTAGGGCCGCTGGCCCACCCCACCGCTGACCTCCGCTCCGATTACTTCGCGACCAACTAGTAAAAAAGAAGGTAAAATGCAGATGGAATGGCTCCTCCGTAAGCGCTTTCCACCAAAAGTGCCTGTCGCACTGTGATGTGCGCGTGTTAGTGAGGTCGAAGCGCAGAGGGGCGAGGACGAGAGAGCGAGAGAGAGAGAGAGAGAGAGGGGGAGGGGGGGGGGGAGGAGCGTGCGTGTCACCTATAAAAACATTCGCGACTGCTCACTCTATTCTACCTCCGTGCCCCCGGCGGCGGCAGCGCGGCGTCTTCAGCTTGCTTGCCAGCGCCGAGCTTGGAAGTGCGTGCGGCTGGATGAGGGAGTAGGGAGGGAGAGAGAGGGGGAGAGAGAGGGGGAGAGAGCGGGAGAGAGCGAGGGAGAAGGGTGGAGGAGAGAAGGAGAGGGAGGGATGGTAGCTAAAGCGAGATGGAGGCAGCTGGTAGACAGAAAAGACGAAAAAGAGAAGGAGGGTGAAAAAAGAGGCGCGCACATAGAGGTAGCAGGTTAAAGGAGAGAGGGGAAATAAAATAAGCAGAAAGGATGCAAGGCAATGGAATATGCAAAACAGGGAACGAAGATCCAAAGCGGGGTGAACCGGTCCCAGCGTGGCGTGGCGTGGCGTGGCGCGGCGGGGCCGTGGAAAATGCTTGAAGGGGGTTGGCGCGCAGCTCGAGGGCAGCACAAAGTGGGGTAGGGTTTGAAGATACAGACGGAACGTGAGGTGTTTATGGGCGCCGTATGGCCCTACCCATTAAAAAAAAGAAGGAAAAGATAGAAAAGGCGCAGCAGAGAGTGCCACGCCGAGCAGCGAGAGAGAGAGAGAGAGAGAGAGAGAGAGAGAGAGAGAGAGAGAGAGAGAGAGAGAGAGAGAGAGAGAGGATAAAAAGAAGGGTGAGAAATTGCGTGGTCATGTTTGTGGCCCCTACGCAGCACGGCCGGCGCTGCTCTAGGGCACCTCAGGCGGAGGAGGCTTACAAAGCGCCTGACGGCGGAGGGTGGGCCATGGCCATGAGGTCGTGCTGTGTGGCGTCAAGCAGCAGCGGCAGCAGGCCCCGGGGAACAAAAGCCCAACCACACGCTGGGCCCGCCCCGCCCCGCCCCGCCCCGCCCCGCCCCGCCCCGCCCCGCCCCGCCCATCGCCCCTTTGATAGCTGTCATTAACGCATCCAAAGTCGTGCCCGACCCTCCCGGGTGGGGCCCTGGCCCTGCACTAGATTAAACGGACGCGCACGGCGGACGGTTCGGGGATGAAGGGCGAGGCCGGCCCGGCTCAGGGGTGCCACGACCCCTGAGGTGGGGCGGCCCGCCGAGCACTGGCAAAAAGGAGAACGTCGCCAGCTTCATTCCACAAGCGTAACTCTTAAGGTCTTCCTTCACTGTGAAAAATATCTTCGTAAATTTACAACATATTTTGTAATCACGGTTTACAAAATATGTTGTAAATTTACGACCGCCCATTCTTGCTCGTCAATGAATTCTACGTCGATACAAAGTAATTGTAATTTTACAATTTCAAGTTGTAATTTTACAACATACATCGAGGAAAATTTTCCTGTAACCTTTACAAGTATTTTTCACAGTGTTTCCAGTATTAAAAACAACAACAACATTGGCGCTAGCACTTTCGAGGAAAGCAGTAGGACCGACGAAATGGCCGCTTCCCCTCATTCAGCGATGTGAAATGATAGCAGGCTAATCCCACACCGGGAGAGGAAAGGAAAGAGGAGGGAGTTTCCGTTAAGCGAACAGTCTCTTACTTTGGGTTTTCTTTTATTCTTTCGATTCTTCCCATCCTTTTTTTTTTCCTACCATCTTACCGCCCCTGATTTTCGACTCGCTAACAATGGCCGCGCCCGGAGCCGGTGCGCCTGCCGCGCCCGGAGTCCGCCCGGAGCCGCCCGGACTCCTGACCAGACCAGCCGGGCCGGTTTATCAACAACACGAGGCCCCATTCAATTAACGCAAGGAAATCCTACAGAGAAGTCCTTAAAGAAACCGAAAAGGGAAACTTTTCAACGGAGCGGACGCAATTTAATCTGCCTTCATTACGATCCGTCCATAATTCTTGCGAGGAGGAGCGGGGAGGGGACGGGGAAGGGAAGGCGCTTTATGAGTCAAGTTTGCGTAATTCTTTAAAACAAGAACGGGTGTTGGTTACGAGAGCTGGGAGGGCGCCGCGCCGGCCGCTGCACCTCGGCCGCCCCGCCCCGCCCCGCCCCGGGCCGCAAGTTCATTTAATTTGCTCTTTTCGAATTAATGATCCCAGAATAGTTCCCTCCCGCCCCAGGTCGGCCCGGTCCGGCACGCTCGTGCGCACGGGGGAGGAGGAGGAGAAGTGAAATGCTGGTAAATTATTAGAGAAAATTTCGGCACTTCGCCTTTAGCCTTCCCGGAGCGGCGGGGCGGGGCGGGGCGGGGCGGGGCGGGGCGGGGCGGGGCCGAGCACGTCCGCGGCCTGGCCCGGCCCGGCCCGGCCGGCGGATTCAATCCCGCCCCGCCCTGTATAAATCATGTGCACCGTGCACATTTGCTGCGCGCGTGCGTGCGTGCGTGCGTGCGTGCGCGCGGGGCGTGCAGGTGCACGACGCCCTGCCAGGGGCCAGGCCCGGGCTCATTTCTCTTCGTTCTCCTGGAGCAGGGGAGGTCAGAGGTCGGCCTAGAGATAGAGAGAGATAGGGTGGCGAGCTCCGCGGGAGGGCTGCTGTGTGCACAACGCGAGTAGAGCTCGCGTTACACCGGAGGCCGCAAAGTGCCAGTCTGTCCTTGACCAGGTTCAAGTGCGCTGCTCGTCAAGGATGGGGAGGGAGGGAGAAAGAGAACGAGAGAGAGAGAGAGAGAGAGAGAGAGAGAGAGAGGGAGAGAGAGAGAGAGAGACAGACAGAGAGAGAGAGAGAGAGAGAGAGAGAGACAGACAGACAGAGAGAGGATTTTTGTTTTTTAAAGGGATCTTGTGGCAGCCCTAGAGAAACTGGCGGCTTGTAGGAGAGGTGCGAGACACCCCGCGGTGACGGGGGGCGGAGGTGACGGTGGGTGTGACGGAGGGTGTGACAAGGACCGCCGTTATGAGCTCATTACTGCCAGCCGACCGGAACACGCGTCCGCAAGCAACACGTTAGCGCTTTACGCCCCAGAGCGTAACCCCCCCCCCCCCCCCCCCGTCACGCCATGTCACATTGTCACATCGCTCCATTAGATCCCCGCGAGTGTGAAGTCAATTCTCTGCTCAACGGGCAGACTAAATAATGCTCTATTATGGTAAATAGCCCGGCTGCGGCCGCACAAGATGATAAACAGGGCCACCGCGAAATACGTCGAACCGCATGGACCAGGGGGCGAACAAAATACGAGAAAATCAAGAAATTGGGTGAATTGCGCGCGAGTAGGGTGTAGGCCTAAGGTTGACGGCCACCGGCAGCAACTCCAGTAGCGTCTGCCGCTGCCTGGAAGCCCAGGGCCGGCTGTATTGTTACTGTCTGTGCCCTGCAATAGCACCACCCCGCCCCGCCCGCACCAACCTGCTGGGCAACCCGCTGAGCACATTAGAGCCCGGGCGCACTGGGGGGCCAGCAGGGCATCACCGCCGCGGGGCGGCCGTGGTGTGGCGGGGTGGGGTCGGGCGGGGTGGAGCGGGGCGGGGAGCGGGGCGGGGAGCGGGGCGAGCGCTAGCACTCGACACGGGCCACGCCACTCGATGCAGCACGCCCAAGGAGCCCCTAGCGCCCGCCCCACTCCGCCCAACCCATCCCGGCTGGACATGTTTCGCGGGCGCCCAACATCGTCTGCCCGACTCAATATCACCCCGGAACACAGCGAACACAGAAATGCAAAACGAGCACTGGTAAAACTAAAGAGTAGTTGTACGCCCTTTTCAAGCGTATAACTACGCTTGAAGACCTTACGCCCTTCTTGAAGCGTACAACTACGCTTCAAGGCATTTCACCCCATGCATTTAGACAGGGGGAAAGCAGCGCATGACCTCTTGTACGCTTCAAAAAGGGAGTACGCCGAACTGTACGTTTCATGAAAGGCTCTATGTTACGCCTTAGTTTTACCAGAGAGGATTTAAATAAACGTATTCCGGCCTCTTTCTGCGCTACGTACTGCATCTGCTCCCCGTGCGGAGCGCCCGACGAGGACAGGGTAGGCCGCGCGGCGAGGCGGGCTGGCGAGCGGGTCGGCCTACCTCCCGGGCGGCCCCAGGCAGGCAGCCAGTCACTCCGTCAAAGCGTGTGTGATCATGAATACGTGATCGCCTCACGTCTTGCTTTACCCCTCAGGCCGAGCCCCGCCCCGCCCCGCCCCGCCCCGCCCCGCCCCGCCTCTCCTCCGATGCCTCCACGTCCACCTTTTCACCTGTCCGCTCCCGCACAATCCACCCGTCAGTCCGCCGCGGCCCCGCCGCGCCGCGCCTCACCCCGAGTCACATCACGCGCTTATTTGGTTTGGGGTTTCATCCTCCCTCCCTACTTTTCCTCGTCTCCTGATCTCCCTCACCTCGGCCTAGTCCGATATGACGCGACCTGTTTGTTCTCGGTGTGACGTAACGAGCCGTGGGAGGCGCTGTGTCGAGTTTTATGTCCTGTGCGAGACCATGTTTCCTCTATTCGAGATAGATTTTAACGACTTTTGTAAATTTAAGTCGTTACATCTAATATAATGGTTATCGCGGTTTTTTGTATTTATTTAAGAAACTGACGAAAACAAATCGTGTCACACGACGTCCGCAACATACATGCACGACACAACAGCGACAGCGGGGCGATTCAACCCTTGATCCTACCTCACCGCATAGCCGGGGCCGTACGATCTCCTCGCAGTGCTGCTTCCCCGCGCGTCCAAACGGCGATGGACACGACGCCCCAACCCCCGCCCCGCCCCGCCCGACTACCATAAAAATGCCTTGCGTCCTGCCCCGCCCCGCCCCGCCCCGCCGCGGCACGAGCGGGTATGAGCTGAACGCCGCTAGGATATGCAGTAAAAAGGCGTGTAGAGACCATTGCCTCTGTAGTGCGGCGGGGCGGCGGGGCGGGTGTGGTGCACTGCTGGGATCAGCGTTCGGCCGGGGTGTGGCGGGGTGCGGCGGGGTGCGGCGGGGTGGGGCGGGGTGGTTATCCCCCGGTACGCAACACTGTGAAATGCAGATGACAGCGCGCACGGACGATAGGGAAAACCACGACAGCGGAGCGGAACAGTACGAGGGAGGAGAGAGAGAGAGAGAGAGAGAGCGAGAGAGAGAGAGAGAGAGAGAGAGAGAGAGAGAGAGAGAGAGAGGGAGAGAGAGAGAGAGAGGAGAAATAAAAATAGAAACACACCACGAAACGGGGTGGTGTGTGTGCACAGTGTGTGGGTGGTGAGGGGGCACCAAACACGGCGTGGACCTTCCAGGGGATCACTGGCAGCGTCTCGTCCTCCCGGGTCTAGAACTCCGGAATGGCAGACATAAAGGAGCGAGACCACCAGAGCCGCGGGGCGGGGCGGGGCGGGGCGGGGCGGTGCTCTGCCAGTGGCTGCACCACAGGTGCATGTGGCGGTGCACCGCTAGAGGGGGCGGGGCGGGGCGGGGCGGGTGATCCCCGCACACTACTCACTCGCACGCCCGCGAAACAGCACTGCGGGTTAGTGAGAGATAGGGGGAGTGAGAGAGATAGAGGGAGCGAGAGAGGCGGAGGTGGGATAAGAGAGGGGGAGAGAGAGGGAGGGGGAGGGAGATAGAGACACGCCTGGGGATCATCAGGGGGCAGCAGCACTGCAGTCCTTACTCTCGCACTCCCCGCAAAGCGCCCTTCACTCCTCCCTCTCCCTCTCCCTTTCCGTCTCTCTCTCTCTCAAAACGTCCTCTCCCAGGCGTTGCGGATCAGTGAAACACTCAGCGCGCGAAGCCCCGCCCCGCCCCGCCCCGCCCCGCCTCGCGGTGCGCTGCTGGACTTTGTTGCGTACGCCCCACCCCGCCCCGCGCTCCACATCCCCATAACCTCGTTCCAACCCTTTCCACCCCCCGACTGTTGCAAACTTTGTTACGATCATCCGACAATCGTCATTTAATGGACGGCTGCAAAAATGGTAATGAGGCGACATAGCTCAGCGCGACTGAACCGGGCCGGACACCCCGCGGGAAATCCGCTTTTACTGCGCGCTTCTCACTCACCCCTTTTTGACAGTGTGCGCTGATCGCGAGTGCGGGGGAGTTCACATCACATCACATCCGTGTGAGCCGGGTGGGGCGCCGGGGCGGGGCCGGGCGGGGCCGGGTGGGGCCGAGCGGGGCCGTGCGGGGCCGGGTGGGGCCGTGCGGGGCCGGGTGGGGCCGTGCGGGGCCGGGTGGGGCCGGGAGAACGGGCTTACAACTCCGACGTACACGATGAGATGACTACGCCCGGCCCTGCCCCGCAGCGCCCTATCTCAGACGGGCAGAGCGTCACGCCCCGCTCACGCTCGGCACGCCCCGCTCACGCTCGGCACGCCCCGCTCACGCTCGGCACGCCCCGCTCACGCTCGGCACGCCCCGCTCACGCTCGGCACGCCCCGCTCACGCTCGGCACGCCCCGCTCACGCCTCACGCTCGGCACGCCCCGCTCACGCTCGGCACGCCCCGCTCACGCTCGGCACGCTCGGCCCACGGTCGCTCCAGCGGGTCTTAAAGGCAGAGGGAGCAGGGAGGGGCGCCCTGTATCGTGCTGCCCAAACCGACCGAGTCGGTAGATGCACTTTCACACTTTTATCCTTTCCAACACGGCGGGCTGGTCGTCGAGCTGCTCAGCTAAAGGGTCAGTTTGACGCTCTGTTTCTATTCTCTTTTCCCGAATCGTCGGTTTGGGCGGGGCGGGCGAGCGCGTCCGGGAGTACAAACCGTTGGTTGCATACACCCCATGTTAACATGCACATAATAATTTTCAAACACACGGCGAGCATCGGGGTCGTGTGTGTGTGAGTGTGAGTGTGAGGGTGTGGGCGGGGGAGGGACCGGGCGCCACCAGCCCCCTGGGGGCGCAGCGCGCAGCCCTGACCGTGTCGGACCAACGGCCCATCGCCCTCTCGGGACCCCGGGCCCGGGCCGGGCCCCCTGCCTGTTGGGCTTGCCCTCAGCAAAGCCTGTTCAAGGCCCTCTCCCCCACCTCTCTCTCCCTATCTATACTCTCACTCACATGAATGCCCCCTCCCTTCCCCACCCGCGCACTCTACGTCCTCCATTCCGGTCCTCTGAGCTTCCTGCTGCTCCCGGCCGAGTGTCGAGTCGAGGGCCGCGCAGGGCCGCGCAGGGCCGCGCAGAGCCGCGCAGGGCCGCGCAGGGCCGCGCAGGGCCGCGAAGGGCCGCGGATGAAATGGGACGACTCCGATTGATGGCGGCCGGTCCAACACGACGCCCTGCTGCCACGACAAGGTGGACCAGAGGAACCCCGGCCCGGCCCCGCCCCGCCCGGCCCAAGATAACGACTGACAGGCCAGGCCCGGTTATATATAGCAATGCGACAAGCAGAGGCGTCAAGGACCCCGTTCAGCCCGCCACAGCACTGTCTCCGCGGAGCGGCCCGCGCTACGCCAGCAACTACCCCCTGTACGCCGCACCTCGCCGTGCTGCCGCTGGTGTGTGTGTGCGCGCGCGCGCAGGCCCGCCGGGCACTGCCGACCAGCTTTGGTGCTTTTCGCTAGAGCAGAAATGGGACTCCGCCACCACCGCCACCACCATCGCGGGAGGAGGAAAATTGCTCTGGTTGCCAGCCTGGCCTGGGCCACCCCGCCTCGCCCCACCCCGCCCCGCCCCGCCCACGGCACTGTGGGGTGAGCCCGGTGAGCGCCACGCCACGGCCCGACACGGCCTGGCTGGCACACCTCTTTGAAGGAGGCGTCCTGGGCTGCATCCAAAACAGCAACAGCTGCCTTTGTCCGAGAGAGACGGCGAGCCGTGCGGCGCGGCGCGGCGCGGACGTCCTCCCCACGAAAAAAGACAGTGGCGCAAAGCGAAGTTTCTTTATTTATTTTACTTTCTGGTAAGGTTATATTTTTTTGCGCATTGTATGCGCGAGCATGGACGTGTGTCGGCAAGACGTTCAATTCCTTTATGATTCTGACGAAAAGATGAAGAAGGAGAGAGGGAGAGAGAGGGGAGAGCGGAAGAGAGCGAGAAAGGATTTCAGAATATCGCCGGGAAACACAATGCAATGTGTGTCGTCTTATACACCATCCGTGTGTGCAAAGCGGGGGACATCCGCAGAGCACCCGCGCCCCGCCCCACCCCGCCCAGCTCTCCCATGCATACATGGAGACTGGAACATATTGCGCGCAACAAACTGTTGATATTTGGATAAGGATATTCACACATCTAGAAGTGTTGCGACATTAAAACACTTGGATGTCAAGTGTGCATTGTGCAGACAGAAGAACGCCCAGCACACCACTTTACTCCGCTTCCGCCCCGCCCCGCCCCGCCCCGCCAGTCGCATCGCTTGCTCGGAACACTTCAGCTCCACTTATTCTCGCGACGGTAATAAGCCCGACTCGACGTGCGGCAGCAGCGACGGGAGTTGTGGGGGGCTTTAACAAATTATCGCTAAGTGAGACGTGTGGTGTGGCCGGGCCGCATGTAAGTGATGGCTGAGCGCCGCCACGCCACGCCCCGCCCCGCCACGCCCCGCCGCGCCCCGCCGCGCCCCGCCACGCGCAGGCTAACGAGGGTAGTTTTCTCTCCTTAAACGCCCCGCCCACTCCGCCCCGCCTTCTTTGACGATGACGGAGTGACTCGAGACGGCACGAGCTGCGGTCGCGGCAGACGACAGACCGCCCCGCCCCGCCCCGCCACACGTCGGACGAATAATAAGGGAGGAGGAAAGGGGATGAAGGGTAAGAAAATCGCGCGAATATAGAGAACGCTGCTGCGGATAAGGCTTCTGCAAATAAGCGAATGAGGAGCTCTGCCCTGAGTTCCTCCCGAGGTACCTCCTCGCGCGAGAACAGCACGGGCGGACGCCACCGCACCACCCCGCCGGTTTATTATTAATACAATAAGTGTAAAATACGGAGGAGAAATTCATTCCGAATTCCGTCCGCGGGCCGCAGCCTCGGCGGGGAGGGAAATGCAGCGTGCGTTGCGGAACTGCGCGTTCCATTGCCATTTCCGCCAGTGCCTCTCCCGAGTCCATCGCCTTCAATATTTCTGACATGCTGGGGACCTCAGGTGTGCGGGCCCGGAGGGCGGGGCGGGGCGGGGCGGGGCGGGGCGGGGCGGGGGGGGGGGGGGAGGATGGACGGAAAGGTCGCGCAGCTGCCCTGCATACCCAATGAAGGGTCCCCGGGCGGGCCGTCCCGTCCCGTCCCGCCGTCTCTCCGATACGTAGAGCTCACGCGCGGTCGCCCCGCCCCGCCCCGCCCCGCCCCGCCCCGCCCCGCCCCACCCCAGCCCGCCCCGCCCCGCGCGGTCAGCCTCCCCGAGCACCGGCCCAGGACCTGGACAGATCCTCTTTGTCTCGGAGAGTTACAAACGGGGCGGAATAGACGTCTCGTCGTCGCGACCGTCGACATCCTCGTCGGTAATTTGTCTCCCGTTTACCCCGCGGTATGGCGGTGCAGTACGCGCACAGGACCACTGCGTTTTCCTTTTTGTAACGCGGAATTTGTTGCGGAATCAGTTGTAACAAGTCAGCCTCATTTTTTTCCACCAGCGTAGCAGAGCGGTGGTAATTTCCATAGCGACGGCAAGGTGCTGAGCGCACTGCCAGACGCCCTGACCGCCGTGTGGCCTGTTGCGCGATACGCGTGTATGCCTCGGGCGGGGCGGGGGCGGGGTGAGGTGAGGTGAGGCGGGGTGAGGCGGGATGAGGCGGGGCCGCCCCGCCCACGACGGATGAGGTGACAGTACACCCGCACGGCCAGCCGCAAAAGAGAGCAATTGTGTGGGGGGCTGGGGTAGGGGCGGAGGAGACGGCGGGGCAGAAGAGGCGAAACAAATGTGGAGAGAGGGATATGAGTTCGGCACGGGGAGAGACAAGAGAGAGTCACGTGTGAAGAAAGAGAGAGAGAGAGAGAGAGAGAGAGAGAGAGAGAGAGAGAGAGAGAGAGAGAGAGAGAGAGAGAGAGAGAGAGAGAGAGAGAGAGAGAGAGAGAGAGAGAGAGAGAGAGAGAAATGAGCAATACATAGGGAGTCCCCGCTACAGTCGGGCAGAGGTTTTAGGCGGGGTGGCGGGGCGGGGAGCGGCGGAGGCGGGGCCTAGGTATAGAGCTAGGCCCTTCCGAGGAGGGCCCGAGGCGGGGCGGGCGCAGAGGCGTTCGTCGTGCGAGTAGACGCTATTGTCGTTGCGCTCAGCCAATTTCACGGCTGGCCGGGCCGCGAGGCAGTCTGCATTAATATCGCATTCATGGTGGCGGCCAACTGGCAGTGCGCCCCGCCCCGCCCCGCCCCGCCCCGCCTCGCCCCGCACGACCACGTCGCCACGCCCCACAAACGGACGACACCAAATTAAATAGAAAGGACAAACTCCCTGCTAAGGACGCTCTGAGGATCCGCGTGCTTTAGCGACCTGACTTAATCGGGTGCGAGGTGAGGTGAGGTGAGGGGCAGGCGGGAGGGTTCCGGGCGCGGCCGACCCCACCCCACTCCACAGCGCGCGGCACGCGGGAGGAATCGAGACGGGCCGGGCGGGGCGGGGCGGGGCCGCTCGGGGGAGGAAGAGGAAGTCGGCAGAGCAGCCGTGCACGATCATCGAACGGGACCAGCTTTTTTAATGCGCTATAAAAGTGTAAATGTTATGCGCCAAGGCTGAAGATAAAAAACTTTGCGCGCGTGGCGCGGCGTGCGGGCCGGGCCGGGCCGAGGCACTAGGGGCGGCGGCGGCGGCCTCGCCCCGGCTGGAGCATGCTTAACAGGCTGACAGGGAGGGAGGCTCGACCGACAACTAACACGGAAACTTCACCTTGATCATGGCGAGCCCACCCCACCCCGCCCCGTCCCGCCCCGACCGCGAGCTCTGCTGCCAACTTGCCGACAATGACGGGGGTGTTGACGTCCAAACCCGTCTCACTTACCTTGCCTGTCGTGCTGCTTCCTGGCGGGGTGGAGGCAGGGGACGTGGAGGCGGGCGCGCGTCAGGACTCGGACAGGGGCGACGCCCGGCCCCGGCCCGGTGTTGGTAGGCCTGCGGGCGAGCTAGATGAGGAACTCCGACGGGGCGCTGAGCACGCCTGGCCTGGAGACAACCTCGGCGACAACCTCGGCGACAGCTGTGGAAGAGGAAAAAGGGTAATTTAACAAGACAGCCCTGTTTAATCCGGAGTCATGAACGCGAGCGGGAGCGAGAGAGGTGGAGGGACCTGCGAGATGAGGGCGTATGCTAGGTGGGCCACTGGGCTGGGCGGGCTGTGCGGGGCCGTGTAGCCCCGGGGCCCGGGGCCCACTGGGCCACTGGGGCTCCCTCTGGGGTCCCCATACCGCCCCCAGCCCCTCCACAGAACCACGTCAGCACAGGTGACGGAAGGACGTGTCAATGCTTAAGGTGACAAAATGAGGGGGAAGCAGGGGACATCGGAACGAGGAAAAAGGGCGACCCACCCTAAGTTTTCCTCTCCGCACGACCAAAACGGAGGCGGGTAGGAGGGGGTAGAGAATAAATAACGTTTTACTGCATTTTAATCGAGCGTTCGGAATACATCTCCGCGTTATCAGGCTGCCTGTGCCGGCGTCGGTGCCAGGGCGGGGCGGGGCGGGGCGGGGCGGGGGCAGCGGGACGTAACGAAGTCTGCGCTGAGTTAGGGTGAAAAGATTACCGGCGCGGCGGGTACGGGAAGATACACAAGGAAGGGGTGGGAAGGGGCGTGCACGGGTGCAGCCGCCCACAGCATGAGAGAGAGAGAGAGAGAGAGAGAGAGAGAGAGAGAGAGAGAGAGAGAGAGAGAGAGAGAGAGAGAGTAAATGGGACCGATGGGGTCCACCGCTGGCGCTGTCCCCGCCTCCGCTCTCACACAATCGATCATGGTCACATCATGTGCAAGCAATTGTTTGCAGTCTGGTTCCCGGGAGAGGGGTTTGGGGAGGGGGGTCCCCGCCCGGCCCGGCCCGGCGGTTCCGCCCTGTTCGCCGCGCTGTGCTGAGCCCTTGTTACGGCGGCTAACACCACTCCAGACAGGTGCAAAAGCGATGATGGCTGGCGAAAGAGAGAATGGAGTGCTTTAGGGGGCCGGAAGGGAAGGGGAGGGAGTGACCGAACCGCCCGAGTCCTCATCGGTCCCGGATAATGTCTCTGCCGCAGTCTGCTCACAAAAGTGCGCAAAACCCCAAAAGGAATTTTTGTTTTAATTCAAAAAACAAAAAAGTTTTAAAAAAAGTTTATTAGCAGAGGGATACGGATCTTTTCCACCCCTTGCCCGGCATGATACCGTTTGGCAAACAGGACGCTTAGTTTCGGAAGGCGGAGAGTTTTCAGCGCGACAAAGAGAGACTGTCTGGGGTGCGGTGGGGGCGGGGCCGGGCGGGGCCGGGCGGGGCCGGGCGGGGCTGCTGCGGAGGCGTTTGTGTGCCAGACCGACAAGAACAACTTTTCCAGACGGAAAAGAATGAAGGGAGCAGTACAGCGGATACGAGCGAGGCGCGCGGCGCGGCGCGGGGCTTCCGGCCCGGCCCTGCCCCGAAACTAAATAAATATACAAGGAAACCGAAGGGCGGCAATCTCGCAACTTAAGGGCCATGAGTGTGTTGCCTAGGATGCATGACATTTATCCCAGATAGTACAAATTACAAAACAACAACAGAAGAGTAGCGCGATGAGCCAGGGGCGGGGAGGTAAACTTACTTGCTCCCTTCCTGATCTCTTGGGCGCGTCGCCGGGTGGCGCGACACCGCACAATGCAACGCTTGAGGTGGTTTATAGCGGGCCGGGAGGGAACCCTGGTAGCGCCCTGGAGCCACGCCCCGCCACGCCCCGCCACGCGCTGAGGGGCACAACTCACCTCGCAGAGCCATAACCTCATTCTCGCGCCGCCCACGAGCAAATGTGAATTTACGGGAGGCTCCCGTGCCGAGGCGGGGCGTGGCGGGGCGTGGCGGGGCGTGGCGGGGCGTGGCGGGGCGTGGCGGGGCGTAGCGTCGCGGAGCGGGGTGCGCCAAGGCGTTGCACCAAACCGCATAATGCGGCGTCATCCGAGGCACCTGCCCGCCCTGCCAGCAGCGCCAGCAGCGCCAGCAGCGCCCGCCCCGCCAGCGACGCCAGCACGAGCCGCAGCCACTATTTGCAATTAGGATGATGGCGTGTTGACTCGAGGGTTGCCCCCGCCGCGCCGCGCCGCTCCCGCCGTGGTTCGGAAGCAGGCAGCCTTGAGAGGTGAGGGTAACGCGGTACACCACACACCCTCCGAGATGCAGCCGGCGGGGCGAGGGGCGAGTACTTTCTATATTCTCTTCAGGACAGGGTGTGTTCACCACCTTCGGCCGTTCGAGGCGTCCGGCGTGCATTCCGGCATTCGCACTTGGCATGAGTGGGCGGTATTTTTATTTCAATCTTCCGTTGACGCTGGCCGGGACAGGAGTAGAGTGGGGCGGGGCGGGGCGGGGCGGGGCGGGGCGGGTGCACATAGGGCGGCCAGAGCCAGCCGGACGTGACGGGGCGGGACGGGGCGGGACGGTCAGCTCAGTAAAGTCGTCGTCCCACAACTGTCTGCCGCTGACTTATTCCCACATCGCGTTGCGTTAATGGAGGGAGCCGGTTGGCGGGGCGAGGCGAGGCGAGGCAAGGCGAGGCGAGGCGGGGCGGGGCGGGCGGGGCGGGCGGGGGTGGCGACGGGCTACATTACTCGCTCACTTCGAACGACCAACTTTGGACGCGGCGTGGCGGAGCGTGGCGGGGCGGGGTCCGGGGCGGTGCTGGCCGCCAGGGAGCTGCCGCCCTGCCAGCCTAGCCCAGCCCAGCCCGGGACAGCAGCCACCCATCAGAGGACCGCCCCGCCCCGCCCCCGCACCCCTCCCGCCCCGCCCGCCACGCCCCGACAAAGCTGCAGGTTCCGTTCTGTAACACGCCGTACTGGCGTTTTGAATTTGATTTGAATTTACAAAGTACTGAGAGTCGGACAGGGCGCGGCGCTGTGGTGGTTGTGGTGATATTCAGTCTAGACGCTGGCCGGCCCCGGGGTCAAGATGCGGCTCAAAGCCCCAGTCCCTCCTGACCTACTCGGGTCGCCCGCCCCAGCCCGCCCCAGCCGCGGCCACCCCACGGGCCGGGTCTGGTCTGTGGGGCGGGGCGGGGCGGGGCCAGACAAGCAGGAGGCCACGACGAAAGGAGGGGCGAGGCGATAGGGAGAGCGACTGGAGGCGAGCTGGAGGCGAGCTGGAGGCGAGCTGGAGGCGAGCCCAGGGTACTCGAGGAATCTGATATGGCAGGACTGGGAAACCAGATCGATTAAAATCCCCGAACGACCCAAGCCCTGGAACAGGACCGGGGCAGCCCGGCGGCGGCTGTTGCCGCTACTGCCGCCACAGTCCCACCTAACGCCACGGCGGCGACGTCTCTGTTCGCGGCGCGCTTTCTTATTGCTCCTGACGCACCCGACACCCACCGCCCCGCCCCGCCCCGCCCCGGCGTAACCGAAACGCGCTATTGTGTAAGCACCGGGGCGGGGCGGGGCGGGGCGGCTTGTTGCCGGTGTCGGCCCTGTGTGTACCTTGATGTACGAGGCGCACGCTGCGTAACTAGGCTTGTATCTCGATGAACTTGGAACGCCCTACCCGCGTGTAAAACGCTTTCCGGTACACACGCCAGGGTGCGCGGGGGCGGGGCGGCCGCGGGCCAGGCCTGCAGAAGGCGGGGAGGCGGGGGGTTGCCTGCTCGTCAGCGCCCCGCCCCGCCCCGCCCCGCCCTGCCCCGCCCGGCACGCGGGGG
The DNA here is from genome assembly GCA_033675135.1 of Frankliniella intonsa. Classification (NCBI taxonomy): domain Eukaryota; kingdom Metazoa; phylum Arthropoda; class Insecta; order Thysanoptera; family Thripidae; genus Frankliniella; species Frankliniella intonsa. The sequence continues at coordinate 3,369,700 of CM066248.1, forward strand.
TCGGAATCCGCCGCGGAGCCCTACGGCGCGTACCACGCGCCGCTCGTGGGGCCGGCTCGCCTCGCCCCCGCCCGGGAGACAGCTGCCTTATTCACAAGATTGTAAACCAGAGGGGAGCAGAGCAACCGAGCACAACCAGCCTAGCGGGGCGGGGCGGGGCGGCCTGGCTGGGCGGGGCGGGGCGGGGCGGGGCGGGGCGGCCTGGCGGCATCAGGAGGGGCACCGCCCGGCCCAGCCCGGCCCGGGCCTATGAAATATTCGGCGGTCCACCCCCTTCCTCCCCTACGCGCCGCTCGGCTCTGGCGGCGCGTCGGGCCGCGCGTCAAAATACAAAGTGATGATTCGCTCTACTACTACTGCTACCACTGCAGCCCCAAAGCACAGCAAGAGTCGCACTCCTACCCTCAAGACAGAAATAATCTGTACTACGACAAAACAGATTTTCATAAGTTTAAATTAATGTCGTACTGTTGTAAATACTGACATTGACACTGACCCGCCGTTTTGGTGAACACGCGCGTAAGCTATGGCAATTTTATTCAGGTTCAAACTAAAATAAACACAGCAGATGGCTGTCACATTGGAGATGGCTTCTCTGACAGTGTGATATGATTGCGTTGTGTCCGTCAGCGCATGGCGCGGCGCGGGGGCGGCGCAGCTGCCTATGACAGCACTTGACGCAGCGGCCCAGCGCGGCACCATAAACATTTTTGCCGAATTTCCCCTGGGGTGTCTGTGAGTGCGGAGGGGAGGGGGCGGGGGTGTTATAAAGGGGCGCAGGTGGAGGGGGGGCGCTGCACTGCCTCAGTTTAATGCGCGATATCGCATTACTCTGCACACGGACAATTGCCCAGCAGCGACAACCAACGACAACACACACACACACACACAGTGGAGCGACCCCACGAACGACCCCCCACGCCACACCACGCCCCAACAGCACCACACGCCAGCCAGAGATTGAAAATTAGCAATTCTCTGACAAACCCCACTAACACACGCAGACATGCACCGCCCCCGCCAAGCACACACCATTCACACACCCACACACGTACGCGCGCGGTAAAAAAAAATGGGGAAAAATGAACGAAATGATACGGCGGCTGTTACGGTGGTGGTGAGGCGCGTGTTTATGGTAATACACGGGTGGTACAGGCCGCACACACACACACACATGGCCAATAACTAGTTTCCCACGCTGATGGAATAATCATGGCGGCTAAACCGCCTGCCTGGCTGCCTGCAGTGCCGTGGCGGGGCGGGGCGGGGCGGGGCGGGGCGGGCTGCACACTGCATCTGTCACTGCGTGCAACACGTGCAGGCCCCGCCTCGCCCCGCTGTTTGTCAAGTGTCGGCCCTGCCCCGCCCCGCCCCGCCCCGCCGCGCAGTCCATCAGCCAGCCGAGTTGTGCTGTACTGCGACTCAACTACCACGCTGTACTTCAGCACGCGACAGCTGGAGCAGCCGCCCAGCCGCGCAAAAGTTCACATTTTCCCTCATCGACATTTTTATTTCACTTTTTATTTTCTTTGTTGGTTGCGGTTTCGAGAAAGGGTGTGAGGGAGGAGAGGGGGAAAAAAGGGGGTTGCGAGATATCGGTTAGAGATCATACGAACCTTTTGGAAACATTAAAAACAAAGCTCTTTATTTATTTGTGTGAGGGGGGTATTGTGTTGGTAGGTGGTAAGCGCTGTAACCGCGGCGCCCCGCCCCGCCCCGCCACGCCCCGCCACGCCCCGCCACGCTCACATGATGGATGACGGGCTGGCGTCGCGACGCCGCGCTGCGCCGCGCCGCGGCCCCCTACATCACGAGCGCGATAACCTCCCATTTTTTCCCCCATCCAAAACCCTGCCGCGCCGCACACATTCTCTCCCTCCCGCTGCTCGTGATGAAGTGCAAGTGGCAGGCCAACACGCCGCCACGCCCCGCCCCGCCCCGCCCCGCGCCGTGCAAATTTGGTAATAAGCAGCAGGGTAACCGTGCGGCACTGTCGCCGTAACTTTAGGCGGGACACAGCGACTCTGCCGCGAGGTGACATCCGCGTCCTGGTTGTGCAGGGAGGCGCGGGCGGGCACTGCATGTAGCGGGCGCGCTGGCTGCACCTGCCCGGCCCGCCCGGCCGACGCGACACCTCCCCGACGGAGGAGGTCGTCTCGTCGTCTCGGTCGGGAGGGGAGGGAAGGACGGCGCGCTGCGGCACCACCCCGACCAGCGCCATTGCTATTTGCAATCACCTTTCGCCAATTTGGCGCGAAATGGCTTGTGCCCCGGGGCGGGCGGCGGCGCTGCCAGCCGAGGTCGGCCAGCGCGTCGGGCGCACCAGCCAAATTCACCCTAATTAACCAACTTTGCGGCCATTTTCGCGACCCACTTTAAAATATCGTCTGTCTGCCGCCGCGGGAGTAATGAGGTCGAGTGAAACTTTACCTTTCTTTCAGGTGGGTCGCGGGGCGGAGCGGGCGGGGCGTGGCGGGGTGGGGCAGGGCGTGCGGGTGGCTGCGCGCTCACCTGAGCAGGCTGTCCAACTCCGCGACAGCAGCTGCAGCAGATGCATCACCCCTATACTACTTCGGCTGTCGGTTTAGCCTGCTGAATATGCTATGCCCCGTCGACTAAGCCGGCCCGGGGCGGGGCGGGGCGTGGCGTGGCGGGGTGGGGCGGGGACACCCGAAGCCACATGGCATGGTTCGAGAGAGCGCGGCGGGTGGGGCGGAGCGGGGCGACTTCAGCTTGGCAGTCAATACTTGGCTGACAAGTTTCTGTCCCACTCTGGCCAAAAGAGAGAGAGTGTAAGAAAAGGGGTGCGTGGAGGGGGTGTAGCACCGGAGGCTCGGGTAGGGGTTGGCTGAGTGGTAGGTAATTCATAACTTAGTTAAATATCTAAAGAAGTCGGGCAGGGAAAAGGAGGGAAATCATTCGTGCGACAAACAACAGTGACTCCTTTCGCATTCCTCCTATTCTTTTTAACGGAAAACTAAATCCCGATAAGGTGTCCTGTGGAGTACGGCGGAGTGCAGGCGGCTCACGGGGCGGGTCGGGCACTCTCTGTTCCAGGCTACAACACGTACACGTTCAACTCGACGGCGCACACGGACCGCGTGGCGGACGAGATCCTGAGCGTGACGTACGAGGACGGCAAGTGGAGCAAGCCGTACTACGACTGCGGCGGCGGCAACATCTGGATGCTCACCTACACCGTGCCCTTCTTCGGCTTTGCCAACGGCTCCTACTTCTTCAAGTGAGTGGCATACACTTTCGGGGCGAAAGCTTCCTGGAGGGACACTCCCATCTCCTCCTCCTTCGAGTTCCTCCTCTCTTCCCCATCTTGGTCTTGGTCCTCTCTTTGCTGGGTCCCGAATCGAACAGTCGGTCTCCAAGGCCTGCTCTTCTCCGCCGCTGCCTGAATCCTTTCGGTTGGTAGAAGGTTGAGCCGAGTCCGCCCCGCCCCGCCCCGCCCCGCCCCGGCTCGGTCAAGGCTCCTACACGAATCATGCAAAATAGCCCATTCGTATTTCCGCTGTCTGCGAGTTCCGATCCGCTGCCGAACCCAACCGCGCGACTCAACCAACCTCTACACACACCGCAGAGAAAGGAGGGAAATCCAGAAAAAAAAAAAAAAAACAGGGGAAAGGAAATGCATTTAATCTAAGAGAGTACAATTTTGGTTTAGATTTTTTTTCCCCCTCTCCTCTGCACAGTGAGACATTTATTTACTTCCGTTTCCGCACACAGTTCCCGCGTGTTCATACACTCTGTCGCGAACAAACGCCGAGCCATCTGTCTTACTGTCCCGGGTCGCGAAAAGTAGATTAGGAGCTGCGTCAGCAGAGTAAAATACGGTTATCCGTGCCCGCTACCCGCCGGAGCCCGAGCTGAACAAGATACCTGTGCTACCGCTACTCCCCCTGCCCTGCCACCCCGCCAGCGGGGCGCGGGGCGTAAGGCATTTGAAAGGAAGATCGCGTAGATAGAAACGGGATACAGATCGATGAGGGCAGCGTGGGGAAATATGTGGACGCCCTTCGCACGAAAGCTTGGTTTGTTATTTCGCTCTCCCTATTTTAAGTAAGACTTTGCAGTAGCAAAAGAAAGAAAACGAGGGACTGCAGCGTGCTTTTATCTAGGGGTCTGCTCTTTTCGCTCGCAAACGCCCGCCCCGCCATCCGCGGCATAGGCAAGCCGCCCCGCACACGGCATACGGTAATCACGAGCCCTGGCCTACCCCTCGCTCGGAAATATCAATATTTATCGCCGACGTAATTGGAAATCGGCAGATGACGAGAGCGCCGGAAAGTTGCTATTACCTGCGAGTTTGCGAGATATGTTGTCAAATCAGGTGAGCGGAGAGGAAAGCGCTCTCCGCGTTTCGTCGCGGATTTTCCACCGTCCTCTCTCTCTCTCTCTCTCTCTCTCTCTCTCTCTCTCTCTCTCTCTCTCTCTCTCTCTCTCTCTCTCGTTTTCCCCCGCTATCTGGGCTTCCCTTTGATGTTAGCAGCTGGAGACCCAGATTACGGTGGACGCAGGGGCTTAAGGTGCTCGCGAGAGACAGCGGGCCGAGACTGGACTGCGCGTGGCCACTGAGTTGGCGCGATCCTTTCAAGTTTAATGAAACAAAAACCTTTTTTTAAAAAAATGCTAAATGATCCGAATAGAGGGAAGGGCGGGCCTTCATGAACAGGAAGTTTCGCCCTCATAATAGCACTCAAAATTATCCTAGCGAAGAGAGAGAATTATCATCGCCATCGTTGCAACAAAAAGAAACACGAAAAAAATACATTTGCCATAAAATTGAAAAGGGTCAGTTTTTATTCCCCTGGCACAGTAGTTCCGAACGCCGATCTCCAGTGCGCAGCGCACCTGGTGAGCGCGGGGCGGGGCGGGGCGGGCGCGCACCAGGCTGCAAGCCCCACAGCCGGGGAGGCTCGCGGACAACTTTGTTGCTTTATGGATTTCTCATACATCGTGCCGCAGCACAACACATCTAGAGAGTAGATCCGCAACGCCCCCCCCCCCCCTCTCTGCCCTGTCTGAGTGCACGCTCCTTGAAGTGTTCGCGTATCAAGTCGCATTCGCGTATTAGAGAGAAAACCCGCCCACGCCACGCCCCCTTAGTAGCGATTTAAAGCGAGGTCAGCATTTTTGTAACCAGAGCCCCTCCGAGCGGCCCGGCCGGGCCGGGCATCCGGGAGGCCCAGAGAATACGAGCAATAACAATATCATACAGAAGGAATGCTTTCTAAAAAAAAATAAAGAAACGCAGAAAAAGAGGGAGAGTGACGGAAACGCCGCGCGCGCGCGCACACACACACGATGTGAGGGGCAACATCGCGAGGGGTAGGAACACGACAGGAGGGACAGAACAGGCGGTGCTTGTAAGGAGAGTACCGGCCGATGAGTGACTTTCTTTCCCCGTACCACTTTGGTGATGAATATCACATGAGTGTGAGGGGGGAGCTTGCAGCATGCCCTGGTCTGCGCGCCGCGTCGCGCCGCTATCGGTTCCCAGTTGGCCTGGCTCGCCTCCCGATGTACCGGGGACGTCGAGCGCTCGCTCCTTACTGATGCAGGCCAGGGCCTGGCCCCCACCCCCTCCCCCTGCCGGCCCCTCCAGCCACCGGAAATAGGAGGAATGCTCGCTTTATTAAACGCGCCCAGTTTAAGGTAATACCGCTGTTCTCCTCCTGGCGGTCCTGAATTTTGCACGAGCAGAGCTCGGCTAGCTCTGCGCGGCTTGCACTGCAGTAAAGTGCCCTGCTTTCGGCTCCCGCATGTAAAGCAGCGGTGGTGCCCCGTGGCGCAGCGCTACCGCCCCGCCCCGCCCCGCCCCGCCCCGCCCCGCCCCACCGCCTGCACATTTTTAACCGAGTCTTTCGTCTCCGTGCGCCTGCAGGGGGACCAGCGGCATCGACATCGACCTCCGGAGGGTCGACATCGACCAGTGCCCGTCGCGGCCCGGCTCCACCGAGCTCAACATCTTCGCCGCCTCCGACAAGTGCAAGAAGAGGACCACCGAGGTGAGGAGAGGGGCGGGGCGGGGCAAAGCCAGACGATATGGGCGGGAGGGAGGGAGACGTCACCTTTCTCATGGCCTTCTCCGGCTGCCGCCGCCCGCAGTGCGTCGCCATTAAGGGACTGGGGTTCCGGCGCGGCTCGTACCAGTGCGTCTGCAGGAAGGGCTTCTACTTCCCGGACACCAAGGCGACGCGCCGCGCCTTCAATGGCAGCCACATCGAGGAGGAGTACGAGAAGATGCAGTTGGTAAGTCGAAAAAAAAAATATCAAAATTTATAAAGCCATCCTTAAGGATTTCAATAAAGTGCTCGCGCACAAGTAAGTGGTTTCTTTTCCACCCAGTGCAGTTTTACTATGGTAACTTTCGCAATTTTTCTCGTTATTTCCCCCCCGTGAGACTTAACCGCCCCCTGCCCGGGCCGGGCCGGCCCTTCGGTTCCCCAGCAGGGCCAGGACTCGGAGTACGTGGTGCCGGGCGCCTTCGAGTGCCTGCAGTGCGCCGAGGGCTGCGAGTCGTGCGAGGACAGCCGGCCGTGCGTGCTGGCGCTCAACTGGGCCGTGCGCACCGCGCTGCTCGTGCTGTCGTGCGCCATCATCTGCTGCCTGCCGGCCGTCCTGCTCTTCACGTGGAAGTACCAGCACGTCAAGGTGGTCCGCGCGGCCAGCCCCGTCCTGCTCAGGGTCATCGTCCTGGGCGCCTTCTTCATCTACTGCACTGTGAGTTGGGCTCAGCAGCAGGGATCGCATCGCAGGAAGAGAGGCGGACTTCTCAAGGGAAAAAAAAATGTAAATTTGTCCTCAGACGATCGTGTCGTACTTCAAGCCCCGCGTGTTCACCTGCACGCTGAGGCTCTGGCTGCGCGAGCTCGGCTTCTCCCTCACCTACGGCGCGCTCATGTTCAAAACATGGAGGTAAGATGTGTCCCGGGCCGGACCCTCAGCACTCCGACCCCCCTGAGGGGCCCCCACGCCCCGCTGTCCGGGCCCCGCCCCCTCAGGAGCCCCCCACACCCCACTGTCCGTGCACCACCCCTTCAGGGACCCCCCTCCCCACTTTCAATACCCCACCCCTCAGGGGCCCCTGCGCCCCTATGTCCAATGCCCCACCCCTTCAGGGGGCCCCCCACGCCCCTACGCATCACCGGGCATCAAGTACATCACGTGGCCTGCGAATTAGAAGGTAGAGGGCCCGCTGAGGTGCTCGTATGAGAAAACGGTTATGGGGAAAGTTGCGCTTATTTTATAGGATAAGTTCGGGTGCGCGGGCTTGCGGCCGCTTGCGGCGCGCGGGGTGACATGTATACGGCGGGCCGCTGCCAACTACTCATTTAACCATAAAGATGGAAATGGTTAATTTTTCCTATAAAGTATACACAACGAGGGGGCAACCACTCCCCATCCTTGTGTACACGGGATTTCTACTGATTTTACAAGATTTCTCTCAGATTTTAAGAGATTTCTCTGGGATTTCATGAGAATTCACAAGATTTCTCACAGATTTCATGAGATTTCTCACAGATTTCATGAGATTTCACAAGATTTCAATGAGATTTCATGAGATTTCTCAGTTAGATTTCCAAGGATTTCATCGAGATTTCCGAGGATTTCATCGAGATTTCTGAGGATTTCATCGAGATTTCTGAGGATTTCATCGAGATTTCTGCAGGTTTGTACACAGGATTTCACGAGTGGTTGCCCCCTCGATACACAACGTTGCCCTACCACGAGGGGGTCGTCCTTGGTGCAGGGCCGCCGACGGAAATACAGCTTCCTGTTGAACTCACCGTGCCTCTCCAACGTCTCCTCCGCCAGGATCTCCGTCATCTTCCGCGTGCGCTCCGCCAAGGCCGTGAAGATCACGGACGTGGAGCTGCTGCAGCGGGTGGGCGCGGTGGCGGGGCTGTTCGGCGTGCTGCTGGCGGTGCGCACCCTGGTGGACCCGCCGCCCGTCATCGTCGGCAGGACGGCGGACGACCTCAAGGCCTTCCTCTGCCGCACCGACTGGTGGGACCACTGCTTCACGGTCTGTGAGTACAAAGAGGGTCGACCAAAATAATATCAGCATGCGTTGTATAAACGTGCGGGCGGGAAGAAGAAGAAAACATTTTCAAGTGTATAACGAAAGTGGGCGTTGAGGAAACCTCCACGGCGTATCACAAAAACCAACAGCTGGGCGTTATAAATCACGGGCGGCTCTATTCTCCCGTGCGAGGCGGGACGGGACGGGACGGGACGGGACGGGACGGGACGGGACGGGACGGGACGGGACGGGACGGGCGAAGCTTTTTAATCTTGCTCCAGTGCGGGGCTATTGTCCAGTCGCTATAATTAAATCTCGGAAAGAGTTGCTTTATCTCGGCCTTTTTATCTCCCAAGTTGGGCGGGGCGGGGGCGGGCGCTGGTCCAATGCGTCCGCACAAGTCACACGAGCAAGCTTTCTTTTTCAAAGTTAAGGGGTGGGGGAGGGGGGAGTGAGGAAGTCAGGCTGACAGGCCGCGCGGGGTGGTGGGGGGGGAGTCCGCCAAGGTCAGTATAAATCAGCGGCGTGCTGTCTGCCACCTGAAGTGTTTCCCTAAGTGCCGAGCGCTGCCCCCGCCGCCCTTCCCCTCCAGGCGGCAATGGGCGAGCAAGGAGTCCACTCGGGGGGCCTGGATATAATCCTCAGCGCTGTTGGGCCCCTTATTCCAACGCGCGCAACAGCGGAGGGGCGGGGCGGGCTGGAGGGCGAGCCGTCAGGTCAACGTCGCCTGCCAACTAGTTCTCTCTCTCCCACCCGAGGAACACTCGCCTCCAGACACGCATGTCTCCGACCCCGCGAGAGAGAGAAAGAGCGAGAGAGAGAGAGAGAGAGAGAGAGAGAGAGAGAGAGAGAGAGAGAGAGAGAGAGAGAGAGAGAGAGAGAGCGCCGGAGAGCGCGCAATTGAATCTCGCAAACAGACCCAAGACGCTTGCCGCCCCCGCGGACCTCAGTTTAAAGTTTCATGACGGTGAATAAGTGCCGTCTTGTGTCGCTGGGGCTGGGGGTCGCTGCCCCACCCTGCCGGCGTGGCGACCGCCGCTCGCGGGCTGTCCATTGAGACCGTCGTGATGGCGGACAGGGCAGCACAGCGGTCTTAATGAGACAGATGCGAAAGTATTTCAAGAAGAAACCGCGGGAGCGCGCGCGGGGGGCCGGGCGGGGCGGGGCGGCGGGGTAGGGTTTTAAACGCGCGAAAAGGGGCCATTAAATGTTTCGGTTTTGTCAGGGTGGCTCGGGTGGTAATTACGAGCGGCTCCAGCCGCAGCTCCGGTCACGGCGCGGGCATTTCTCACACGAATGGGAGCGGCCTGGATAAATACTTGAGCAGCCCTGGGCTGGGCCGGCGCGTCCCCGGCAGCGGCGCGGCGGCGGCGGGGCGGGGCGGCCGCAGGTTGAAATATCTCCCGCCACCCCTACCCCGCCCCGCCCCGCTGAGGGGTACGCGACAATATACAAAAATTGGACGATGGGAAAAATTACCCCTTTACTTTCCGCCTCTGCCTTTTTCGTGCAGTATGATAGTGCAGGTCGGTATCGCTGGGATCTTTGCATTAAGTTAAAAGTCCCGAACAGCGGGTCCTAGAGGTCTTACAATCCCCTATGTAAGTTCCTGCAGGAGCTGCCTAGGGTTAGCGGCGGGCGGTGCCGGGGGCGGTGCCGGGGGCGGTGCCGGGGGCGGTGCCGGGGGCGGTGCCGGGGGCGGTGCCGGGGGCGGTGCCGGGGGCGGTGCCGGGGGCGGTGCCGGGGGCGGTGCCGGGGGCGGTGCCGGGGACGGTGCCGGGGGCGGTGCCCGTCAGCCGGAGCCCCATCAAGCCCGTCGGGAGGCATCAGGCTCGCTCTCTCGCGGATATTTATCGCGGGATCATTTTCTCGGCGCAATAGAGGATAATGGCTGTGGGGCTGGGCTGGCCTACCGCAACAGCCTAACCGCCACTGCTCGCCGAGCCGCGTAGTCGGGCGAGGCGAGGCGAGGCGAGGCGAGGCAACGCTTCCCTCCCGGTGAGAAATATGACCGGTGTGCGGTTTACTTCCCCCATTGAGAGGGCCGCCCCGCCGCGCCCCGCCCCGCCCCGCCCCGCCCCGCCTGGAGGGGCTGCTGCTTGGCTCGGCTGCCGTGGCACTGCGGCGTGGAGCTGCACTGCAGAGCGGAGCCCCCATGACTCATCACACGTCCCCGCAGGATGCGCTATACTATTGTCACATGCAGCCCTCTGGCGCCAGAGAGTACTATATATTTTTGCTACCGTAGCTTATCCGTTTACTTGATAAAGATAACCGTTACATCCGACGATGTTTAACCTGTCAAAGCGCACTTTTTAAAAATTCAATTTTTTTTTCCTGCACACTGATTTGCTTAAGGCGGCTTGAAAGCGGAGATAATTGGGTGAGGGGAGGGGCAAGAACTAGAGACCAGCTGAGGGAGCCGCCTTATTATGAAGGTTTTGATGCCGGACCAGGACACGGATTAGCATGGGGCGGACCGCAGCGGATCGGGTTAATTGAAACGGTGCCTCTGCTTCCGGCATCTACGGAGCGAATGCTAAGTCCGGCTCGGCTCCGGGCAACACCGGCTCCGGGCAACACCGGCACTGTTCCGTGCCGTAACCTGGCCAGGCCAGCCCGAGCGCCGTGCGGCCGGGGCGGGGCGGGGCGGGCGGGGCGGGGCGGGCAGCAGGGACCCCCGGGGGGCGCCTATGGAATCGAGATGGGACAAGCCGCGCGCCCTGCCCGCCCGCCCGCCCGCCCGGCCCGGCCGCAGCGCCCCGGGCACCAGCTGGAGACTAATTCATCCCCAGACAGCTGCGCGTTCCAACCCCCCACCCCCTCCCCACCTGCAGCTGCACGCCGCCTCGCACAAGGACGCAATACAAGAAAAAAAACTCCTGCCTTGTTAGCTGCCCCCGCTGCCGCCGCCACCTGTAAGGTGGAGAGTGGTGGAGAGAGACGGGCGCGACCCGCCCCGTCAACTTTTTGCGACCAAGTTACACGGCGGGGCGGGGCGGGGCGGGGCGCCTACACACGCAAAGTTGTAGCGGCTCATGTGTGCCGTCAGGCCGGCAGTAGCCTTACCCCTGGTCCCTCCAGCATCTCCTCGCTATGCCCGCCACGTAGGGGTAGGGGCGCCCGGCCCGTCGTCCGCCCCGCCCCGCCCCGCCTGGGGGGGCCCGACCCCCCGAGCCCCACTGCTTACCTGCCGGCTCCTTCGCCTCGCCTCGCCCCGCCCCGCCCCGTTCTGGGGCTGACAACCACTGGCTGGGCCACTGCATCACATTCCGTCAATGGGGTGGAAAACGACGAGCGCCACGCGCAAAAAATTGAGCGAGTATTTTCTTTATTTGTTGTCTTTCATGCGGATTACTGTTTTCCAGTTCAGCTCATATATATATGTAACACGGAACCCTTTGGCAGGTTTTGAAAAGAGTGAATGGTAAAACGAACTCGGTGATTGAGAAAGGAAACGACTGGCAGTAGTACGGCTACCGGGGGTGATCGATGGGTGCGTTAGAGAGGGAGAGGGAGAGAGCGAGAGGGAGTGAGGGAGAGAGGGAGAGAGAGAGAGAGAGAGAGAGAGAGAGAGAGAGAGAGAGAGAGAGAGAGAGAGAGAGAGAGAGAGAAGGGGTGGGGGCAAAGCAATAACGCACAGCAGCAGAGCAGGCACGCGGTGCGCTGAAAACAAAAGAACGGAGGAAATTATCCGAGGCGAACGGGGGGCGGTGCTGGCCTTCCGGGTGACGGAGATCAGTGCGGAAAGAGAGGAGAGAGGGAGGAGAGAGAGAGAGGGGGGGAGAGGGAGAGGGAGAGGAGAGACAGGGATGAGACAGGAGGGTCGCAAGACGAGGACAAGAGCAGCGGACACGCTTGAGCCCATTTTTAATTGGTCTGTCTGCGCCTCCGTCGGGCCCCGGCGGGGTGGAGCGGGGAGGGAAGGGCGGAGGGGGAGGGGGGGGGGAGCGGGCCCCAGGGGACGGCACGGGACGGCCTGATGATACCAATCGGCTCCCAGGCCTCCCTCCACCAGCACGACGCCGGCACGACTGCCAGCGCGCACCTGCTGCAATACGAGGAAAAATCCACACATTCTGTGTAACAGAAAATAAATGGATTCGCCGGTATTTTTTTTTTTTCGCGTGCAGCCGCATGGTCAAATAAAGCATACGAGCCATGCTTTTTGTTCCGATCAATCCAGCATGGGACGCCAACAGTCCGCCAGCCAGGCCCAGCCCAGCGCAGCCCAGCCACCCCCGCGGGGCACCGCATGGCCGCATGGCACTACACTTTTCCCTCTCATTATTTATCCCGACCGTTCCCAGTCGCTTGTTGTGTTCGCCCCTTGAGCCTTAATTGGCGAATCCTGTGTTGTTGTTTTTTTTTCTCGTCTGTATATAGGGTTTCTTTATTTTTTTAAAAAAAGAGCGTCGGTTTTACTCTGTCCCCACGGGAGCGGCGGCTGGGCAGGCGTGCGGCGGACCACAAACTGACCCTCGCCGCTACACTGTGAAAAGTGCCTTTAGATTTGGAGGGAAAAAAATTACATTAAGCGTTTTGTAAAATCACAACAAAGGTATTCTAAAATTTCAAGCACTACGTATCGACTTGGAATGCATTGACGAACAAAAATCAAGCTTTCGTAGTTTTACAGCATGGTGTGTCAATAGTGATTTACAGAATAAATTGCAAATCTAGAATATTTTTCCCGGTGTGCGCACTCTGCCCCCCGGCTCCCGGCCACACCACGCCACGCCTGCTGGCTTTTAGTTCCGCCCGGCGCTCGCCGGGGGCGGGCGGGGAGGGGAGCATAGGGGGTAGAAAAAGAGAAAGGGTCAGGGGGGCAGCTGCCGCGGGCCATGCTGGGGCCAAGCACTGTGCGGGCGGGCGGCGCGCCGCGGGCGTAGGCGTGCGGGAGGGCGTGCGTGAAGCCGACAACTGCTGCGAGTCGGGTCAAGTATCCCGTAGGCGAGGGGTCCCGGCGGGGTCCCGGCGGGGTGCCCACAGGTGCCGCCGGCCCCGCGCCCTGTCCAGCCCACCGTGTGATTTTTTAGGATTTTAAGGTCAAGATAGAAGGGGTAGTAAATGTGCTAGAGGGAAAGAGAGACGGTGGGGGTGGGGGTGGGGGTGGGGCGGCTTTACTCCTCACTGGCGCCGGCGCCGGCCAGCGTCACGCTCGAAACATAAAGTCCGAGGACAGCGGCGCAGGCCAGGGGTGCCAACGGTCATCTTTAATAAAGTGCTGTCTGGGGGGCGGGGGGGACATGTTGCACATGCCCGCCCGCCCTGGGCGGGCACTCCCTCGCACTCACGCTACACCACCCTCCCTATCTCTCTCTCTCTCTCACTCTCTCTCTCTCTCTCTCACACACACATACACACTAAAAAAACCTACGTGAGCGTACGTGCGTGTGAGTGTGCAGTTGACACGATTTCGCGCTTTTCAACTAATCTTCTCTCTCTCTCTCTCTCTCTCTCTCTCTCTCTCTCTCTCTCTCTCCCGCGTGATTTAGGGGCTTTAATTAATTTAGGGGCGGCTTTCGGCACAAGAGCCAGGTGGTTATGATATTCGAGATATGAGCGCGCGCCCCGCCCCGCCCCGTACAGTCGGGAGCCGTCACGGTTTATCTGTCTGCGGAATTGCCGCCCAGCCGTGACGTATTCCCGGCCGTATATTTCACGTCACGTCCGCGCGCGCGCGCACACACACTCACGTCCAGACACGTGCGCGTGTATACACGAAGAAAAAAAACAACCCGTGGGGAGATATTTATGAACGTCGTAACAACGCAGATACACCACTATTTAAATAATGTCATGAGCGTCGCGTATGAATTTTCCTATTTGTTTTTCTTTTCCTCTCAAAGTGGAGCTGTCGTTTCTGCTGTGGGGCGTCCGCCTGTGCATCGTGGTGCGCAAGGCGCCCACCGAGTTCAACGAGGCGCGGTACATCTCCATGGCCATCTACAACGAGTTCCTCCTGTCCATCTTCCTCAACGTGTCCATGTGAGAGCGGAGATAAAACTGTTGCCCCACTTGTGCAGGGCGCGCGCCGCGGGACGCCACGCCGGGCTCTAACTCGCACTTGTTGGCGTTGCAGGCTGTTCCTGCAGTCCTCCGCCAACCCGGACCTGCTGTTCATCATCCTGTTCGCGCACACCCAGCTCACCGTCACCCTCCTGCTGGCGCTCATATTCGGCAGCAAGGTGAGAGGAGCGGGGAGGCAACCCGTGTGAGTAGGCAAACAGTGCAACAGGGCGGGCGCCCCGTCTCCCAAGGTCGCAGGGGTTCGCAAGGACACGCGGACGTCCGCGCGGACGACGATGTCGGCCCCCGCGATGCGGAGGGATGTCCGTAGGGACCGCAGCGCGGCCCACCGCGTCCCGCCCCGCCCCGCCCCGCCCCGCACCCCCAAGCATGCGGACGAGGAATCCGTTCGGCACGGCGGGGGGCGGCGCGCCCGGCCGGGGCCTGGGGCCTTAGAGGGGCGGCCCACCCCACTCCCTATTCGCAAAGACATTCCAATTGATAGTGGACGCCCCCGCCACCCCGCCCTGACGGCCCCGCCCCGCCCCACCCGGCACCCTATACCTATCCATCCAGCCATCCCTTACACCACGGCCTGGCCTGGCCCTCGATGATTGTTATCGGTATCGACGAGGTACTTGAGCACCGCGCGGGGGGCGGGGGACAAGGACAGGGGCGGGACGCAGCTTATCGCCCGCTTAGCCCCACTGTACAGCGGCGGGGGCGGCGGAAAAGAGCGCCCGGCCCGGGAGGCGAGGCGAGGAGGGCCTCCGCTCAGCCCTTTATGAAGCCCGCGACATTCAAACTCGCGCCAAGGGCACTCGACGATAAATGGTGAAATTACAAGGGATGAAAATAAGATTGCAGGCCTGGTGAGAGCGGGGGGGTGTGGAGAGTGAGAGGAGACGTGCAGGCGCGTTAACAAGACACTATTTGCATTTATCATCGCACCCGGCCGACAGGTGGGGCTAATTGCGCTCGACGAAATGCCACACGGTTGGAGGAACGCAGAGCGCGCAACAGAGAGGAGAGAGAGAGAGAGAAAGAGAGGGGAGGGGGATGGCCAGGGGGAGCAGCAGAGGGGAGGGTGTGGGCTGACTAGACGCTCATCAGGGGGAGACACAAGATAAGGAGCCGCCCGGCCCGGCCCGGCCAGCGCGGAGCGGAGAGCGCCTTACCAGCCGAGGATATACCTGCCCGCATAGCAGGCGCGCAGAGCGGGCGGCCTAACTACACGGCGGTCAACCCGCCGCGCTTAAGAGGGCTCGTCGAACACAGGGTGCGGATACGACTGGGGAGGGGGGAGGAGGGGAGGAGGAGGAGGAGGAGGAGGAGGAGGAGGAGGAGGAGGAGGAGGAGGAGGAGGAGGAGGAGGAGGAGGAGGAGGAGGAGGAGGAGGAGGAGGAGGAGGAGGAGGAGGAGGAGGAGGAGGAGGAGAAGGAGGAGGAGGAGGAGGAGGAGGAGGGGGAGGAGGAGGAAAAGTGAAAAATAAAGAGGAAGAGAAGGGGCGTGCAACGGGCGATTCACTTGGAGTGACGACTCGCTGCGAGTGGGTGGAACAAGGGCGATTGGAGGAGAGTCCAACTCGAGCGGAGCCGGCCGGGTCGGGCGTGTCGACTTACCTATTTTTTTTTATCCCCCCCCCCTCCCCCATTCTTTTGCAAGGTGTCGCACCACCAACAGGAGCTAAAACGGCGCGGTTCAAGGACCTGGTCCGGCCGGGCTCTTCCCGTCCCGTGGCCAGAGTGTTCCAGAGACACCGAGCCCCTCATCCACTCCGCCCACCGCCGGGCCGGGCTCCTGTCGCTGCCTTGAATATTCATTCGGATTCAGATTCGCTGAAAGTGAGAATACTTGGCGGTCTCGCCGTCGGTCCCTAGCCTCCGTCCTCCCCGTAGACAGCGCGTGGGTACCCGCTCGCCTCGCTCGCCACTAACCTAAATGCCACCCTCCCCCAGGTCCATCTCGTCTCCCCGCGGCAACGTCAAGACGCTGAGACGCCCACGGCCCGGCCCGGCCGCTTATTTTGAGAAGCTCATCGAGTTCGGCACCCAGCTGCCAGAAAGCCCCAAATATCAAGCGTTCGATTAGGTTAGGTTAGGCTAGGTTAGGCTAGGCTAGGTTAGATTAGGCTTGGCTAGGTTAGGTTAGCCTACCCTAATTTAACCTAACTCTTGAAATTCGGAGTGAAAGGGGCCGTACTTAGTGAAGCGGGCACATGTTGGTGCCGAACTCGATGAGCTTTTCAAAATAAGCGGCCCGGCCCGAGCCGACCGTCACCCGACCTCGCCAAGCCAAGCCGACCCCCCGGCCCGGGCGAGTCCTCTCCTCACTCTAAAATATATCAAGTCGGGGACGTGTCTGACCACGTCGTGACCAATTAGGCAAATCCTCGTGGCGCCAGTCCACCCCGCCACTGTCATCAGGGGCCGAAACAGCTGCGAAACAAAGTGACACGGGGAGGGGGGGGGGAGATAGGCCTAATGGAAATGAGAGGGCTGAGCGGGAGCTCCGGCTAATGCGTCCGGGCGGGGCGGAACGCGACGCGTGCATGTGCACAGCTTCCGAGGACGGCGCGGGGCGGGGCGGGGCGGGGCGGGGCGGGGCGGGCGTCGTTAGAGGTAAGCCACCTCGAACCCTGCACCCCCGGCACATCCCGGCAGCCGGAAGAGGAGCCTGGCATTTTCTCAACAAAAAGATGACACAGCCTCTCTCGCTTTGACTGACACTAGCGCCGGGGCCGAGGCCGGGGCGGAGCAGGGCCGGGACCACGGCCTGGAGGCATCGTTAGCGGCGTGCAGCGGCAAAGTGCAGCGGCGTGCCGACACACGGCCATAAAAAGGAAAATAACTGGTGATTCTTTGTGTGAATCAGGCGTACCTGGTGTTCCGGTGCCGAGGTCGGCCGGACGAGGCCTCGGGCACGACGGGCACGACGGGGCCGACGTTCAACGCGGGCGAGATCGGCCGCGGGCCCACCACCAAGTTCAGCCATCTGCGCGCCGAGAGCCAGCAGCAGTACAACCTGCCGCCGCCCAGCCTGCTGCCCATCTCCACCTCGGCCACGGCCACGGCCTCGGTCACGGCCTCGAGCGCCAACGCGCTGCCCACGCCGCAAAAGGCCGAGGTAAGTTTAAGCTGCTGCCAGCAGGGCCTCCCCTCCCGTAGTGCAAAGTGTGCTCACCTCACCTCGCCCACGGCCTCGGCCGCCCCGCCCACTGCCCTCCCGCAGGACGAGTTCAAGCGGCTGCGCGGCGAGCTGGAGTCCCTGCGCGACCGCTGCAGGCGCGGCGGCGAGGCGCGCCTGGCCGACCTCCTCTGCGCCATGCTCGAGGACCAGCCCGCGCTGCCGCCCCCGGCCCCGCCCCCGGCCCCGCCCCCGACCAAGGTCAGCGTGGGCAGCCAGGCCGACCAGCCGGCCGACCTGAGGGCGGTGCCGGGGGCGGACCCAGCCACCGTTCAGTTCGCGGACCACCAGGGCAACCACGTGGCCGCGCGGCAGGCGGAGCACAAGCGCAACGGGGACCACGGGGATCAGCGGGAGCGCAGCCGGGAGCGCAGGGATCGGGATCGGGACAGGGATCGGGGCGTGATCCTCAGGCCGACGCTGCTCACGGTGCGGGAGCTCAGGGTGATCCAGAAGGGCTGCATCGTGCAGCAGCAGCAGCCGGCGCGGCAGCGCGCCTGCAGCAACAAGACCGTCGAGCAGCTGGACAACGCGTCCCAGCAGCCGCTCAGCCCGGCCAGCCCGCTCAGTCCGCTCAGTCAGCTCAACAGCCCGCTCAGTCAGCTCAACAGCCCGTTCAGTCAGCTCAACAGCCCGCTCGATCAGCTCGGCAGCCCGCAGCCGGACAACGACAACGGCAATTTGCACACGCTCAAGGACTCGAACCACAACGACAAGCCCGTGGAGGGCCCGGTGGCCACGCTGACCATGGTTACCGACGAGGTCACTGTTTGATTTCGTTTCGAGCGGGAGCGAGAAAGTGTGGTTAAAACGTACCTGAATAAAAAATTTCCCACCGCGTCGACAGAGATATTCGCCGTGCCGGTGATTAGCGTCCCCTTTCCATGAGGCGGGTCCTGAAAAAGAGAAAGAGAAATGTGTGAGGCATTGAACAGGGGCGAATATAGCGGACAGACTGGTCGAATCGCACAATAAAATAATTGTTCTTGATTAACGAAAGGAGAGCGGCTGGAGGATAGATCTTTTTATCCTCTGTTTTCTTTCTTTTTGGCGTGAACGTGTCAGCCATCCCCTCCCATTTACTTTTTTTTTATTTTTATTTCTGTGCTTTATACCTCCACGCTCGGGGCGGGGTAGGAATTGGAGTGGGGAGGAGAGGGAAAGAGAGGAGAGGGAAGGAGAGCTAGCGAGGGTTCAGGTCTCGTCTGGTCCCCATTCTCCACTTTATTGACTTTGCTTCCAGATTGGTGAGAAAGGTTCAAGGCGGGTCGGGCCTCTCCCTCCGTCCCTCATCGGGGAGCTCTGATATTATCAGTGGAAGATATCTCCTAAGAATTACCCAACTGCCGCTGTGATGGGAGAAACAAATTTGCTTTGAGGTATCGTCGGCTTTAGCATGATTACACCGACTTAGCGGGCGGCTCGGCATTGGACTGCGCCACTATGGATAGTACAGTAGCAGCCGAATTCGCGATAACGCGGGGGGAAATTTTTTATCAATAGCAAATGAGAAATTTGCTATAAATATTATATAGGATGAGGTGCAGATGCGTTATGTATTTTTGGAAAAGAGAATGAGCTGTAATTTGTATTTTTTTGCGCAAGTCAATCAAGCAACCCTTACAATGGGAAACGAGTTTTGAGATATCCAGCAGAGAATTAAAAGTGTCGCCCAAACTATGCTTAAACAAAGTGACGTGATGTGCCAAAAACGTGAGTTCTAGTATGCATAAGTTGTAAATAAAATCTTTCTACTGAATAAAATGTTATTTCTCTCACTAACGCGCCTGCCTCGCGGTCTCAGTTCTCTTTTTATCCCCGTTTTATTCCCCCTTCCGCTCCGACGACCAAAGATTAAAGAACAACATCAAGTGACAAGCGGGACAGGAAGTTATACAGAGAAAAGATGTGGCAGACCTGAAGCTGAGCTGAGCCGGGGCGGGGCGGGGCGGGGCGGGGCGGGGCGGGGCGGGGCGGGGCGGGGCGGGGCGGGGCAGCGCCCAGGTGAGAGAGCGCGAAACTTTTCGCGGGCGCATAATTAATACCCCGCGCGTGCCAAAAGACAAGTCCCGCCGTGATTTATGGCAAAAGTCGTGTTAATTATAAACACAGAGAGACATTTTCAGCTTGACCCGCGACCAGGGAGCCGTGCCCGCCTCATAAATATAAACGGTCGCGGCCGCAAAAAGTTAAGTCAGCGCGGGCGGGGGGCGGGGCGGGGCGGGGCGGGGGCCATCGACAAGCGCTCTGCTTCGTGGAGGTCTTTATTCTCGCACGCTGTTCTGTTCCCCCCGC
The DNA here is from genome assembly GCA_033675135.1 of Frankliniella intonsa. Taxonomy (NCBI): domain Eukaryota; kingdom Metazoa; phylum Arthropoda; class Insecta; order Thysanoptera; family Thripidae; genus Frankliniella; species Frankliniella intonsa. Next base: position 3,389,228 of record CM066248.1, read on the forward strand.
GCATGGGTCGCCACGCGCTGAGGTGAGATACTTGGCACCATGCAGGGGCGCGCGCCTAAAAGGGATGCTCGCTCGCTCGCGCTCTTTCGCGGACAGCAGTAACCCTGACGCAACACGCCGAGAAAAAGAAAAAAAAGAGAAAAAAATGGGATCCTGAGACAAATTCATGAGGCTACTTCGTGCCTAAAAAAACAGAAATGAAGCGCTTGACAATAACTCCGGTCCACACGTGTCGCAAAGTGTGAGGAACACGATACCGCGCGCGCGCCCTAGATGCTGCTGCTGTGCCACGTGCAGGGCAGGCATCAGGCGCCACCTGCGCCACCTGCCCGCCCCGCCCCGCCCCGCGGCGCCTAGCTCAACCGCACGGTAAGTAATTACTAGTAAGTAGTATTTACACTGCGGTGGCCGCGTCAGGAGGAGGGGGGGGGGGGAGAAAGAGGGAAGAGGGGGGCCCGGCGGCCGGGCCGGGCCTGGCTGGGCCGTGCACTTGAGGGGCCGCCCCGCCCCGCCCCGCCCCGCCCCGCCCCGCCCCGCCCCGCCCCGCCGCGGCCCGCCGCACGCCAGCCGCCCGCCGGCCCGGCCCCGCCGCAGTCTCGGCCAAGACGCCGGCCAGATCCGATACGAACCGCTCCTCTCTGGAGCCGGTGCTGGGCAGAGCGAACGTGCTCGCGCGCGCGCCCGCGGGAGCGCCCGTGTGTGTGAGTGTGAGAGAGAGGGAGAGAGAGTACTAGTGCGGCCCGAGTGTGAGTGTGAGAGAGAGAGAGTACTAGTGCGGTGCGGTCCGAGTGTGAGCGTGAGCGCCACGCACACGCGTGTGTGAGCGCCCGCGCGCGTGCGTGTGTGTGTGTGCCAAGTGGAACATTACTGGAGTGAGGAGCACAGTGCCGGTGCGTGCGCAGCGTGGCGTGGCGTGGCGTGGCGAGGTAAGGAGCCCTCTCCTCTCCCTGGTCTAGGCTGGCGGGCAGGCCTCGGCTGCCATTATTAGACACCTTAAGGAAAGGCGGCCTGCTTGGTAGGCAAGCTCGTCAGGTCCGGACAATGCATGACGTGTGTGTGTGTGTGTACCTGCACTGTTCTATACACGCATTAAAAATGCAGAGTGAGAGTCGGTTTCTAATGACAATTAAAGGATCCCTGTATGTCTTGTGATGTGCAGAGAGGCTAGAAAACGGCCCCGTATTACCCTATGTATGTACATAATGTCAAATTATTTAGAAAAAAATGTAAACGGTTCTAATATTTCGCACGAATACCTGCAAGGTGTTTCGAGGATAAATCAAGCCCTTGACATCGCCCGCTCACCTTCCCATTCGCTGATGTCCGTCATTTATCTCACAACGGTAATGCCCCTGGCTTTCAACGGGACGCGAGGCGCGGCCGGGCCGGGCCGGGTCAGACCAGCAGGTCCACCACGAAACAATGAGGAGAAGAAGAATAAAGAGGTAAAAGAAAACTAGGGAAAAAACGATGGCGATGACATCGCCGCGCGGAGAGGCGTTTTGCCTTTGTTGCTGTATCATTTACGTAGCGCAATTGCTCGCTGCCGCTGGTCAGCACTGGCGGCCGGGCGGGGCCGGGCCGGACCTGGGCAGGCAGGCGGTCCAACCAGGAACCATTACCGGCCATGACTATAGGGGCAATTTTTATTCATGCTGCCGTTTCTACCCCCTACAGTGCGGTGCTGTGAGCATCAAGCGGACAGCTAGGCCCGTCCGCACGGAAAAAAATATCTGAGTTGAGCCTGCTATGACTATTAGCTGGGAGAGCTTTACGTATCGACTGGTATACACTTAGTCAACTTTTTCTAGCTAGCCTGGTGAATATTTTGCTGGGGCAGTCATAAACGTTAGTTGTGAGTTGTGCTAATGCGGTTTCTAAAGAAGCGGATGCACTGCTGACCCCAGTTGACATGGGGTACCTTGTCTCAACAAACCTCTTGGCACAGGCAGCTAAACATTGGTACTCACAGCTAATATTTCGCTTGTTGGGCTAGCATAAAAATTGACTGAATGGAAACCCGTCAACACATAGGCTGCGGTCGCTTAATATTTTTTTTCCCCCCGTGCGGAGCAGCTGGCAGGCCTGCGGGGCGGGGCGGGACCAGCTCGACGCGACCCGGCTCCATGACCCCAAACAGTTTCGCCCTTTCTGCCCTGGCACAGCGCCTCTGTTCCACGCACACACGCGGTGGGCAGAGCCGCGGGCGGGGGCCGCTCCGCGCGGCGGCCGGGTGGGTGGTCCGCGTGTTGTTTCCAGTTAGTTTAAACGTTTTTACGCCCCTCAAAGGGAAAACAAAACAAAACAAACCGACGTGTGCATAATGTAAGGGGCGTTTAAGTTTGTGAAGTACGCGGTGCGATCGCGTCGGGCCGGGCCGGGGCTGACGGCTGACAGTCTGACGGGCGCCGTGCCGTGCCGTGTGAGCAGCGCCCCGCCGCACCCGCGCGCACAGCCCAGCCCACTCCACAGCGCGCTGGATATTTCAGAGGAGCGCCTTGAGAAATGTCTGTAAGAGTTACGGGAAAATTTTCCAAGAGAAATGCCGTAAAGTTACGATATTACATTGTAAAATTACACAATATAATATAATATATAATAATATTATATCATATAATAATTACACAATATAATATTATAAGGACACTTGGGATTCTGGATTCTTAAACGAGCACAAATAGGCTTTCGTAAATTTACGATTTCCATCGTAAAGTTACAACACCGTGTGTAAATCTCCAATTACGAGAAAAGTCGTGAATTTACACAGATATTTTTCACAGTGAGGTGTTTCACGAAGGAATCTAAAAGCAACGAGGATATACGTACGAGCCCGAGCCGTCAATCACGCCGCATATCTCCCGGGTGCGGGGCGGCGCGGGGCGGGGCGGGGCGGGGCGGGGTGTGCCGGCCAGTGCCGGGTGCGTAAGTGACTCTGTCCGGTCCTTTCACCGCACAACAGGTCCCTATAGTGTAAGCCGGCCCCGCCCGGCACCTATCGCTCGCCCTTGTTGTACGCGGCACGCAGTGCGGGGCGGGGCGGGGCGGGGCGAGGCGGGGCGAGAAAGTAAATAAATAAATATGTCCCGTTTACAAAGGAAGGGAAAGAGCGATAGTGGCGTGACAGGTGGCGGTGAGACCTCGCCCCCATGCACGTGCCCGACACGTGCACGTGCACACAGAGACGCAGACGCTGCGCGAGGCTTGTTTTTTCGTCATCAGCGTCACGTCACGCGTCTCCATAACGACGTCCATCAGGAAAAACGATCCCTTATAAAAAGACGTGAAAGAAAATTGACGGTGGCCGACGGCGCGAAGCCATTGACGAAAAAGACCGGTCGATTATTAGCGAAAATAAGGCGGGCAGAAACAGGAGGGTAGACCGACCAAACCCTGCCCCTCGGCGTGAGCGTAGGCCTGGCTGCTGATGAGCGCGCCCACCCTGCCCCGCCCCGCCCCGCCCCGCCGCGCCCCGCCCCGCCCCGCCACACCACACCACGCGCCTCGTGGCAAATAGAAACTTTGCTGCAGGCTACGTTTCGCTCCAGCGAACTAGATTGAGAAAGGAATGACGACAGGATTCACCCGGGGTACCCCTCGTGTAGCACGTGCCTGCGAGCGTCCCCACCTGCAGCTGCAGCGGCGCACGCAGCCTGCCTGCAGGCCCTGGAGGCCCAGCTGCAGGTGGCGCCGTGCCGTGCCGTGCCGTGCCCGCCGCGGCGTCCTCAGCTGCTTGCCAGCGCCGGTTATCGCAGAGGCATCGTTTTGGCGGGCGCCAGCGCCGCCACATCACAGCCGGGTACAGCAGACGTACCGGCCGTATCAGAGAACACGTAAGAGTAATGCGGGCTGCCTACCATCACGGCGCCTTACGGCTGGAGCGGGTAGGCAAACCCGCACGCTGTGTTCTCTGAAACACCTGGTGCAACGGGCTCGATAACCGCGGGAGGAGCCGTCAGCTAGCTGCAGTCAAGCGGTCATTTTCTAGCCAGTCAGTCATTTAGTCTGTCGTCAGTCAGTTTGTCAGTCGAGTCCAGCCGAGCCGCAATACTCGCGCCAACACCCACCACTGACGAACGACTTCCCACCCCATTCTCTCTCTCTCTCTCTCTCTCTCTCTCTCTCTCTCTCTCTCTCTCTCTCTCTCTCTCTCTCTCTCTCCCTCTGCTGTCGATGCCGCCGCGACAAGACAAACCGTTGGCGGCCCCATCGCTATGCGGAGCGCCGCGCTTCGCGCGCCAAAGAAGAAGAGGAAAAAAAAACACATACACGTGCTAATCTGTCACTGCCTCCCGCGAAACAGCAGGAAATGAAGTCCGCTAGAGTGCGGCACTGCATGCGCCACACGCACGGGCCGCGACACGTACCGGCGGGGCGACACGCGACAGAGAGAGAGAGAGAGAGAGAGAGAGGGAGAGAGAGAGAGAGAGAGAGAGAGAGAGAGAGGGGGGGGTATGAGAGAGCGCCAGCCTGGGACAATGTCTGGTGCCCAGCCGGTTCGGTTCGATAGCCCGGGCTGGACCGACGCGTTGACGTCACTCGCCGTCATTTTCGCCGCCGACCTGGCAAAATGGATCCGCAGCACCTGCTGCATCCTGCGGGGCCTGCAGGCCTGCAGGGCCTACAGACCTGCAGGCCTGCAGGGTAATGACCGAGCGGCAGACACCGCCTGCTCCGGGTCCGACATGGCAGTAATACGGTGTTGTTGTTGTTGTTATTGGGGGTCTTGTCAAAAATAAAAAACAAAACTGAGCGCGTGGCGCAGAGCAGAGCGAAGGCGCTGCCTGCCTGTCCCAGTTCGACGGCCCGGCCGGCCGCTCGCTCCCCGCCTGACGGCCTGTTCTGTCGCGTCCCTGCCGCGGGCTGCCTACCTCACGGGCGCAAATCACAATCACTGTAGCGCTGTAGTGACCACGCCGGAAAGGAGAGGATATAGTTTATGGTTTCCCACAAACATCCTGACCCGATTCGGACAAAAGGACCTGCGGGTAGCTGCCTAACGGTGCAGCCTGGAGGGCCTGCAGGGCCCGGGCCCGGCTGGTGGGCAAGGGGCGAGCTGGCGCCTAAACTGGCGAATGTTTGGGCCCACGAATGGCTGTCGAATGGACTTGAAATTTTCTAGAAATAAGTTTTTGACAGCCAGGCCCGGGCCGGCCTGGGGGCGCGGTGACACGTGACACCCCTCCTCTCCCAACGCCGCGTCATCCCTGTTGTTTGTTTCCTTCCGCCCCGTCAAGACAATATTCCAATATCGGTGCCAGACGGGAGGCGGCGTGGCGGGGTGGGGTGGCGGGGAGGGGTAGGGTGGGGCGGGCTGTCAGGCTCACAGAGCGGGCACGACCTGCAGCCTGCCTGCACGCCGACAGGGCCAGAGCACAAGGTCAAGCGAGGGTGCGCCTGACGGTCAGCAGGGCTTCCAGGACGGCCAGCAGGGCGTACAGGACGGCCAGCAGGGCGTACAGGACGGCCAGCAGGGCTTACAGGACGGCCAGCAGGGCTTACAGGACGGCCAGCAGTGCCCGTCCCACCCCGCAGGCACGTTGTTGTGCTGTCCCTGTTGCGCCGCTTGTGGTTTGTGGTCCGAGCGAAGCCCCACCACGCCCCGCCCCACCCCACCCCGCCCCGCCCCGCCCCACTCGAGCTGTTGGACCTTGCCGGACCGTGATGCTGCCCGCGGAGTCGTTGGGTTTCTCCGAAGTTGATGGCCTCCTTCCCTGAACGACATCCTCGCCTCGTAGCGGGGCGGCCGAGGCCCACTCGAACGCCTCGGAGGACCAGGCGGGGGGAGGGGCGGGGCGGGGCGGGGCGGGGGCCGCTGGTGACCAGGTGCCGGGCGCCACTGCGGCCCGGTGCCGTCCCGTCCCGGCCCGGCCCGTCGCGCCTCTGGGCCACATTGGCCGGGTCATGGTGGTTGGGGACCCGTCCAGCGCGACCCTAGGCGGGATGTCAACCGTACACTCCCAACAAAACAAAACAGGAGAACCGCGCAAATCGACGATAATCTGTGAAACGTGTTCGGAGCGACCACCACAAATAAATACACATACGCGTGTGTACAGCGACGAAACGTGGAATGAGGGAAAGCCACTCCGTACTGCTCCCTGCCCTGGCGCACAGCACATCCGTAATCTCCTCCGCGCATCACGCTCAGGCAGCAGGCCTGCAGCAGGCCTGCAGCAGGCCGGGCTCTCCTGTCGGCCCCTGAGCGTGTCGCGTCGCCAGAGTTATATGGAGCAAACGGTACCGGCGTGATCGACCGGAGGCTCCGGCAGGCTCCGGCAACAAGAGTGACCGGAGCAGAGCAGGCCTCGATGAGACACTCCGGCCGGGCCGGACCCGACCGGACTGCTTCTAGGTTAGCAGGGCCTCGGCGAGCCCCGCCCCGCCCCGCCCAGCCGGACCGAATTATCACACGTACCACACTACGTGCGTTACCCACTCGGTCAAATCAGTGTGTGGGAAGAAAGTTGGGCCTACCGGGCTCCGCCCCGCCCCGCTCCGCCCCGCCCCGCGCGGGCGGCAGCGGCTGAGCACATCGGGATTGTTAGCCTTGGCGGTGTGGAAAGTGAGTGAGTGAGTGAGCGAAGCGGCCCCGTCGAAAAATTACGACGCACTTATCGCACTTATCTCTGTTGATTCGCACCTTTTGGCGCCGCCACGCCGCTCACCGGGGATAGTAGTAGTTTTTGTTTCTTTTGCTTTTTTTTTGCCTCGCTTTGCTGCAGCGCATAAGTCATCAGCGCTGCAATCTGGTACCACATGGTTCCGAGAGATGTGCAGAGGCTGCAGAGAACAGACACCTCTGTCACTGTTAAAAATCCCGTACCCCATTCCATAGATACTACGGTAAAATCCGTTTTGTTTGATTATCGAACAGCCGTATCTTAAAAGTACGGTGTTTTCCGTGACCAATTCCGTAGTTAAGTTTCTTCAAACTTCGAAAAAAAGTTACATTAAAAGCAGTACGGTCATACGTACTACGGACGTCCCGTACCCACTAAAAACGGCCCAGACCTGGTAAAAAATTAACGGGGAAAACCGTAGAAATTACCGTGGACATTTCTGGCAGTGGTCTACTGGAAAACTAATTATAATACTGATTTAAAAAAAAAACGCACATAGCGATTTTCGAAATTATGCTGAAAACTCTACATGAGACGGCGACAGCGAGAAAAGAAAATCGGAACTATTTTTCGTTCCCCCTTTGCGGAATAAGGAAGACGTCGACGACGTTGGCGCGACGGTACCGCAAAGCAGTATCAATTAATCCGGCGCCGCCACGTCACGTGACCAGCAGGGCTGCCATGCCGTCCGGCCGTCCCCTTCCCACCTGTCAGCACAATTGCCCTTAAATTGAAGTCTCCGCGCGCGGCCCATAACCGGCTAGAGGCTCTTGCTCCTATTTCACCGCTCGCCTCAAACGGAACCTGTCGCGCGGGGCGGGGCGGGGCGGGGCGGGGCGGGCGCGGACGGCGCGCTGTCCGTCTAGATACAGAACTCAACCAGACGCCGTTGTGGTGGTGGTAGTGGTGCTAAAAGTACAGGGGGATGTCATTATTCGTCGGCTATGAAACACGACTCCTCCTATTCCTTCTCTGACGTCGCGTCGTAAAAAAAAAAGAGGAGCACAAGAAGTGCGAGTGAACATAAAATAAAAAAAAAAAATAAAAAACACTTGGCGCGCAAACAGAGATATAATGCCGGGTGTTCATGCCGCATGTTTACCGGCGGGACGTTAAACTCGCTCGGCGAACGGCAGTTACTCCCGAGGCTGGCGCGGCGTCGCGGTGCGGGGCGTCGCGGTGCGGGGCGTCGCGGTGCGGGGCGTCGCGGTGCGGGGCGTCGCGGTGCGGGGCGTCGCGGCGCCGGGTGCGGCGCACCGGGGCTGCTCATGCAGCGTCACCGAGGAATAGAGTCATTACAGGCAAAGCGGCACTCACGGGCGGTGTTGTTGTCCGCCCCCGCCCGGTCAACGGTGACGAAGCAGACGCCTGGCGTCGCGGTGACACCTTGGCGACGGCGCCGTGACGGCCCGGCCAGCCGCGCCGGCTGCCGGTGCGGGCGGGTGTCCCTCCTCAAATCCAGATGTTGCCCGCCCCACCCCCGCCCCGCCCGAGGGCGATAAAGATGGCAACGGGGAGATAAAGGAGATAAACGGCCGTCAGGGGCGGCGGTGGCGCTGGCGCCGCGAGGAGGGCGAGGCGGGGCGGGGCGGGGCGGGGCGGGGCGGGGTGGGGTGGGGCGCGGTGAGAAATGCACTCACCCTAGAAGAGGAGCGGGAGGGCTGGTTTGCGAAGCTGCTGAAAACTTATTGTGCCTCTACGACGGTCTCAATGCGATGCAATTTGCACTTTAAAAAAAATATTTTTCGTCATCACGAGAGCAGTTGCTAGAGATGATCTTCCATTTTCCATTAGAGTAAAACTCTTTCATGGACGAAATCGCAAAGTGCTTTCCGGCTGAAGCGTGGAGTGATGAGCCCTTAGCCCGTTCCGCGGAATCATTATCACTGGCGTGTCATGCAGACGGCTCCGTGACGCCATACGTGCGCCCAGAGAGACATGCAGAGGAGAAGCGGGACGCGCCGCGGCGGAACCAAAGGGAACTCCAGGGCGGCCAGGGCCCCGCCCCGCCCCGCCCCGCCCCGCCCCGCCCCACCCGGCCCACACTCGCGCTACACTGCACAACGAACGGGTTTCATTTCTGGTATCATCATTATTATTTTTTGCCTACACCCGTCTCGCCCTGCTTCTGCTGTTGTTGTCCAAAAACTGGGCACTGCTGGTCCTGCTGCGGACTGCTATGGGATTTTGCCGAGCGTGCGTATGTGCGGGCGGGGCGGGGCGGGGCGGGGCGGGGCGGGGCGGGGCGGGGCGGCTAAACAAACAAAACGCGCTCCCGCCAACAAAGTGCCTGCCTGCCTGTCCCGCGTGGTGGCGTGGCGGGGCGGGGCGGGGCGGGGCGGGGCGGGGCGGGGCGGGGCGGGGCGGGGCGGGGCGGGGCGGGGCGGCCGGCAGGCCCCGCAGGCCGAGCGACAGGTGAGGCGGGGGCGGCAGGCGGCGCTGTTCATGTCAGAGTGAGTTCTGTTTCCAACGGGGACAACGGCGTCGCGCCGCGCAGCGCTGCGCGGGTAGCAGCGACACCGGGACATGAAGCAGGCTGTGCCCGGCGGGGCGGGGCGGGGCGGGGCGGGGCGGGGCGGGGCGGGGCGACACACCGCTCTGGGACATAACCCGACCTGCCCGGCCCGGCCTAACCCAGCACGTCACCGCTGGGGGTTACGGCTGCGGAAGGACTCGAACCCAGGACCGTGAAGGCGGGCTGACGCGACCTCGTGGGGCTGTTCAGCGAGCGACAAAGAGAGAGAGAGAGAGAGAGAGAGAGAGAGAGAGAGAGAGAGAGAGAGAGAGCGGGAGAGAGAGGGAGGGAGTGGCGGGTCATCACTTACACGCCAGCAGGTGGCATCTGGAACGAGACAAGGTACCTCAGCCACCATTAGCATACACCCCCACCCCCACCCCGAGGAGCAGCGGGAGGGTGGGGGCGCCGCTTGGCGCCGCGACGCCGCGCGGGCGGGACGGGGCGGGGCGGGGCGGGGCGGGGGCGGGGCGGGGCGAGGCGGCACAAACGACTTATTGCAGTCTGATGAGACGGAGGAGGTGAAGCAGAAAGGACCCGTGTCACAGCTTCCCGGAAACGTATAGTCGCAAGGAGAGAAACTGCCGCCGGCGCGGCGCGCGACGCGGTTACAGTCGCAGACCCAAACGTCACGGGGACAACACATCTGTCACGTTTCATTTTCCAGTGCAGACGACTGCGAGAGCCCACACGCGTAAACTTCCACAGCCTATGTAACAGCAGGTAGGTCTCGGTCCTCAACAGTCGTTATAAAACACAAACTCTATGTGCGTGCTGAGGTCTCCGTGCCCGCCCCGCCCCGCCCCGCCGCGCACCCATAAACATCTTGCCTCGACCACTAGTGCGCGGGGCCCGATCGCGCCAAGTCTCCGAGTTTACCTGTGCACCGCGCCGGGTGACGGGTGGCTGTCACCGGAGCCTGCTGGAGAAGCCCCTGGAGCGCCCCGCCCCGCCCCACCTCCTGGAGCCTGTGGACCAGCCCGGCCCCGGCCCGCCCGCCGAGATTTTTATCTCGAGGGAATAACCGGCGCGGGGAGCGGGTGGCAGCGGCGGGATGCAAACAGCATTACGATCCATAGCAGCTTGGCAGCTCGTTCCGCCTGCGCTCTGCTGACAAACTTTGTCATATTTTTTTATCGTTTTTCCAGCGGGCGAGCCGCTCGCGCGCGCGAATCACTTTTAATCGGAATGAAGGCGCGGAAGAGTTTAGAGGAGAGGGAAGTCCGCCCGTCCCGCCCGCGCCGCCACCCCGCCGCGAGGCTATCACTCGCGCGCCGCGGGGAACATTCGCAAACTTCAAGTCGGTAGCGTTGTTTCTAAATTTGGAAAGTCCGCGTGCGCGGGGTGTTAGGTCGGCCGTGAAAACTAGTTTCGTACTGGCACTACATGGGAGTGTGTGAGTAGCCCAATGCGTGTACCTGTGAGTGTGTGTGTGTGTGTGTGTGAGCATTGCTCTCTCGTATCCGCCCAGCCGTGCCGGGCTGCTGAGTAAGTCAAGTAGTTGCAGCAGGAGTGGTTCCCTCCAGAAGGCGTGGAGTGGCGTAGTGGTCTGAAATTGATCCGCGCGGGGCGGGGCGGGGCGGGGCGGGGCGGGGCGGGGCGGGGCGGGGCGGGGCGCACCTCGCGCGCCGCTTCAATCGCGATTGATTACCGCCAATATATTACGAGCGATCGAACGGCCGGGCCTGAATGAATGAATCAGACGCCACTGAATGAGCCAACGGTTTGACAAGTCGAGTGCGACGAGTCGAGCCGAGCCATACGACCGAGCCGAGCCGAGACCAGCCGCGAGGGAGTTTTGGAAATTTTCGTGCAGTGTCTAATATCCGGACGGGGAGAGGGTAGGTAGGGAATACGGAGGCGCGCACGAGTGTGGATGAGAGTGAGAGAGAGAGAGAGAGAGAGAGAGAGAGAGAGAGAGAGAGAGAGAGAGAGAGAGAGAGAGAGAGAGAGAGAGAGAGACGAGAGAGAGAAAAGGGGTACAGCAAGTGTTCCGGCAGCGGGTCGCGGGACGTGTGGAAGTACCTCTCCCGGACCTTAATAGGCCGTCGGAGGGCCCACCATCAGCATCAGAGGGCGCGGTAGGGCCGGGCGGGGCCCTGCCCTGGTACACTGCTATAAAACATGTGAACTCGACCCCGGGCCGGCATTAGACATTCAGAGCAGAGGGGTGCGGCCCGGCCCGGCCCGGCCCGGTCCAGCGCGCAAAAGACACACCGGTAGAGACAATCGGAGCGTGGGGAGGAAGGGCATGATTTAGTGGGTATCTGCTATCGGTCGCACCCGCCAGCCAGGCAGCCAGCCAGGGCCAGCGGCTAGTGGCTCTCGCGGCCGAGGGGAGAGAGGGAGCGAGAGAGAGTGAGGTAGAGAGGGAGAGAGAGAGGACGGGACCCGTCCTAGTGTCGCACGAAGAAGAAAAATTAGCTCGCAATGCGGCGACACGGCCGCGCCGCGCCACGCCACGCCACCAGCGCCACGCGCGCGCTATCGCGCCGAGGTGTGGCTGAGCTGGTCTGTTTGTGTTTTTTCACCTGGAGAAAGAGGATGAGGAGGGCGGTGAGGGGAGGGGGCGTATCATTTGTCTCACAGCGGTGCGGTACGACCGAGAGGCGCCCGGACGGACAGACGGACACTCGGTCACAAAGCAAACGTTACCCGAAGCGCGCTCGCTTTTATTTTTACCTATTTTCGAGACACAAGAAAAAGAAATGAGGGCGTTGCCCTTTTTCGGTTCGGTTCAGGAGGAAAACGGTGAAATTGGCGGAGCGAACGGCAGGACCGGGCGGGGCGGGGCGGGGCGGGGCGGGGCGGGGCCCGCGAGCGACATCCGCGGCAGACTGATGAAGACATAAAGTCACCAATTTACGCCCCGGCTGTCCGGGCGGGGCGGGGGGCGGGGCGAGGTGGGGCGAGGTGGGGTGAGGTGCGGTGGGGAGGGCGGGGCGTGGCGGGGCTGGACGGGTGCCTGAATGGCTGATGTGATGGACCTGCTGCCCGGCCGTCATTACCGACCCGGGCGGGGCGGGGCGGGGCGGGGCGGGGCGGGGCGGGGCGGGGCGAGGCGGGGCGGGGCGCGGCTGGGTGCGCCAGGAGCGGCGAGGACTCCCGATGAGTTTCACTATCTTCGTTATGAGAATGGCGATGATGCCGTCCTGTTGTCCCTGACGGTCAGCGGCGGTCCCCGGAGACAAGTGCTTAACGAAGGGAAAACTCTCTCTCTCTCAAAAGAGGCGGATGCCACAGGGTTTGGGCGGGCCGCGGTCCTTCCCCGTCCCATCCGGATCCGCTTCGGGACAGCTATCGACAGGGCCGTCGCCGTCCAGTCCAGGCCTATAGAAAACCACTTTTGATCTCGAAAGCCATACGCGCGCTCGAAAGGCGGACAGCAGCCCTTTACAGTATCGCCTCCCTGTAAGCTGAAAGTTTGGGGGACAGGTTCAGCTTATAGAGAGCAGCCGAAACGGTTAAACACGTGTTGCGAGGGTCGAGCTCGGGCTGCTCTCCGGCACCGAGAGGGCAATAAAAGTTGGGGCAAGTGGAAAGCCCGACACTTGTGTGGCCCGAACCATTGCCAAACGCTCTCACTGCGTAATGTAACTTTCAGGAAAGTAAAATGACGCCGGGTTTTCCATTCCTGGAAAGTTTGGATCATGATTTTCTTTGGTTCCTGTCTTTTTTGTCATCATTCCGATGAGGCCCGCAAGCGTTACCACAATCCAAAAGAGGCTCATGAACTCTGATACTTGTAGCACTGATACTTGAAGCATGTTTACGAGGTTCACAAACGTTAAAACGCGCACAACTGTCCCAGGGCGCATTTTCCTGGAAAAGGCTTCGTGGGCCAAGGGCGGGAAAGTTCCGCGGAGCTCATTGCGTCCCTTTCACGGGAGGCCCGCACTAAGGGACTCGGGGCAAGATGCCGTTTTTAAATATTTCCCTCCACCCGATTCCTTTCAAACTAAGTGCAGTTGTAGTAGAAGCAGACAGTTACCCAAAACTAAAAAAAAATCCTATACCGCTGACTGAAAATTTTGAGTTACACCGGTTTAAACCTGACTTTGATATCTGTACGTATTCACTGTAAAAACCTTATAATTTTGTATGACCGCCGGAATAGACTGGTTGTAAAAACGACAATTGTTCAAACTGCCGACTCAAAAACGTGTAAACTTGACGAAATTAGCCAAAATTTGCAGTTTAGAATACGAGTGTTTCGCGTAGTTTCGGGCCACAACAAGGTCGGACACCTTTGACCGGGCCCGGCCGAGCTCCCGGGTTTATGGCCCCGGCCATCACCCGCTGTCAGGCATCGAGCTCGCACTACACAGCAAAAATAGAAAAAAAAGCTTATAGGGAGTCAGCTTACAGGGAGGCGATACTGTAGAAGCAAGGTGGTACCACGAGGCTTTAACACAATATTCTCTGAAGGCCCACGAGTAGAGGGTGCGGCGCGGCTGGTAGTTAGGAGGGGGGGGGCACAGGACCAGCCCAGCCAGCCAGCCGAGGACAGTGTCTCCTCTCCCATTGTTTGAAGAGAGACACCAAACACTTTTCCTTCCTAATAGACTTACAGCAGACACGCAGCCCCGCCCCGCCCCGCCCCGCCCCGCCCCGCCCCGGCGCGGTATTGTCTCGGGCGCGGCCGCTGGCGGTGTCGGCAACCAGCTGCTGCATTATCATAGAATTAACCAACAAAAAAAAATTGGGGGATGAGAGAAGTATAAAGTGACTTCCAAAAGTGGGGACGGCCCCTCCGCTGCGTCCGTCACGAAAAGGGGGTCAACTCAACGCGGTCGCCGTGTCTGCCGGCCGGCAGACTATGCTGTGTCGTCTCGTGTACCTCGGCGCTGCTCGACGCGTCAAAAGGGGGGAGGGGGGGGGGGGGGGGGGGTTCCTTGAATCGAGCGAAGCAATACACGCTAGTGGAAAGACTGCGCCACTTTTTTTTTGCGACGGCTTAACTTTTTGCTCGTAGTACAACCTACGCGATACTCTTTTTTCCAAGAGCCACGAAAGCCGAGAGAAGCCTTCCGCAAGCGCGCAGTGGGCGCGGCGCAGGCCGAGGGGCGGGGCGCGGGGCGGGGCGCGGGGCGAGGCGGGGGGCGGGGGGCAGCGTGCGCGCAACAACTCGGATAGCCATCTGCGGAAGTCGCGCAAAAGACGGGCGGGTGCGCCCTCCGCCGGCCCGGGCGGAAAATGGCAGGAAAATTATGTAGCTGCTTCTTCGGATATTCGCGATAAAAAAGAATATAAACGCACAAAGCTGGAGAGCATGCCCACGCCAACATCTCACTCCATAATCGCGGGCCTTTTCAGCCTGGAAAGAAGCAGCGCACAGACCCAAGAAAAAAAGTGTTTTTTATGTATAAGACGCGGAAATTCGCGTAAATTACTAGTAGTTTTTACATTTCTTTTCAGCGCCGTTGTCAGGGATATTGTCCCAAATCCCAATTGACACCAATTCATTGATCTGATTGGCGCGGCTGGCGCGCGAATGCCACCCAGGTGTCTTCAACTGAGGCGGTCGCGAGATGGCGTGTCTCCCCTGGCGCGTGTTTGGGTGATGCGTGCGACCCTATTAGTCAGTCCTGACAGTTCCCCCTACTGCTGGGCGGGGCGGGGCGGGGCGGGGCGGGGCGGGGCGGGCTGCAGCGCATGACGCGGCGGGCGGGGCGGGGCGGGCGTGAGGCACGCAGCTCTCGGCACGCACCGCGCTCTCCTCTCCGCTTCACACTTTCAAATACGAAAAATTCCACCTTTTCAGTTTTCAGGCAGAACGTGTGATGAGCGGCAGCGGCAGAGAGCCTCACTCACTCACTCACTCATCTCGCTAGCGCCCCAGGCCCCCCGGGCAAGCCGTGAAAGTGTCCCCTCTCGGCCCGTCCCCCCGTGCTCAGCGTCTTCTTCTTCGTGTACTTCTTCCTCCCAACCCCCTCCGTGCCTTTCGCGTATATCGTCCCGTATCGCGGAAAGTAGAGCACTAGCCGGCGTTACGTGAGTAAACTGTGTTTCAACTGCTTCTTACTAACCCGCCGAAACACAGAGAAAACGTACGGTTTCTTTTTTTAAAAAAAGAACGCCCAAAATCTATGGAGTTAAATACACTAAGCAGAGAGGAGTTTCAGCATGCTGGCTCTCGCCGCGAACACTCGTGTCTCATTTGGGTCGCAAGAAATAAATAACAGCGATAGGATTACAGACGCTTAATTCATCGGACCGAGCAATCTAGATCAATCGCACGGGTGCTAATCTTGTTGCACGGGCCGCGGAGGGGAGGGGAGGGGAGGGGCGACACACACCCGGGCAGACGCCCCCCGCCCCGCACGCCGCGCTGCAGGTGCCAAAGGATTCAAGCCAGTCGGGTATTTTTTTTTTTACTCTTTTACAGCTCTCCGAAGAGCCTTTAAGGGGAGGCTTTAGAGCCACACTACTTTTATGGGTGCCCGCCCGCCCAGCCCTGCGCCTATGCGAGATGTAAGGCTTGTCGCAGCTGGGCAGCTGGGCAGGTGTCCCATGACGTGTGTGTACAGCGCGCTACCCGTACAATGCAGGCGGTACCGGAGCAGTTCCCGCCGCGCCTGGCGCTGCGCTGCTTTCTACTCGCATTGCTAAATACACGCGGAGCGGAAGGGCCTAAACGAGCCGCGCGATTCAAACGGTAGTTATTGGTGGGTATCGGATGTCACCCCGCGGGGCCGAGGCCGGGGCCGAGGCCGGGGCTCTGGCGCCACGCTGTGTACACGCCGCGCCACGCCACGCCGCCGCCACCAACTGCCCCATAAAGCTCAGTGCAAGCGGTCCCATGCGCGGCGGGGCGGGGCGGGGCGGGGCGGGGCGGGGCGGGGCGGGCTGGATAGAGGACGGCGCGACGCATGATGTAGGTCGGAAGGGCCCGGCGCGGCGCGGCACTGTGGCTAGTCTAGACCGCAGCACACTGCCGGCCCGTCCCGTCCAGGACACGTCAAACAGCTGACTCCCCCCCCCCCTCTCCATCTGGAGAACACAGAGGTAGCGTAGCGGGGCAGCAGGACTCGGACACGGCAGCGCAGCGCAGCGAGCCGCCACGCCCTGCTCGGCCTTCCGCGCGCGACCAGACGAAAGTGAACGTTTTGTCCGCCGCGCCGCGCCCGGGCGGAGGTTTGGTGAGGAGACCGCCCCCGACCGCCCCGCGCCCCCGTCTGCCTCACACAGGAGTAGTATTCGTGGGAATCGTTGCCTACACGTATCCGGCAATACTGCGCGGCAGAACTAGACGTTTTTCCGCGAGCAGAAAACGTTTTTTTGTAGCGTTTTGGAGTGCGGCGGCGGGTATGAGGAGGGCCGCGAGGGGCGCGAAAGTGAGCCGCGGGGTGGGGTGGGGCGGGGCGGGGCGGGGTGGGGTGGGCAGAGGCGGTGGCAGTGAGGAGAGGCCAGCGGCGCACAGCACCACGCCGAGCTGTCGGTTTTCGATATCTGGGCTGTTCATCGGTGCATGCTGGAGCTAAGTACAAGTTGTACACCGGAGCAGCGCGGCGCGGCGCGAGGAGCAGAGCCGGCAGGAGCCGCTGCACCCGCCGACGCGCCGCCCTCAGAGGGGAGGGGAGGAGGGAGGAGGGGAGGAGGGAGGAGGGGAGGAGGGGAGGAGGGGAGGAGGGGATGGGGGGGGGGCAGAGGGGAGATTACCCTCTCCTCCTCTCCACTTGTAGACCCTCGTCCTCGTCCCCGCCGCACCCGCACGCGCCCCGAGATAGGCCCCCGGCGAACTGGGAGCATCCGACATTCACCGCCCGCGCCGCCCCGCCCCGCCCCGCCCCGCCCCGCCCGCGCCGGTCCTCCCAACATGACTTGCACGCTGGACGTGATTTATCGTCCCGGGCGCAGTGGCGCTGAGGCCGCGGCGGGGTCCGGCGGGGTCGGGTCCGGCGGGGATCAGCCCGGGGGGCAATTAAAGGGCAGTCACACCTGAGCAGCTGGAGCTGAGCCCAGCGCGGCCCGGGCCCGGCCCGGCAGGCGTAAGAGGAAAAGTGCTGGACGAGACGAGGAGTGATGCGGCACCAGCGCCAGTGTGGGAGCTGAGCGGCGCTGAGCGGCGCTGAGCGGCGCTGAGCTGGGCGGAGCCTCCAAACGGGGCCGGGCCGGGCGAAACACGTGTCGTGCTCTCTACACCTTTCTTCCGCAAAAAAAAAAAAAATGGGCACCGATTGTCCGCGCAAAAGAACGCCCGCAGTGCGCGTTATTTTTTCCTTAAATTTCTCTTGTTTTCTAAATCTTTCAGAATCGTTTTTTTCTGAATCACGGGGTGTACAAAAATTTGAGAGTTGTTTCCCGCCTCCGCTCGGCAGCGGCCTTCGCATTAAAAAGTGCGCTTCACCACGCGCCGAGCTGAGCTGGTCGCGGGCGGGCCGCGCCACGTGCGTCAAACCCACGCCGACCGTGGCATACATGTGTGAAATAAACCTAAGCGTCTAGCTTTAATGCCATTTTCATAACGCCGTCCTGGCTGTGCTGAGCGGTGCTGAGCGGTGCTGAGCGGTGCTGAGCCTGGCTGGGCTAGGCGCCCCGATTCATGTTTGAATGCGCCCGCCACGCCGCGCCGCGCCCCCGAGCACACAGCACACGCGCGGTAGCCGGGGCTTACACTAGACGTCCGCGACGGGACCCACCAGCGCAGACATTTATTTTTTTTAGCGGGGCGGTGCGTCGTACGTGCGCCTGGTCAGCGAGGAGTGATTTCCTCCCCAGCCTCACGCAGACAGGCCAGGCGGGCCGCCAGCCAGCCGCACCAAAGCACCCGCTGGGCGTCGCTGGGCTCGACGTCGCTGGACTGGGCGTCGCACGCGCATTTACACGCATAAGCGCTATGGCGGGGCGGGGCGGGGCGGGCCTCGAAGGATTATTACTGATGGGTGAAAGCCCTGAAGACAGACGGGCTGGGCCTGTGGTGGACACTCATCCTGCACGCGACCCGGGCGGGGCGGGGCGGGGCCGCCGCAGCTGGCACGGGACCATATGGGCGTCGGCTCGGCACCAGCCCGGCTCGGCTCGGCAAAGAGAGGACGGATGACCCACCCCGCCCTGGGGACATGAAACTGTACGATCTGAACGCGACGAAAATGCAATGGCAGGTTATAGTCGGCAAGCTCAGGTAAAATTCAATTTTTTTTTTCCCTAGGAAAAAAGCAGCTGCTTATTAGCTAAAAATGATTCCGTTTTTATTTTCGTTTTCAGCAACCGCTGTAGCCGTGCTGCAGTTGCGTCCTGCGCTCAGAGGACCGTCCCGTCGCGGCGGTAAGTGAAATCTACGGGCGCGGGGCGTCGTGGGGCGTCGCGGGGCGTCGCGACCTTTCCACTCCGCCGCCGCCGCCACGGCACGGCACGGCTTCGCTCGGCTTTCAATAAGCTCATGGCGGAGGTCTTCCCTCCCCCGTGCATGCCATGGCCACGGCACGGCGCGCGCACCCAGCAATAACGTCTCCAGCCCGGCTGTTTGGAAAGGCGACGCGACGCGGAGGGGAAATGCCGTCATCTCAAGATTCATATTGCCGCGTGCGGTACGGGCGCGCCCCGCCCCGCCCCGCCCCGCCCCACCCCGAGCTCCCGCTAGACGAGGCCATACCAGGCCAGCGCTCCGGGCTGGGCTCCGGCCGGAGCCACCAAAAGAGAGTTCATTTCCCCGGAAGCGCCAACTTCACGTTTGACGGCGCCCGCGCGCGCGCTCATTGTCATGAGGCAGGCCGGGCGGGGTGGGGTGGGGTGGGGTGGGGTGCTCACCACCACGCCCCGCCCCGCCCTTGTGCCACGCGACACACCGCACCGCTCCGGCGCGCCGCACCGGGGAAAGTGAAACTTTATTGTGTCGGCAAGGCGGAGATAAGAGGCGTGGATTTACGCCCCAAAACGGGCGCGAGGCGACCCGCTGGTCCGGCCCGGCCCGGCCAGCCCTCTAGACAAGCAGGGCTCCCGCCCGGACCCCTCGGCCCTCCCGACGCTTTGCATATCGCCGGTACAGGCCGGGCGCTGCTGCCTTGCCAATGAGCAGCCTGTACGCGCACCGGCGCTAATGCAATGGCACATTTCGTGAGAAATCGGACAGCTTAAACGGCGCCGATCTGGCATTTACATCAACCCGATAAACAAATGTCCGGTCGACGATTTATCGTTTTGATAAATGGTGGAATGAATCTGAAACTATGCGTCGCAGGGAAACATAATTGAGAAGGAGGGAAACTCTACTGACGGCAGCGGCGGCCTTTTGCATTTTATCTCCCAAACCCACGGAAAGGCGCCCCGCCCCGCCCCGCCCCGCCCCGCCCCGCCCCGCCCCGCAGCGCGCTGTCTCAATCGAGAGTGGAGCGTGTCGGGAGAGCGTTATCAGCCGAGCCGGGGCAAGGCCGGCCGCTATTGGACAGGTCGTGTCGAGGCGAGGCGAGGCGGCCACAGCGCAGGGCAGCGCCATCCCTACTTCTTAACAAACCAATTTCTCTCTCTCCCTCTGTCTTTCCCGGCCGATGCGTCTTAATTGCCCCACGTGGGGCCCCGGCGGGGCGCGCGGGGCGGGGCGGGGCGGGGCGGGGAGCCCCCCGCTGGTGCGTGTTGACAACCACATTCGAAAGTGGGAAGTGGTCCGGGCAGGCCAGGGGGGCCAGGGGGGCCCCACCCCAATCAGCCTGGTCCCTGCCCGGCCCGGCCCGGCCCGGCGGGCTCCGGGCGTTGTCCAGCTCCTCCAGCTCCAGCCGAGCCCAGCCCTTGACCTGGACCAATAACGTTTATGCGTTGCTCCACATTTCGACGGGACTGGACGAGCGCTGTGTAGCAGGAGCCGAGCCGAGCCGAGCCAGCCGAGCGGGTAGGGCGCCGAGCGGAACAAGCCCGCCGGGCGAGGCGCGGGGCGTGGCGGGGCGTGGCGGGGCGTGGCGGGGCGTGGTGGGGCGGGGTGGGGCGGGGCGCGGCGAGGACGATACAACCTGGACAGACTGGCCGGCCGCTCCGCTCAGCGCGGTGCGGCGCGCGTCCTAACGGGACGTACTTCTCCACTTTGTTCTCGCCCGAGGCGCGCGCGCCTCCTACCGCCACGCCGCGCCACGCCACGCCCGGGGCCCCGCCCGGGGCATGTCCGGCCCGGCCCAGGCCCAGCTCAGCCCGGACAGATGGCAATGCTGCAGATGCTGCTGCCGGCGGCCCGGCCCGGCCGGCCAGGTGACGGCAGATGCATTACCAGCGCAGTGCGGGGCGGGGCGGGGAGGGCGGGGCGGCTCGAAGGAGCAGGGAATCAGGTAGCAGATAGTCGTCCTCCACTGATCAGTGCACAGGAGCTAGCGCCGGCAGAGAGGTCGGCTCATCTCTGCCAGCCCACCACTGATCAGTGCACCGCCGACAGAGAGGTCGGCTCATCTCTGCCAGCCCGCCACTGATCAGTGCACCGCCGACAGAGAGGTCGGCTCATCTCTGCCAGCCCGCCACTGATCAGTGCACCGCCGACAGAGAGGTCGGCTCATCTCTGCCAGCCCGCCACTGATCAGTGCACCGCCGACAGAGAGGTCGGCTCATCTCTGCCAGCCCGCCACTGATCAGTGCACCGCCGACAGAGAGGTCGGCTCATCTCTGCCAGCCCGCCACTGATCAGTGCACCGCCGACAGAGAGGTCGGCTCATCTCTGCCAGCCCGCCACTGATCAGTGCACCGCCGACAGAGAGGTCGGCTCATCTCTGTCAGCCCGCCACTGATCAGTGCACCGCCGACAGAGAGGTCGGCTCATCTCTGTCAGCCCGCCACTGATCAGTGCACCGCCGACACAGAGGTCGGCTCATCTCTGCCAGCCCGCCACTGATCAGTGCACCGCCGACAGAGAGGTCGGCTCATCTCTGTCAGCCCGCCACTGATCAGTGCACCGCCGACACAGAGGTCGGCTCATCTCTGCCAGCCCGCCACTGATCAGTGCACCGCCGACAGAGAGGTCGGCTCATCTCTGCCAGCCCGCCACTGATCAGTGCACCGCCGACAGAGAGGTCGGCTCATCTCTGTCAGCCCGCCACTGATCAGTGCACCGCCGACAGAGAGGTCGGCTCATCTCTGCCAGCCCGCCACTGATCAGTGCACCGCCGACACAGAGGTCGGCTCATCTCTGCCAGCCCGCCACTGATCAGTGCACCGCCGACAGAGAGGTCGGCTCATCTCTGCCACGCTCGCGGCCGGCCGTGAGCTCCTCGTGCTTTTAGTGCGGCCGGGCGGGGCGGGGCGGGGCGGACTGGGATTACCTCCAGGGGCGCGACCTCTGCGGGGAGCGGCCCTGCCCGGCCCGGCCCGGCCGGCACCACGCACACCCCCAGCCCAGCACGCGGTCACGGCCGTTGCCGAGGTCAGCATCCTCCCGAGCAGGGCCGGGACGGGACGGGACGGGACGGGACGGGACGGGACAGCGGGGAAGGAGTCTTAAAATTTCACGGCTAATGAAAACTTGGTAATCTAGAGACTGGGGGGCGCGGCGGCGGTGGGAAAGAAGCGCCACGCGTGATGGAGCCGCTAATGCAACGCTAATGTCATATATGTGCGTAGAGATTACGAGTCGCATTATAGCATCCTACATCTTAGGAAATGAAGAAGAAACCCGCGATTTGGTTACATTTTCAGTGGCGCGCGCGCGCGGCGGCGCGGCTCACTCTGCGAGGAGGCGAAGAGTCACGCAGGTGCCTTGCTTTTTTACGACTTGTAGTAACGGGCTCTAAAAGGCCAAAACCCAGTAAAACGTGTAAAAGTGCCTCCGCGGCGTCGAGTGTCGAGTACACCCCGCCCCGCCCTGCCCCGCCCCGCCCCACCCCGCCACGCCTGCTGCGTCTAATGAGTGAGAGGAGGAAAATAGGGGCGCGCGGGGCGATTGGTTCAATAAAATTGGAGACACGGCGCTGTTGCCGCCCGGGCCGGGGCGGGGGGGTCGTCTCCTCTTCTCAAAGGGCTCAACATCAGCCTGCCCGGCCCGGCCCGGCCGCCAAGGGCTGGCCGGGGCCTGGCCTCCCCGCCCTCTCGCGGCCGGGGCGGGGCGGGGCGGGGCGGGGCGGACACCTCCACCTCCGCTTCCATTTTCATCGCCTCTATAACGCAGTTATAGGTCCCCGCCAGCCGGCCGCCGCGCCCTCCCCTCCGCGCCCAGCGCCCTCCCCTCCGCGACAAATATCGCTACGTCGCCAACGAAAAAGTCTGAGCAAACTTCTCGCCGGAGAAAAACTTTGCGCGATCGTGTGGCAGCGCGGCCCGGCGTGGCGCGGCGGGGCTGAGCCGTGATGGGATCCGCCGCCCCGCCCCGCCCCGCCGCACCCCGCCCCGCCCCGCCCCGCCTCACGCCCGAGCAGCGCATGCCATCGCGGTCGGGTCGCACGTTCAAATTATCGATCCATTCAATTGGAGTCGAACCGATCGAAACCCACGGCGTCACGGTGGCGATCAGCCAATTACACGGCCAATGGAATCCGATCACAGGCCGGGCCGGCGGCGCACAGCGGCAGCGGCCAACTTATCATCCGATTCCCCCCGGGACGGCACGGCATGCCGCGGCACCGCACCGCCAGGCGCCGCACGGGGACCGACCGGGGATTTGCAGTGGCGGACAGGACAGCGCGGGGGGGAGGGGGGGGGGCAGCCGCGCGGGAAATCCGCGGGGCTCGGGGCGATGGCGGGGAAGCGCCTCTCGGGAAACGCGGCGACGGGGAAAACGCCGCGGTGCCGAGCGGGGCGGGACGGGGCGGTGCGGGGCGGGCCGCCTGGGAGGTAGGCAGGCCCCCCGCTCGCCTGTCACGCCGGGTTGCCGACCTCGCGCGCGGCGGGCGCTACGCTTCGGCCGCCATGTCCGGCCCGGGGACACGGACGGGACGCTAGGAGAGGAGACGCTCTACGCTCCGATTCGCGTTTTCCCTCCGCAGAAATGAATGTTAGCGGCGGTTGGTTTTATAGCCTCGCGAGTGCGCACATGCACAGCGCGTCGCGTCCCACGACGGGACCGGACAGGACCTAAAGGCCGGCGCGGCGTTCCTCAAGCCCGGCTCAAACACCTTCCCCTTTCCAGAAATTTATTAGCGGCGATCCTTGTCTGCGTCCCGTCCCGTCCCACCGCGTCCCACCGCTACAGCTACACACCGGCCCGGCCCGGCCCGGGACTCGCGACTTCCGTTTACGAGCCTGGTGCTGGACGTGGTGGACTTCCCTCAGGCAGGCGGTGGGCCGGGCCGGGCCGGGCAGGGCCTGCCTCCGAGTTATGTGCTGTGGGGCCTGCGGCCAGGGCCTACGCAGGAGGCGCCCAGCCCAGCCCTCCGCACCACGCTCCCTACTCGTGCTATTCCAATTGCGCGCTCTCTCGCTCTCTCTCTCTCTTTCTCTCTCTAACTCTTTCACTCGCTCTATGTCTCTTCAAGCGCGGGCGGTTCGGCTCAGCACTATGAAGTAGTGAGTGAGTGAGTGAGTGAGTGAGTGAGTGAGTGAGTGAGTGAGTGAGTGAGTGAGTGAGTGAGTGAGTGAGTGAGTGAGTGAGAGAGTTGGCGAGTGAGTGATAAAAACGATAACGACTTCATCGAACACTCTCTACTTCTCTACTTGTTTCTCGCGATACCCGCCCCGCCCCGCCCCGTCGCGGCAGTAAAGCTATAGGAGAAGACTGGCCTCAACTAATACACACTCGATCGCTTTTCCCCCAAAACACAAGCCATATATAGCCTTATGGCAGGGACCCCCCGCGCACTGGACAGAGAGCAGCAGAAAGTGGAAAGGATATAAAATGGAATATAAAACACACTCGTCGCCTATGGCTCCCAAATCGTGACAGTAGTAGTAGCAGCGGCCAGCCTGACTCCCTACCGGCAGAGGAGAGCGGCCCCGCCCGGCCCGGACCCGCGGTCGCTTTTCCCACTGGACGTCCGCTAAGGAATTGACTTGTTGAATGTTCCTCGGCCGCGCCGCGCCGCGCGGGGAGGCGAGGGACGAGGGGTAGGGGGGGGGGGAGGAAGGAGGGGGCGTGGCGCAGCGTGGCGTTATATTTCCCATCGCCACCGCGGCCGAGACCCATAGCCCGGCTCATGGCGATGACGTGTGATTTCCAAAACAGTTTTCTCTTCCTGAAAGAGAACCAATAAGCGAACGCGGGCGCGGCGCGCGCGGATGCAGTCCTGTTGCGCGCCAGCCCCGCCCCGCCCCGCCCCGCCCCCCAGCGCTACCGCCACTGGTTGGTGCGGTTTGGAACTGACAACAACATCACTCGATACAGAACAGCGGCGTGGCGGCGGCAGCCGGAAGCACCCCGGGGATTTACTGCCGTGTGTGCGAATCATAAAATTGCCATGCTCTCGCCTCTTTGTGGAAATGTAGCAGTGGTATACAGAACAAAACAGTAGCAGTAGCGTGATTCACCGCGCGCGCGAGAGAGAGAGCTTCAAAAACGTTTTACTGACACGAAAATTAAGTATGTACACTGCTATTCAATTCCTGTGACGTCACATTCGTTTAACTGTAAAAGCTGTCACATTTGTTATAATATGATGTCACATTTGTTGTAATGTGAATCGACAGGACAAAGCGCCGTAAATTCGGCAGTCACATTCAAAGGAATGTGACACTTACATCCAAACGAATGTGACAGTTTTTACAGTGAAAAGAATGTGACGTCACATGAATCGAAAAACAGTGTAGTAAATGTGAGGTGGTCGATTGAAAACTCCTCTGATAGCAAAAGAGTTTCGCAGAGCGGCTGTGGGCAGTGGACGCTGCACGCGCGCTGCGCAGGCAGATGATGAGGTGGGCCCCGCCCCGCCCCGCCCCGCCCCGCCCCGCCCCGCCCCGCCCCGCCCCGCCCCGGTGCTCATCCCATCTCAGTCTCCCTCCGCGATTGACACCATTCCGGCTAATTTTAACGGGACGTGCTGCCTGCCCGGCCCGCGCGTGCGCAGCTGTGGCGTGGCGGCGCAATAAGCGCGCGAAAAAGAGAGACGGACGGGAATGAAAAGGAGATCAGAACACCATCACAGGCGCTTGCGCTGCGCTGCGCTATCGGCCGTGCGGGAGCGGGGCGGGGCGGGGCGGGGCCCCTGAGGGGTAGGCAGGCCAGTCGGACGCCCGTGCTGGGCGGGGCTGCCTACCCCGGACCTGGCGGGCGCTTTGAGCTCGCAGCGCAGCCCGCAGCGCAGCGGCAGCAGCACGGCAAAGGGAGGGGGAAAAAAATCGACCGAAAGAAAATCACCTTAAAATAAAGATACAGGGTGTCGAGCAGCGATCGGATTACAAAGTCCTCTCTTTTCACGATTTTCGCGGACAAAAAAAATGGAAAGAAATTCACGGATATTCTTTTCCTTTTAAGACTCAAATTTCTCATTTTCTGGTGGTGAAAGGTATTTATTTAACTGCAGTGACTTACTGTGCGTTCGCTATAAAAAACGGGTTTTTTCAAAGCGTTTGGATAGAAAAATGCGTCGACTTGGGCATTTGTTAATAATTCCCCGGATGAAATGCAACATTACCGGTCAGATTGAATTCCCGGTTTTCCCGGTCTTCCGGGCGGGTTGCTCGACACCCTGAGATAAAGCCATAGTGAACTCGCGCGGGGAGCCACGAGGTGTAATCACTATAACAACCTCCGTACACGATACACGCTGGCACGTCCCGTACGTACACCCCGAGGGCTGACATGACAACGCCGCGCCGAGCCGTCTCGCTACGCGGAGCAGCGGCGGCACTACGGGAACGAGAGCAGAGCATAACGTCTTTATTCCTCATCGCCGTGCCATGCCGTCACTGGGTCAGGCGGGGCGGGGCGGGGCGGGGCGGGGCGGGGCGGGGCGGGGCGGGGCGGGCGGGACATGCGGCAGGCAGCCTAGTCCCAGCCGTTACACGTCCCGCGGCATGTCGCTACCCAGCCCGGCCCGGCCCGGCCCGGCACCACAGCCTCTTTCGTATTCCCGACCGCGTCCCACTGTGGTCATTACGGGTAACACCCGCGGAGTAAAGCACTGGACCAGGCCAGGCGGCCAGGCTGCCGGCACACCGGCCGGCCGGTCCAGTTCAGTTCCGCGGAAGGATGCGGCCCGGCCGGCTCAGCGCCATAAAGGCTGCTGCTGCCGCCGCCGTGTGAACACGAGATGAAGAAAGAAACTAAATGGGGAGCATTCCTCTAAGCCAAACAAGGAGGAGGGATGAGATTGAGGGGAGGGGAGGGGGAAGGGGAGTAGCGCGCGGAGCAGGACGAAGATGTGGAGGGAGAGGAGAGATGAGCGGGCGCCCCGCCCCTCCCCGGCCCGCCCCGAGGAAGCGCACTCTCCTGTAATCCTCTGTACACGTTAGCTTGTGTAAGTCACGTGTAGTATACCGCTGCAGTCCCTGTCTGAATTTCGTCAAAATACACACGCGCACAAAAGAACCGAAAATATCTTAAAATTTGACGATTTAAACAGTACAATCGGGTTCATAATCATGGGCAATCCATGTAATCTTGGTACCCTGTGTACGTCCATAAACAGAGTGGTGGCCCTCCCGCCCGGCCCGGCCCCGCTCGGCCCCGCCTCGCACTGCAGGCCGTGACGTCATGTTTGTGTTCCACGGCTCTTTGCTCATTAGCGAACAGATGTCGTGCCCTGTAGGGCCCGCCCCGCCCCGCCCCACCCCACCCCTGAGTGGGGGGCGCAGTCACCCCGCCCCGCCCCACCCCGGCCGAGGCCCCAAGATGATGACGACGATAATGACGATGGCGCGGAGGCCGAGAGGAGGGCCTCCTTGCTCTTGAAGCTCAACCTCGGCGAGGAGAGAGAAGAGAGGAGAGAGGAGAGAGGAGAGAGGGAGAGAGAAGGTGGGGAGGGAGAGTGGGAGGAGAGAGGGAGGGAGCGAGCAGCGAGCAGGGCCGGGCGTGGCAGGCTCAGGTTCAACTTCACAACTTACAAGTAGTCGCGCAGCCGGGGCCGGGCGGGGCCGGGCCGCGATGTACACGGCTACTCAGGACGGCCCAGCGCCGCACCGCGCCGTGCAGTGACTGCCGATGGCGCGGAGGGCGTCGCGGCGCCGCGCGGGGCGGGGCGGCACGGGGCGGGGCGGCGGACGACACGAGACAAGCCGCCGCGGCGCGGCACCGCATTCGGATGAGCGCGCAGCCACTGTATCATTCATGTCCGCTTAACGGCGGCGATGAGCCGATGGCTGTCCGTCACTGCCGCCCCGCCCCGCCCCGCCCCGCCCGCCCCGCCACGCCCCGCCCCGCCCCACACGTCATTCACGGTGGTGTAAAGGCCCGTGCGCCGACAGGCGGTGCAGCAGCACGACAGGGACGCGTCCTTGTCCTTCATCCGGCAGGGGAAAAAGTAGAAAAAAGAAATAAGAAATACCGCAAGAAGTACGGCACGGCACGGGCAGCGGGCAGCGCAGGCCCGAGTAATAAAGTCCAGCAGGAGTCATCACCGGGAAGCCCTGGTCTAGTCTGGTCAGGCCTGCTTACCACGCCGCCGCACTTACCGGTGAGCGGGGCGGGGCGGGGCGGGGTCACAGACCTGTCGGCACTGCTGCCCTGGTCCGCATTGCTCGCGCCGCGCCGACTCGACTTTTGCTTCCGTCGCACGAGTGACCCAGTGCGATCAGCGGAACAAGACCTGACCAGGGCCGCTGCCAGTTAAGCGTCAGACCGGCGGGGCGGGGCGGGGCGGGGCGGAGCGGGGTGGGACGACGACGTAACGGCGAGGACGCCGACGGCGGCGGCAGCGCTGCCGAGGGCCGGGACAGGGCCATGTACCCAAGGGCAGGGCTGATGTGCCGGGGCGGACTCCTTCTCGGGGGGGACCGCAACCACGCCGGGACGGGGCGCACACCGGGACGCGGCCCGCGCCTCCTACAACACCCTCAGCTGCCTCCCACCCCTGCCGCGGCCCGGAGCTGGGGCCCGGGGCCCAGAGCAGAGCGAATGTTGCTTTTATTATCATCCCTTCGGTAAAGCGATTCTTGTCGTTCATTTCCATAACGCGCGGTCGTACTCGGGGGGCGCGGGGGAGGGGAGGGGCGTGGCCGCGGGGCGGGGCGGGCCGTAGCGTATGGGGGGAGGGGGCGCCAGGAATCCCGGTAATTAGAACGAAATGAATATCGGAGCTCAGAGCAGAGCTGCTGCTGGTGGTGCTGCTGCTGGGAGATGGCACAGCCTAGCCTATTGCGGATGGCTGTTACGGTACAGTTACAGGCGATGGTCGCGGTGCGGTTGGCCTGCAGGCGGCGGCCAGCGGCGGGGCGGGCACCGCCGGGCACCGCACCGGACCAGCGGGGCACTCCTGCTGGCTGCCTGGCTAGCTGGCCCACTTTTGTCCTGTCCATCATCATGCCCGGGGGTTCATTGACGAGCAGAGCGGAGCGCGCCAGCCGGGCAACGCCGGCCGGGCCGAGCCGAGCCGGGGCCGGGGCCGGGAGACGTGAAACCATCTTAAGGACGCACGCGTATAGTTTAAGTAGGAGTGGCGCGCGAGCGAAAGATGGGTATATAGGAGTGGGGAGAGGAGCGCGCAGCGCTGCGGTGGCGGGCCGGGGCGGGGCGGGGCGGGGCGGGGTGGGGTGGGGCGGGGCGGGGCGGGGCGGGGCGTATCGTGCTCAACAAAAGCTCGCGCAAAGTTCGCGTGGTAGAGGAGATGAGGTGAAGGATGGAAGCGGGCCTGATTAATACAATTAGGCGATCCCACAAAAAACAAAACAAAAAATTGAAGGAAAAGAAGAAAAGAGGGGTATGTTGCGGAATTTTTGTGGACCGGAACGGCGGTGGTCGGCGAGTGGTATCAGGGGCGGGGCGGGGCGGGGCGGGCGCGGCGAGGGGGTCGGCGCCACAACGCCCACCTCTGGCCACGCCGCTGCAGAGCGAGATCGAGGCCGATAAAGAGAGTTCGACGGGCCGGGCCGGGCCGGGCCGCCACATAACAGAGGGGTATTTCGGCGGGAAACACGAGGCCCGTCCGGGACGAGACGCGGCTAGCCAGAGATTGTCGATCAGGGGAATGAGAGTGAAAATATTGAGGCGCACCTCGCCGCGCCGCGCCGCGCCGCGGGACGACGGCGAGCTGCTGGAGTTGGATTAGCTCCGTACACGCCTCGATGTATACTATCGACTCTCGCATCGGTGGATCGCAGCCGACGAGGTGCTCCCGGGGCGCCCCCGGCCCGGCCCGGCCCGGCCCTGCCCTGCCCTACCCGCCACGGTGCATAACGTTAAGTCACTGCACTTCACATTTCAGGCCAGACCTCCGACACATGCCCAGGGTCCTAACCTTTAAGCTCGACTAATGTCCAGGAAGCTCACCTATCTGATAGGGTGAGAGTTCTCGAGATGAAGGTTAGAGATATTCAGGTCAAATAAAGTAACTGCTAAAAAGAAGTAACCGGCTCGGCTCGGCGAGGTGTCGAGGGGGAACTACCTCGTTACGTGCGGCGGCCGAGCCGAGCCGAGCCGAGCCGAGCCGAGCCGAGCCGAGCCGAGCCGAGCCGGGCCGAGCCGAGCCAGGCCGAGCCGAGCCGAGCCCCGCCAAAAAAAATGCGGCATGCGTCCATAATTAATGAGGCGCACGGGGAGGTTTGCGGGGTCAGGGTAATAGGCTTTGCGAGGTCGGGGGGGGGCGCTGAGCTTCAAGGCCGCTTGCGGTCGGGTAGGCCTTGCAGCGCACCGGGCGGGGCGGGGCGGGGCGGGGCGGGGCGGGGCGGGGCGGGGCGGGGCGGGGCGGGGCGGGGCGGGGCGCGCGTGTAGAGTACTACTGCCCCGCCCCACCCTGCCCCGGCCCCGCCTGTCGTAATTATTTGGGTGCAACGACTTGAGCCCACAGCCCACTCCTGGGCGCTGCTGCTGCTGCCGCCGCCGCTAGACTACCAGCTAATTATATCTCCTCGGCAGCATTATCTGCCTACACTTACTGGCTCTCGCGGCGAGGCGGGGCGGGGTGGACCCACCCGCCTGGAACTTTGTTCTCTCAAACTTCCCTGAATGTGGAGGAGCTCGGCAGGGCGGGGGCGGGGGCGGGGCGGGGGCGGGGCGGGGGCGGGGCGGAGAGGGGAAGGAGGAGGACCCCCGGCCCGGCCCGGCTCTGGTCGGCGGGATGTTGTTCCCAGTTATGGTTTCCTAGTTACTTGTTGCAACGCCTAACCGTTTCCTTCTCCTCCCAGACTTAACTTTACGACGGTGCGGTGGAGCGGCCCCGGACAGGGCAGCAAAGTGGGGGGCGGGGGCGGGACCGGAGACGAGAGGGAGTCTGGCGGGCGGGGGCGGGCTGGGGGCGGGGCGAGCGCGGTGAAGCTGTCACTTCCTTAGCAAATTAGCTTGCGACATTCGAGCTTCGAGCCGGGCCGGGCCGAGGCCGCCAGCCGATTCGAAGGGGCGGGCGTTGAAAAAGAACGGCAAAAAGGGAAGGAAAAGTACAAAAAGCGATACTCCTGCTGCCCCGTGGAGGAGGATTCATTGCAGAGAGACGGTCTGGGTCTCGTGGGCAGGATGAGGAAGAGCCGAGCCCGCCGAGCCGAGCCGAGCCGAGCCGCAGCACAGCAGACGACAGCAAACGAAAGAGGAAAGACCGCGGCAGGCAGAGCAGAGAGACCGCGGCCGGGCCGGGCCGGGCGGAACGCGACACGATGCGGTCCCACGTTTCGCCAAGTGGCGCCGGGGCCCTGCAGGCCAGGGTGCCCAGCCCACATTTCAAACTTAATTGGCAGTCATCCCCGCGCGGGGAACTCAACTGGTCCTTGCCCCGGGTTTTGTGAATAGAAATGGGCGGCGCGTCGGGGCCGCGGGCCGCAGGCAGGGCCACTGCTTGGATATGCACCAGTGCATCCCAGATGTGATTTGTCGCGCCGAGCAGGAGCAGGAGACAGAGAGGAGGGGAGGGGAGGGGATGGCTCTCACCCGGCCGGGCCGTGGCCTGGATTACCATGCGCCCTCTCGCACTGTCTCTCTCTAACGCGCGCGCGCTGCCGCCTGCTTGAACACACCCCAAAGACAGATCATCCCCGCCTAGTCCCCGCGCCGGACGGCGCCGCCCCCCGCGGCCCAGATTGCCGTGTCGCGAGAGAAAACTAATCGCCTCTTTGAGGTTATGGCGGCCGGACCATTTCTCACGCCGGCAACATCGGCCGGCATTCCTCTGCGCCCAATCAGCCTAGCGTCATTTGTGTCATTACTTAGTGGGCCTGACGATGAGGTGGTCCTGCCTGAGCAGAGCGTGCGCGGACGATAAGTCATCGGCAGGGGGCGGGGCGGGGCGGGGCGGGGCGGGGCCAGAACGGGTGCCGCCCAGAGCACACGCCCCCCGTCCTACTGCAGCGCAGCCCTGGACGAGACGGTTGACATGATTGCCTTATGTTCCAGATTCCTGCCCTGCCCAGGCCGCACGCGCCGCCGCGGGGCGTGGCGTGGCGGGGCGTGGCGGGCCCGGCGGGCTCCGCGGACGCGGATGGTCCGGCGGGGCGGAGCCTGTAGCCCGTGACATGTGAGGCGGACCGGGCGACACCGCCGCCGACATGGTCAAGTGCGAGTCCGAGGTCGACCTGGCGGGCGGCGCGCCCGGCGGGCTGGCTGGCATCGGCCTGGACTCGGCCGGCTTCCGGCTGGACGCGGTGGAGGCCGCGCTGCTGGCTGGCCCGGACCAAGACCCGCTGGAGACACTCACCTCTACGTCGGCCTCGTCCTACTCCATCTACAAGCAGCGCATCGACTCCATGTTCGACGAGACCCGGTCGCTCATCTCGGGCTACGGCTACTCCACGGCCGCGCCTGCCTCCGCCTCCGCCTCCACCGCCGTCCCGGGGCTGGCCCTGCCGCCGCCACCGCCGCCGCCGCTGCCTACCAGGTAACAGAACACCGCCTGAACATTAGTTTCCCTTCCGACAAACCTGTCAGCAGTCACCTGTCGAGTCGAGCCTGCGCGTGTTTGAAAAATCTCCGTGACACGACAAAGGGATGCGCCTGGCCAACTGGCCCGGCTGGGCCCGGCGCGGCGACCCGATCAGTGCAGCTAGATTGGCGGTTTCCGCGAAATCCGAAAAAGCGCTGTCCGACCTGGATTTTGTCCCACCACGGATAAAGTGACAGCCGCAATAATTGCGATGTTTGCCCACGATGACTAACATTGAACAAGACCGTCGAGATAAAACACTTACCAGCAGTCCCCCGGATACGTTTATCCGGTCCGGTCAACGTTCAACAAAATGGCGGCTGACATAGGTTACTAGCGGCAGAGGCCGCAGAGGCATGACGTGGGCCATCTTATGGGGGTGATCTTGACATCACACACAGTCCCGATTTATGACTTTTGCCGAAGAATAGTCTATTCTGACACTACTTTGGATATCTTATGTTCACGCCGATACTTCGCACAGATGCTAAAAGTTTTGTTCAAACCGCGAAAACGAATAAAAACGCCGTACCGAACGAGACGAGACTGAGACTGAGCGATGCTCATTTCAACTGTCCCTGCAGTGCAACCGTCACTGCAGGGCTGCCAACTTCAATCCAACCTAACCAACCTAACCACACTCGTTGCTGATGCATTACAATTTTTGGATCTGAGCGGATGTGCTTCCTGCCATTTTGGCAATGAAAGCAGCTAACGTGACGGAAAAGAGACTTTTTCGTGAATTATTATTGTATAATTTTTGACGAAGATCTGAAAGATGTTACTGAAGCTGGTCGGGTCAGGACGGAGGATGGGGACGGGGGCGGGGGCGGGTCGGGGGGCTCTCAAACTCGAAAATTTAAGGGGATCGCCTGCTGAGACGACTGTAACATCATAAGCTAACTAGGGACGACTCGGAAAATCCAGTGGCTTCGTCGATCGTTCAGATTGGTTTTACTTCCAATTTACCCGTGTGAATAATGTCGGACAGCGCTCTTATGGATTTCGGGGAGAGCGCCAGTTCGGACTTCGGACAAAGATAGGTCAGACAATTTACATACAGCCGACCCGATCAGCTGTTGCCTTTCTCTGGCACGGGCCGGGTCAAGCAGGAGCAGGAGCCACATGGACCGCCCGCGAGCCGGCCGGGCCGGGCACCGCTGAGCAGCGCAGCTCACTCCACACTTGATTAGGTCCGGAGATGCGATGCGACGACCAGTCCGGCCCGCGGCCGAACTCGCGGCCCGCGGCCCCCGCGGCGGCAGCTCCGTGATTGATGGCTCGTGGCTCGCGGTTCGGTGCTGCGTCCGCCCCGCCCCGCCCGGGCCTGGGCACATGCCGGCCCGTAGGCAAGCAAGGCCAAGGCGGTGAAAAGCCAACCCGTCAGCGAATCGGTCGCGATGAGGGACGGCTACCCGCCAACCCGACTCGACCCGCCCGTTTGTTTGATTTGTTACGTGCCCTGCGAGGCCCGGCCCGGCGGGACGCGCGCGTGCTCGCAGTTGTGCGGGGGACGTGCCGACGTACGGGTACAGCACGTCCAGCTGCATGCACCACGCCCCCCGCCCCGCCACTTACGGCTAACTTTGTTACAGGCTGGAGGGCGCGGCGGCCGCGCGCGCCGAGCGGCGCTCCAGGAAGGACGCCAACGTGGTGCAGGCGCGCATCGAGAAGATGTTCGCCGAGATGTCGAGCGGCGGCGGCCGCGGCGGTAAGACGCGTGACCTTTGCCTCGCCCCGCCCCGCCCCTCGCGGCTGACCCTAACGCCCCCTCCCGTGCTGCCCGCAGGTGGCCCTGGCGGCGGCGGCGCCGGCCAGCGCTTCTCCGTGGACTATCTCGGCTCGGTGCCGCTGGTCGACAAGGTCACGACCCTGCAGGGGCTGCAGGGCCCGCTCAAGGACCTGTACTTCGGCTACCGGAGCGACCGGGCGCGCCGTGGCTCGCTGGGCGGCGCTAGCGCCAGCGGTGACAAGGCGGCCCAGCCCGGCGCACAGCCCGCGCCGTGGCAACCAGGCTTCCTCGAGATCTCCGGCAGCGGCCTGCGCGTGCACCACGGCGACCCGCAGCAGAAGACCCAGGGTCAGGCCGGCGCGCTCGAGCAGCTCAACCCCTTCCCCAGGATCGCCGTGTGGGCCGCCGTGCAGTTCGTGTGCCGCCAGAAAGACGCGCCGCCCAACGGCACCAAGGCCATGGAGTGCGCCTTCCTGCCCCTCATCGCCGACCCCTCGCAGGGCGGCGTCGACAAGGACGCGCTGTTCCGCGACCTGAGCGGCGCCGAGGAGCGCGTCGTCCGGTCCATGCGCAGCATCCTGCGGCCGGCGGCGGCGGGCGACGCGGACCCGGAGCAGGACGCGCAGGGCCACGACGCGCCCATGTTCGCCGTGGTGATGCGCGGCGCGGGCGCGTCGCGGCAGCTCGAGTGTCACGGCTTCGTGTGCGCCTCCTCCGAGGACGCCATCGTCATGGCAGCCAACCTGTACCAGGCGCTCATGGCCAGCATGCGCGCCAGCGTGCCGGCGCCCCCGGAGGCCGAGGCTGAGGCGGCGGCGGGCGTCGCGGCGCCCTCAGCGGGGCAGCCGGGCGGCGGCGCCGGCAGCGGGGAGCGCCTGCTGGCGGGTCGCATCGCCCGCATGCACCACGAGAACGGCATCGGCCGCCTCAGCATTGCGGGCAGCGTGTGCGGCGACTCAGCCAACGGACACGCCACCGACTCAGCCAACTCGGCCGTGTCGGCGGCCGCGTCCCTGTCCCTGTCCGCCGAGAGCAGCTGCAGCAACACGGACCGCGCGCCCGAGGACGCGGCCACGCTGGCCGCCCAGCAGCAGGCCAAGCAGCTGGCCAAGCAGGCCGCCATGAAGGTCAACCAGCACAAGTCCTCGCCGCCGCAGCTGCCCAAGGTGCCCCCGCCCGTCCCCAAGCGCCCGCCGCGGAAGAAGAAGACGTCAGGGTCGTCGACTGACGGCGAGGACCTCATCGTGCTGGAGGACACGGGCGAGGTTCCCCGCAGCAGCAAGACTAACGTGTCCTCGCTGCGCGGCAGCTACGTCCCCGGGGGCGGGGGCGGGCCGGGGGGCGGGGGCGGTACCGGCCGCCACTCCGGCAGCAGGCGGTCCAGCCTTATTCCCTCGTCGGATGTGGGCGGCGGGCCGGCCGCCTCCGGCCCGGGCCCGGGGGGAGACATCCTTACCAAGGTGGCCATTCCCCGGAGCCACAGCTTCCTCAACGCCAACGGTCCGCTCACGCGCTACGGACGCCGGCCGCCAAACCACTCCCGCAACGCCCCCGGGGGCGGCGTCGACCCGGCCGCGACCAACGGGAGCAGCGGCGGCAACCTCAACGGGCTGGGCAGGGCCGGCGGCGGCGGCGGCAGCCCCCTGGGCTTCAACGAGCTGTTCACCGAGTTCCGCCAGCAGGAGGGGCTCGACAGCCTCGACGACATCCTGGGCGCCATCATCGACGCCGAGGGCATGTCCTTCAACGACCTCAAGCCCATCTACAAGGAGTTCCTGCTCAAGCTGGCGCTCACGCTCACCAAGGACGAGCTGTACCACCGCAGCAAGAGCATCATGCGGCGCCAGCGCAAGAAGCAGCTGCTGGGGGCGGGGGCGGGGCTCGGGGGCGGGCGGGGGCGGCGCCGCGGCATCGCCTACACGGCCGTGTACATCAAGCGCGCGGTGCGCCGGTCCATCAACAAGCTGCGGCCTAGCAAGCGCACGGGGCTCGGCAAGCTGCTCTTCAGCGGGGGCAGCTCGCCGGCCAAGGGCGCGAGCAAGACCGCCGCCAAGGGCGTCACCGGCGCGCCCAAGAAGAAGAGCAAGAAGAAGATGAAGCCGGTGCCGGCGGCCGCATCGTCCATCTCGTCCTACCCGTCGTCCAACTTCCGCATGAGCCGGCGGCCCAGCATCAGCGTCAGCCAGGCCGTGGACGCGGCGTGCAACGTCAACGTCAACGTCAGCATCAACAACAACAACCGCGCGAGCAACAAGGCGCGGCTGCCGCGGAGGCGCAGCAGCCGGCGCGCCGGCAACCGTCACCACCACCAGCCCGCGCCGCCGCCGCTCACCACCAGCACCTCCGAGGACAGCGACTTCTTCACCATGATCCGGTGCGACTCGTCGCGCGGCGGCGGCCGCACCCTCGGCACCCTCGGCACCCTGGGCACCCAGGGCACGCGCAGCGGCAAGGGCGGCATGAACCGCTCGTCCAGCGGCTACGTCTCGTGCTCGGACTGCAGCTACGACAGCGAGTCGTGCACGTGTCTGTCGGCCGAGCGCTGCTACTGCTCGCTGTCCAAGTACCGGCCGCCGCCCGACGCGCTCCCCGTGCAGATGCAGGCCCTGCGCGCGCTGTCCCTGCAGCCGTGCGCCTGCGCCTGCGACACGGACTCGTGCCAGGGCAGCGACAAGTGCTACTGCACGCAGCGGCCGCTGCACGGCCCCGGCCCCGGCCCCGGCCCCGGCCTGGGGGCGGGGGCGGCGCTTGGGGGCGGCGGCCCGGGGGCGTGCACGCGGCGCAGCGGCCGGGGGCAGGAGCACCACGCGCGCTGCGGCCAGCGCCAGCGGCAGCGCCGCGGCTCCAGCACCCCCGCCATCCCCATCGCGGCCGCCAGCGCCGTACCGCCGCCGGCCAACATCTTCGAGCAGCTGCGGCAGCAGGGCTTCGCCGCGTCCGACTCGAGCCTGTCGCGCGCAGAGTCCCCCATGACGGCGTGGCGCAAGAACGAGAGCCGCGTGAGCGGGCGCGGCCAGCGCAGCGGTGGAGGCGGGGGCGGGGGCGGCGCGGGGGCGGGCGAGCGGCGCAAGCAGCGCGCGTCCTCGTCGGCGGGCAGCATGCGCTCGTCGCGCAGCCTCGAGTTCCTGCAGGGCCCCCTGCTGGGCCACCTGCAGGCCGGCGCCGGCTCGCAGGGCCACCTGCTGCCGCAGCACCAGTACCCTATCGTCGGCAAAAACGGCAAGCCGCCCAAGTCGTCCGGGAAACCGCCCAAATCGTCTAGCAAACAGCCCTCTCCCGGCAAAATGATCCTCGACGGGTTCGGGTCCGCGCGGAGCCGCTGCCCCAGCCGCATGGACATGTACCGCTCCAGCACGCGCTCGTGCTCCTACATCGCGGGCCCCGTCCTGGAGCCGCCCGCGCCAGGCTTCGGCAGGCAGACACGGCCTCGGCTCGGCAGCGTGCACGGGCCGGGCAGCAGGCCAGGCAGCAGGCCGGCCAGTCGCGCCGAGAGCCGCGCGGACAGCTGGGTGTGCGAGGACGAGGACGCGGACGAGCCCGTGGACGACGACGAGGCCCTGGGCATGGACGAGGACGTGCACCTCCTGCTCGGGGACGTGTCGTCCACGCGGCGCTCGCGGCAGTCGCGCCAGTCCCGGGTGGCGCGAGAGAGGAAAGTGCTGGTCGTGTCCGCGCGCGACCCCGAGGGCCGCGTCATCTACATGGGCGCGTCGGCCGCCGCGTCGGCCTCGGCCAGGGCGCGCGCAGAGGCCGGCCACGGCGTCAAAACTGGCCAGTTCTTCCCACGCGCGTCGCTGTCGCACAGCTCGTCGAGCAGGAGGCAGTCACGGGCCAACCCGCCGCGCCACGCCGCGCTCGTCGGCAAGAAGTCGGACCCTTACCAGAGTGGCGCCAGCATGGCCAGGGCCGCCAGCGAGGCGCTGTCCGTCAAGAAGTCAGCCGAGATCGCCGCGCTCTTCACGGGCGTCAAGGTGAGCCAGACGACGGACATCGTGGCGACGGCGCGCAGCACCGACGTGACCGACAGCAGGGACAGCAGCACCACCGCGGGGGACGGCGAGGAG
This sequence comes from Frankliniella intonsa, assembly GCA_033675135.1. Classification (NCBI taxonomy): domain Eukaryota; kingdom Metazoa; phylum Arthropoda; class Insecta; order Thysanoptera; family Thripidae; genus Frankliniella; species Frankliniella intonsa. The sequence continues at coordinate 3,426,994 of CM066248.1, forward strand.
CTCCTGTACAGCTCGCTGGACGGCCACAGCCGTGCTCACGGCCTCGGCCAGCGGGCCGGGGCCGGGGCGCCCAGGCAGGGCATGTACCTCAGCCACACCGTCGGGAGCAACTTAGAGAATAGTCTCGGCTACCTGCCCTGACCGACCGCGGCCCACCTCTTGGCTGCCAAACAAAACTCAAAAATCTCACAAAACATGCATAACTTTTTTTCATAAGTAGGTAATTGAGTTTCATGTGAAATTTTGTTATGCATAATACAAAAATAGAAAAAATGGGTTGCATTATGAAACTGTTTTGAAAACAGTATTCAGAAGTGATGTAATTTATTATAAAATAATGTATTGTATTTATATGTAGCAAATGAAGAGCAGAGTATGTACTTCTAATATACTATGTAGTCTTTTTACTGTGATGGGTATGACTGACAAAACTGTGTAATATACAAAAGTGCAAACTTTTTTTTAAAAAAAAAAGCAGCCAATATGAGGGGTGTGAATGTGTTCATTGCCATTGTCAATATGTAATTGGTTGGATTGTTAAGTCATTCCATAAATGTGTAACATGTCTTCAGCATACTTTTACACTTTTATGTTGTTGAAATTAAATTATAATAAATAGGAAGTTTTTGAACTTACCAAAAGTATAAATTAGAAATGTATCCAGGGACAGAAATATTTAATAACTTGAATTTCCTAAGAGAACATGTGTTGACTTTTTCTTATCAGTGGTAGATGGAGGCATCAGAATGATTGAAATAAAATTGTAGCTTATTATTAAAAAGGAGCTATGATGTTTCAATTTGATTCATTTTTCTTCTTTTTGACTTTCATTTTTTTCCCTGATGATTTTCCAGTAGGTGGCTGTTTTTTCGTAGTTAAATGCTTTCCAGAAGTTGACTGCTTTACATTTTTTGGTTTTTTAAACTTATTGCTTTCAGACACTTTTCTCTTCTTTTTGTCACCTCCTTCTTCATTCTCTGCCTTGCGTTTCTTTGCTTTACCAGGTTTAGGAGGGAGAGGTGGGAGGCCCTTCTTCTTGCGCTTAGCATTTTCTATTTTTGTACTGAAAACAAAGAACCAATTAGAACAGAAAGCTGAACAATACAACCTACGAAAAGTAAGTGAACACTTACTGCAGCTGCTCTTGCTTCTGCTTTTCCCTCTTGGGGACAGTGGATATGCTGCTTCTTTCTGGTGCATATTTCTCTCTTTCGCGTCTTGTCTTCTTGGAAACCTTCTTCAGCTCAAGCATGTACTGAGGTACATCACAACCAGAATCTTTCATAACAGTGGCAATACTGCAATAATGATATCATAATGATAGTCACAATAGTAGGTACAACAACAAATCAAAGTAAGACATTATTAGTAATGAATATGCACCTCCTTAAAATAGGGGCGTCACTTTGAGTGAAAAATGTTACTGCTTTCCCCTCCCGACCAGCACGACCAGTTCGACCTGAAAATTGAATTACACTGTTTAAAAATATTGTATTGCAATAATATTTATAAGAAATACAGTTGAAAATATACTTACCAATTCTGTGAATATAAGATACAGCCGAAGGAGGGAAGTCAAAGTTTATTACTAAGTTAACACCTTTGAAGTCAATACCTCTGCCCATCAACTCAGTACAAATAAGTACCCAAATTTTCCCTTCTCTAAAACTTTTGACCACATTATCCCTCTGGAAAAATCAGATAATTGTTATGAGAATAAAATCACAATCATGCAGATTGTAATTATAAAATGAACAAATCAAAAATACGTGTCTACCTGTAGTTGGGTTCGGTCTGCATGAATAACATCCACATTTATACCATCATACAGTAGCTCAGAAAATAATTCTTTTGCTCTCTCTTTTGATTGAACAAAAATAAGAACAGGTGGTTGTAGTCCCTAAAGCAGGTAAATATAATATATATCACAAATAAGTTGATTCATAGTATAATATAACTATTTAAATTCAATTTTCTGTATAGTAGAAAACTACCTTGCTAATAAGTTCTCGCATTGCTATTAGTTTTCCTTGCTCACTGCCAACAAACACTAATTCTTGTTGTACTTTATCTGCAGTTGTATTTCTGGACAGAAATACAAAAAAATCTAGTTAGCTGATATAGAAAAACAAATAATCAAATTTTAAGGCATTGAAGAGCATTCTGACTTACCTATGACCTACAGTGACAGCAATCAAGCCAGAAAGATTTTGCTTACACCACTTTGCAACATGAGCACCATGTGTTGCACTAAACATGCCTCTCTTCACATGTTGCGAATCACATGCCTGATAAATGGCTGCTAACTGGTCTCGAAACCCTCTTGGACCAGCTTCAAACAGCTTATCTGACTCATCAACAATCAGCCATCGAACACTTTCAAAAATCACAAGAAAAAGATGAGACAAAGATCAAGATTACATTTACTAGACAATGCTAAACTATTTACCTCTTAAGAGAAAGTACAGCTGGTTCTTGTTTCAACAAGAAAACCAATCGGTTTGGTGTTGTAATAAGAATATCTGAAAAAAGTAAGCCAACATGGTTTTCAATATTTATAGTTACTGGTACAGTATTATTTAATTCCTAAAATACCTCACTCACCAAACTTATTAGTTTTTTCTAGGGTGAGTTTAGCATTAGATAAATTGATTTTGCTGATGATATGTATATTTAAACCCGAGTTTTCAGCAAGACGCGAACACTCCCTGCATAGACAGAAGAAAGAAAAAAATTTTAGAAGCAATACTTTACCAGCAAATATATTCTGTTGTTTATATTTGCTTACCTATAGGTTTGCCTTGCCAGCTCTCTAGTTGGACTGACAATAAGAGCACGAATGCCATCACGTCGGAGGCCTCTCAAGTGATGTAATAAAGGCAACAAGAAAGCTGCAGTTTTACCAGATCCAGTGGGGGCACAAGCCAAAACTTGTCGATTCTTCACGAGAAAAGAAAGAATGAGAACTTCGTACAAACACAGCCTACCCATATCAGAAGTAATCAGAAGCTAAAACAAACCTTTAACATTATGGGCCATGCTTGGGACTGAATCGGTGTAGGTTCACTATAACCTGACTTCCTTAAGTTATTAATTAAATTATCTGACACTCCAAAACGAGTCTGCAGTTCATCAAATGATTCAACAGGTGCTGGAACACCATCACCACTAACAGATAGACGGAGCTTTTTCCGCAAAACATTCACCTTTTCTTCTTCTTGGACTTTTAATTTTTCTTCAGGGGACAGCTTCTTTTTCGTCTTCTGTTTATCTCGTTTTTCCTTTGCCACCTTGGTGCCTTTGTCAGAAGACAAATTACCCAGAAGCATTAAAGGTCCATCAATAGAGTTATCAGCATCTGAGTCAGAGCCACTGTCATTATTTGGCTTGATACCATTTCTTAATGAATTACGGTCTGTGGATTTGTTGAGTTTGTTACTATCATCACTGTGATCCTCATCACTTTCAATATCGGAGGCGGATGCAATGTTAGAATCGTCATCTGAGTTTAAACCATCGCCAGCGTTCATCCATTCCTCTGCTGCATTAAAATCTTCCTCTTCCTTAACTTTAACTGGTTCAGTTGGTTTCTGGAAAGAAAAATTTAAAGAAATAATTTATGACACAAACAGATTTTATTAAAACAATCTTAAGTAAATGGACTGACAAGTAACATCCTCATTGGCATGGCGTAAACGCACACACCACAAGATTTGAAAGAAAAATTGAAAATAAACAAGATTGTGCATAGGTAAGCTTTAACTTAAAATAAATAAATATAACCTTCCCAAACACGTTATGATTAGGACAACACCTCACTAACCTTTGTGCCAACCACGGGCTTGGCACGTTTGCCTTTACTAAAGCGTAAGCCGCTGGTCAATTTCCGGAACAAATCATGGGCGTCCATGATCAAATAGATCGGAAATCGTGTTAGGTAAGGATTATAATACCAAAGAGCACTAAGAGAAACATAACCTCAACTGCAACACTGCATGCCGACAAGAAAGAAGAATACAGAGAAAACGATGGCGTACAGTATGTCCAATCGTTTAAAACAAAACATTACACAGCTATGATGAAGTCAAGATGAAGCATAAAACGAAGAAGGTTTTCTTCGAGCCGCAGGGGATAATTCTCAACAAAATAATATTCCGAAATAATAGGATGTTTGATTATAACTGGATAATAATAAGGACCCGGGGAATGCCCACGACTGTACTATGGCCATGGCCACTCTGGGGGATATTGTATACGCCAGACTGGTACAAATTTAAAAGATACGCATAATGTTGAACACGACCCGTAATTAACGCAGTTTTGTTAGTTACTCGTATGTGCTGAAATAATCAGATCCATCCTCCGCGCGTGTTGATGGTGATGTGTATGACGACCTCGAAGCAAACGGCACCCTCTTCTGCGCGCGCACCAGAGGGGCCTGCCGATCGATACCGTTGCAGGGTTTCTTTTGGCAGCATTAGAATCAACTATAATTTTTATTTTTAAATCAAAAATGAATAAGGATTTCTGATGAACACCCCTTTTATCATAACCGATTTCACCCAGCCCCTTGCAGACCCCGGCGCCTCTTCAGATGTTTCCAGGGCATGTCCAGGGACTCTCCAGCCGGCCGTGGCCACCACCCCCAGACTGCACCCCCTAAACAATGCCCCGCCCCGCACCCGCCCGCACCCTCCAGTGTGGACGTGGCAGCCCCCGTTGACGGTCCCTTCGCATCGCCCGCCGCCGCTCCCCGTGCGCTGTCCTCAGCCCGCTCGTGCTCCACGGGGGTCTCGTAGTTCTCCGTGAGTCGGCGCGCCATGGCCGGCGAGAAGGCATCGAAGCGTCGGAGCAGCTCCGGCGGCGCCGCGCACCGGGACATGACTTACGACGAGAAGCTCCGCGTCCTCGACGAGGAGCTGCTGTCCTTCCACCAGTACTGCCAGCAGGCGGGCTTCACCGCCGAGGAGATGTCCGTCATCTGCGCGCCGCTCGTGGACTCGGTGCGCGCCGCCAAGCTCCGCTCCGCCGCCAAGACGGCCGCCTGCATGCTCGTGGTGGTGGGCGTCCTCGCGCTGCTCGCCAGCTCCTCGGCCGCCAGCCCCAGCCTGCACTTCACCGCCCTGGGCCGCCTCGTGATGATCAAGGTGTGCTAGGTGATGGCTCGGTCTCCAGCCCCCCTATCTTTATTGATAACTGACGCGTTTCTTTCGCTGCTCACAGGTTCTACCCTTCTGGGACTGGACGTCCCTCTTCTACGAATCGTGTTTGGTAGCGAACCCGTTCTTCGGCGCGCCCTCCTTTGCGGAGGAGGACTGCGTGGTGAGTGGACGTCGACGCGAGGCACCGACACCCCAGTACGTACTGTTCTTGTCATCTGACTGATTCCACGGGGGACTTGCTCCGCTCCGCCCGCAGGCCTGCGAGTCTCTCAAGCACGTGGACCGCCTGAGCGACGTGTCGTACGAGCACCTCCTGGACAACTACCTGAGCAGGGACGCTCCTGCTATCGTCGTCGACGCCATGGAGGCCTGGCCCGTCATGACCACGGACCACTTCTACTTCGACAACATCACGGAGGTGGGTCCCGGTAGTCGTGGAAAGAAAGTTGAGCTTTCTCCGAGAGCGTTGATGTCGACAATTTGGACACACACAGATCTACCTGGAGGACGACAAGCTAGTGGACACCGTCCCCTGCATCCTGACCAGCAACCTGCGCACCGGTTCATCGGACTTGCACGCTTTTCTGAAGCGCATCCGAAACCCTTCGGTCGAGAAGTGGTTTGTCCACTGGTAATTTTTTTGCTCTGAACAAAATTATTTGTATTTGACATTATAGTTTATCAGTCGAAGCATGTGAAAATGGTGCTCCAGGCAAAACTGTGACATCCACGCTGTGAAAGCGCTCCGGAGAATGTACCAAAGGCCATACTTCTTGTCCAACTCCGTGTCGCCGGCCCACTTCAACTGGGTGCTCATGTCTTCCAACTACAACTCCAGCGTGTACAAGAAGGTGAGCGAGCCGAGCCGGGCGCCTGTGGACCAGAGGGTAGGCAGCCGGGCAGCGCAGCCCTGTCCGACTGTACGGCCTACCTTGCGCCTGGACCTGCAGCGGGAGCGGGCCCATTTCAAATGATTTTTTGAAACGAATCCAACTTCTTCCGTTAGGTTGATCCTGATTCCGGATTAATTATGCTCGCACAAATAAGAGGGTCCACCGCATTTCGTCTGACCCCGCACAAAGCGTGCAACACCACCTGCTCACAGCTAACGGGCAATTTGCATGAAGGAGAAATGTGTAAGTTGTGCAGGTATTTTCAATATTTCAAAAATTAATTGAGTGTAATTACATGTTTTTGTCCTATGTCGCAGTGGTCTTCACTAACTTCATTTGGTCCTTTGAGTATTATCCTGGGAGGATCCTGGATAATGTGGCAATTCTCACCGAAACAGTTTGGGATGAAAAGATAATTTGAAATGTATCAAGATTTTTAAAGGAATATGTATGCTTCTTATGGAACTTAAAAGGTTATTGTAGTGAAGTGGAAAGCTGAATTAAACCAATTAGAATGGCAATTCAAAACAGATTCCTGGGTTAATAGTCAAAAGAATAAAGTCACCAATACAGTCTGCTTTTTTTTTAAATATTTTAGATCTTAAAAGTAACAACACATGCTATAAAAATATCAACAAGAAATTGTTTTTAACACCAATATTTAACAGTCTCAATACATAAAGTGAGCCGCTGGACAAGATAGCCAAACAAAGCTTGTCAAGTGTAATAGTTCAATTTATTATTAACAAACCAGAAAGATTGGTAACACAGAAAGATAAATAAAATTTAAATCAAACCCAGTGATGAAGATTACAGGAGAATTGGGATGGCAAATATTTCTTACTTGCTACCCTCACAGATTAGATAAAATAAAGACACGACACAACATAGACTTCAAAAACAAATGACTTTGTACAATTAATCACAACTTGTCAGCAAAGATACCCTACATTTACAATTACCAGGAAAAATGGATACATGCAATGCTAACCCACATTTCTCACTTTTGTAAAAATTACACCTGACTGATGTACAACAGGAATGACAAAAATGCAAATTTGATCATCATCAAAATTTGAATTACCCCAACTAAGCTCAACAAAACCTGAAATTTAACTTTGCGCTTTTGAAAAAAGTTACGCAACTTATGCTGCAGAAAAAATTGGTCACACAATGAGAGACTTAAAAACAAATGACATGATGAAAATACTTAATAATCTTACATTTGCACAGTTAAAGTGTGTACTTCACTAAGCAGCCAGAAATACCAAAAAAAAAAAAAAAAAAAAGAAAAGAAAAAGAAAAATGATAGGAAAATTTATTTCATAAGAGCATGTACCACAGCCTTGGCATTGAGAGACTTGAGGTCAGTATATGTTTGACCAGTGCCAACAAAAACAATTGGCTGACCTGTGATGTAAGTCATTGATATAGCAGCACCAACCTGAAAAGAAACCAAAACAAAAGAAAAGAAAACAATGTTGTGGGAAAGCATAAAAATTAGGTGGGATTAATTATTATGGTTAAAGGCACTGTACCTTATCATCAATGGTATCAAACTTTGTAAGTACAATGCCATCAATGAGATGAGGATTAGCGGAGGATGAGTTATCGGCCATGGCCTGGTTGAACTTCACAAGCTGGTCAACAGCTTCATTGCCAACCAAAGCTTCTCCAACAAATAGAACCAAGTCAGGCTCATTCACTTTTACAAGCTAAAAGTAATACACAATAAAAATTTTGAAAAAAATAATTTAAGAGATAATGGAGTTTTACAGTTAGTTCAATCACAAACCTTAGCCAGGGCAATCATCAGAGGTCCATTATCCTGCATACGCCCTGCAGTATCTACTAGCACAACATCAATTTTGGTTTCACGAGCATGATTGATTGCTTCCAGTGCTATACCAGCAGCATCCTTGCCTGAAAAGAATTGATATACAGTATTTATTTTCCAATTTAAGTGTATAAAATTTGTCTAAGATTGCAGATTTTAAAAATATATAATTATAATACCATAGCCTTTCTCATACAGGTTGACCATCTGACGTCCCCCATGCTGATCTGGGGGATGCAGAGCATTCAAGTGACGAGTGTGAGTTCGCAACTGTTCCACAGCACCAGCTCGGAAGGTGTCACACGCAGCAATCAAAACTCTTAGGTTATTTTCAATAAGCCAAAAACAAATCTGCAAAATGAAAGTTAAATTATATTGTTAAAAATTGAAGTGAAATTTATGTAAATACCACATAAAAGTAAAGTTTAAAAAAAAAATACCTTTGCTAGATTAGTGGATTTTCCCACACCATTTACACCACAAAAAGCCATGACATAGGGTCGGCCTTGTTTCCGGGCTTCAACAGCATCTCTTAAAATGTCAATGCGCCGGCGAGGTGACAGAATTTGGACCAGAGATTCAGTCAAAGTGTTTTTCACAGTAGTCGCAACAGTTTCAAAAGTACCAATAACCTGGATTAACAGAGAATGCAAATTTTCAAGTGAACAATAGCAGTATAATAAGTAAATCAATCACAGTAAGCAATTAAACCAAGCATACCTTTCCTTCAAGTTTGGCAGCAACTGAGTCACATAATTTAATAGAAATGTCAGCAGCAACATTTTTTGAAATGAGATGGTCTCGCAACTTATCAAGGCAGGGTTGCATTGCCTCCCTACTAAGGTTCTTGCTGCCAACAAGTCCCCTAAAAAATAATTTGATTTAGAAATTCTTAAAATACAAGTGCATTATATTCAGAAAAATTAAAAATAATAATCATACTGAAAGGTATACCTGAACATGGAGAAGACACCACCACTTTTTGCAGCAGGTTTGTTGTTCTGAGAAGATTGAACTTCCTCCTCTTCATCATCATCATCATAGTCATCAGAATCACTTTCAACTTCAAGGTCTCTTATACCACCAACCATACGTCCAACCAACTGCAAAAGAGGATTAGGTGTAACAATTGTAATTATTTTCTTGTAATATTTTCTACTTAGAGGGAGGGAGGGAGGGAGGGAGGGAGGGAGAGAGGGAGGGAAAAAGGGGGAGGGGGTTGTGGTTTAAGCACTTACATTTGATTCAGGAGTGAACTCAGAAGTAGCATCCTCAGGTTTGTCTTTAGAGCGATCAAGGTTGGTTGCATCCTTGGGACTTCCACTTAATTCCCAAACACGTGGCTTCTTACCCTCCTTGCTTGGCTTAGGGCTTTTTCTGAGAGAAAAAGAAAATTCCTAGATTAGAAAATGTCTACAGTTGGAACCAAAACCCTTGTTGAAAGACAATAAAAAATATTAAGCAAAGAAAACTTTGCCTTACTTTTCCTTCTTCTTGGGACCAGTACTCATTTTTTGAGCAAGGCGGAGGCGGTTTTGAATGAGGATGTCATCAGATATTTCATTGCCATTGGCAGTAGGAGAGGAGGGTGGTGTTATCAGTTTTTCAACCTTGGCTGGTTCGGTTATTTTAACTGCAAAAATGATTCATTATTATTAGATCTCAACAAAGTTCATTCTGCATGCGGCTATTTTTTTCTTTCTTTAATAATACCTTTCTTTTGCTTATTTTCTTTGTCATCACCTTTCCTCTCAATCATTGAGGACACAGTCTTCTTGGATTTTAAAGATTCTTCAAAGGTACGCATTTGTTTAGGCATTTTTGCCTGAGATCTTCCCCAGTCTTCCGCCATTTGTAAGACTTTTTGGAATGATTTAGTGAATTCAAAATCCTAAAAGAGGGCAAAGGAATTATAAGGCTGGAATCATCCAAATATATTACAGCAGTCAATGTAAGTCAAATACCTGAAAATATCTGCCGTGTCGCAAATCCTCCTTATATTTGTCTCGGAATTCCAGATGAATGTCATTCAAAAACTTGTCAACATATGACAGTTGTAATATTTTTTGAAATGCGACCACAAACACAAGTTCGAACTCATTGTCAAGCTTGTATTTCAATGTGAGTGAATCATGGTCAAAACTCTGATTACCCGTCCGCTCCTGTCAAATTGTACCATATGATGTAGCAATGGAATTCACTTGTAAATGACTAAATTATAAAAACGAGAGAGTTCATGTTGGGCTTAATTTCTAAAGTTCATATCAGAGAAGGGAATAGTGGAGTGGCAAATTCAATAATTAACATAACATGCTGCTCAGTCATCAATTCAGGTTAGGTTTTGCCTTATGCTTACCTGCAGTATAACAGTACGAATCAAAGCATTAACGGATGGCGTAAAAATTTGTTTGGTGCTTTGGAAGCACCATAAAACAATGCCACCTTTGCTGAAAATAGTAAAAAGGTCCAACATTTTGGAAACGATCAATCGGTTCCCAAAACTTGCTAGCCCAACAGATGTTTACAACCGAATCGCAGACGCAGAAAACACAAGACACACGTCACAGTGTGAGATCGATGGAGCAGCGATTATCTCGAAAGAGACTGCTCTCGAGGAAAAGTAAAAGTAGGGCGAGAGCGGAAAGGGGGAAGGGGGCTCTTTAAATGAAATTCAAATTCTACCGCATGTCAGCGCATGTCGCTTGCCGAGCTGGTGCTCTAGCCACTGAGCCAACCAGCCAACTAGCCAACATGGGTAAAAGAGTTATTAACCCTTTTTTCCCCACCCACCAGTATGACAGTAGGGCAAATGAAGGCAAAGTATTGTGCTGCCCTTAGAGAGGGGATAAGACGATGATATAGGCATAATAGTTAGTCGTAGCTCAGGGGGGCGGGGGGGGGGGGGGAGGGTGTTGACGCCAACGACTAACTCTGACGCCTGCATCATCGTAGGCACCGAAGCGCCCTTCGGTCTTCCCTCCCCTCTAGCAGCCGGAGGCACGAGCGAAGGAGAACTGACAAGAACTCAATAAAACAACATGTCCAGACGGGCTGTCTGAAAGACCCGAACCGTCTAGTTATTTCCCCATCCCTACCCCTCAGACATTTCCTTCTTCATCCTTTCATCCGGGCAGAAGCCAAAATAAAAAGAATGCTGAGATGTCGACCGACTCGAGCCCCTCCCCCGCCCCGGCTTGAACCCGCCCCTGCGGCATGGCACTGCTGCGCTTAACTGCCGAGCGGCCCGCGGCCCGGCCCCGGCTTCGCCTCTATTGCTGTAGATACACTTTATGGATGTTTGGAATGTCCCGTATTTCCTGCGCAGTGCTTTATTTCGCATCGGACATCGGTTTGCTGCGGAGGCTCTTGCGAGAGCTCGTAGCTCGCGTGCTGTGGTGCCCCTGCACATGTGCCCACCCCTCCCTTAGCTCGCTCTTACGTTTAGTCCCCGCGGACGGAGGGGAGGGCGGCGGAAAAGTCTCTTCTTCCTAGGGGGGCGGTAGCCCCGCGGTAGCGGGGGCAGCAGGAATTAGGCCCCCGGAACTGCACCCTGGGGCGCCCTAACTCTTTGCCCGGCCTGCGGCATCTTTACGCTAACGCTAACCGAGCCGTGGCGTGGCGTGGAGCGCAGCAACTTCGTCGACGACCCCCCTAATCATCATGCATGGGGGAGGGAAATGGGAGCGTGAAGGAAGGAGGGAGGGAGCGGGGGCGGCGGCTCGCTAGTCGTGACCAGTCGCCGTCGACGCCGCGGGGCCGCGCGCGCGCACACACACACACACGTGCACCTGACAGCGAAGTGACAGAACTCCCCCGCGGGGCGGGCGCGCGCGCAGGGCCGCCCCCGCAGGCCCTCCCCTCCCCCTCGGCGGGGGCGGAGCGCTCGCGGGGTGGGCGGGGCGGGCCCGGCGAAGCCCGACTCGGCCGGCGTAGCGTGGCCGTACGGCAGCGTGGTATTACTACGGCTATTGCCCAGCCCGGCCCGGCCCAGCCTAGCTCCCCGACATCCGCCACATAATGGCATGCAGCTGAGCTGGACTGCAGGGCCGGGCTGGGCCGGGCCGGGCCGGCCGCGGGCCTAGCAGAGCCCCACAAGCACGCCGGCGGCGCGCCGCGACAGGCGAGGACACCGGCCGGCGCGCCGAGTGAAGTGAAGGGCCCAGCTCCATGGTGCGGCTGGCGCGCAGTGTGGACGCCCCGAGCCCGGGGGCACCGGGGGCGGGGGCGGGAGGCAGTGGGCGAGTCTAGCCTTGTGCGGAGCTCGAAATAAATCGCGGGGTTGAGAGCGAGCACCAGAAGGGAAGCACCATTAGCACGACAAAAGGCGCGAAGCGGAGCTGCGAGCCGAGCCTAGGCCTGGCGGCCAGGGCGGGGCGGGGCGGGGCGGGGCGGGGCGGGGCTGGGCGGGGCGAGGCAGCACGAACCAGGCCCCCTCACCGATATGGCGAACCTTGGGCGCCAGAGTTTATTTTTAATGCCGACGTTGCGGCTGCACTGGCGCCTCACGCCTCGCGCCCCACACGCACGCGCGTGCCTGCTGACCCGGCCGCCCCGCCCCCCCCCACCCCGCCACGCCCCGCCCCGCGGCCTGGCGGAGCCGTGCCGGAGCACCTCTCAATATTTGCATTCCCTGGCCGGACCGGCGCGAGCGGCGGCGCGGCGCGGCGCCGAGCACCTCGCCTCCGTCCAGGACTCGCTGCCCCGCCCCGCAAGTTTACTCCGCGGCCACGCCGCCGTCGTGCCGGTTGTGCCGCAGTGGTCGTTGGTCGCCTCGGCGTGGCGCGCGCCGAGCACGAGCGGAAGTGAGTGTTTTTGCTCGGCGAGGCGAGCCGGGCCTGGCCGGGCTTGAGCTTGAGGGCCATCCTGCCCCCCGAGCCGAGCCGCTAGCTACTGCACTGCAGAGTGAGCAGAGTCGTAGGAGTTTGTCCTGGAGGACCGTCTCGTCCCGTCCCGTGAGCCACCAGCGCCGGTAAGTACGGCAATAAGACAGCACCGGAATCCCTAGTGCGTGAATTTCGCACACATGTAGGCGTGTGAATTTCCACTCCACTTGGCCTACGAAAATAAACACCTTCACCTGTTCAAGTGTGCAAATGGAAATTAACACACCTACACGTGTGCGACATTCGCATTTCGGTTTCCAGTGTGAGATCGAGAATGACACACCCCTCTTACTGAAGGGTTCACAGCCTCCTCCCCCCCCCCCCCCGAGAGGTCTGCTGTAACCTAGGGACCCTTTCTGTGACAGAGGGTCCCTACTGTAACCCTAGGAAAAAATGTTGCTCAAGTTGGGGGGAGATTGTGCAGCAAGTTAACATCAAAGTAAAAGTCCACCTGTTTTATTTCTTCCCTGGTGACCTCATTGCAGTCACGCATCGATGTTCTATCTCGTGATCTAAAAGTCAACCATACCCCCGATAAGTTAATGAAATCGAATGAAGCGCGTGGGAATCATGCCACGCCACCCAATCGTGTTAGGGATGCACCCATGCACCCTGCATCGATGCACACCTGGTAAAAGTCCCAGTCCGGCCCAGCCCGGGCGAGCTAGTTCAGATAGAGCTACGTAAGAGGATCGGTCATTCAAAATCGAGACATACTCTAAAGAGGCACCAACGCCCCCAGCTTGTGATGGGGCGCGTCAATGCAGTTAAGCAACCTTAAGCGACCTTAAGCGATCCTTGCAACCGCTCATTTCGAACATACGCCTCGCTCCTTTTCCCAACTTAAATTGCGCGAGGACGTGCCTTTCCGATTCAATGCACTGCATTTCCTCCTGGAGAAGGGAATAAAGAGTCATGGAGAGCAATGCGTCACTTTTGATTCCAGGAGGCAGGCGCGCGTAATGTAAGGCAAGTGAACGGTACCGCCTGTACTACTGGAGTCGCTGCGGGCTACGGGACGACGTGGTTTCTTACAAATAATTCCACAGGTTTTCATGAGAGACGGGCCTATGGACTCCTGTAAAGTTTATTATGCGCACGGTGATTGAGAAATCATATCTGTCCTCAAAATTTGGATATTTTGGTTTGGGGCGTCGCGCCTGACTCACGTAGTCCTCCTTGACAAGTGTGTAATGTTTTTCCGTGGGAGTTGTTGTCTTGGAATGATTTGATCGGTTTATCGGATATGTAAACTAAGTAGGGCCATAAAAGAGCGTTTCTCGTAGGGCGAGGTAAGTTTTGCCGACTGCAACTTTACCCAGGCCCCGCCCCTCTCTCCGTACGAGGAAGGGCGTAAGGTTCGTTCCGAGGAGTGCCGCGCCTACCTCAGGGGCCTCGCCTCTTGGTTGCCCATTCAACACTCAAGCCAGAAAGCAAGCTAGACCAGGGGCGGAGCCGGTTCAGGGCACACCCTTAAACTCAATGAGCACCCCTTGGTATGGAAGCCAGTTTCGATTGTCTTCGTCTCTCGCTATTTCAAGGCTTTTTTGATTCCTGGGAATCTATAAAACGACTTACATTGCCGTTTTCTATCGTCGTGCAAACCACGTCCCGATCTTTGGATTTTGCATGTTTATCGAGATCCATGATCCTGGTTGTTCATGTTCGTCTCTTTGGAAAATCATTTGCGTTTGTCGTCAGAAGTTTACGTCCAAACCACTTCGTGTGAAGACCTCCGAATGATTGGGGTTCCTACTGCCCATTCTGTCCACCGCGGTTAGAATGGGACACTCCCTCTAACCATCGGGCGAAGCGTTTGACATTGGCGATTCTCACCCTGTCCTTCTCTTATCGTATGTTTCATGTGATATGGCAAGGCCAAGGTTAATCGAGTGTGGTTTTCAGTCTGAGTACCAATCGGTATAAGATTTCTGTGAACAATTATTCTAAACTCCACTCACAAACTTAATTCTAACCTCAATCTTTTGTAGGGAATAGACGCGTTGTAAACAAACCAGGCAACTTGGATTCAGACGATGTTCTCAAAGTTACTTGAGATTAAAATCCAATTTTTTCTTTTAAATTATCACTTTGTGCCCACTGTCAATGCCTCCTTTTCCAGTAAATTAATAAAATCAATTTTAATCCTTGTTCAGATTTTTAAACACTTCCATCATGGGGCAGAAGAGGCTAACATGTTTGTTAGTTTTCCTTACCGCTGCAATCTTCCAAACATCAGCTCTTGGTCAGTGCCTTTTCTAAACTTTCTTGTCCTCTGATTATTTTAAAATTGAAAATTTTCTTACAACCATTCATTTTTTTTACAGTTCAATCTCCTCCTAGAATTGTCAAACAACCACCTACTGATGAATTATTGTTTCAAGTAGTAACACAACAGAATGAGAATGATAAACCTTTCATCATTGAGTGTGAAGCTGAAGGCGAGCCAGCTCCCAAGTATGTTTTCATTCTGTTATTCTTGTGTACTCCACTTAAACTTCATGTATTTCCTCTATTAATTGTGTAACCGCAGGTACCGCTGGATCAAGAACGGCAAACCATTTGAATGGCAAGCCTATGATGACAGAATGTCACAACAGCCTGGCAGAGGTACCTTAGTTATCACATCTCCAAGAGATGAAGATTTAGGTATGTACAAGCTATTTAATTTAATCTGTTCAGGCATTGTAGCAAGAAAAAATAACAGACGTATGTGTGCACTAAATTTACAGGGCAGTACCAATGCTTTGCTGAAAACGAATGGGGTGTTGCTACCTCTAACTCAGTATTTGTTCGAAAAGCCGAGCTGAACTCATTTAAAGATGAGCCCACCAAAACTTTGACTGTCACTGAAGGTGAACCATTCCGTTTGACTTGTCAGCCTCCAGATGGCTGGCCTAAACCAAATGTGTACTGGCTTATTCAGGTAACTGGATTGTCTATATTACATTTTTAATGAAGGTTTTAATTTTAGTTGAATGCTGAAGAATGTTTCTATTTTCTTTCCAGAATTCAGATGGTGGCATTAAGAGTATCAACAATTCTCGAATGACCCTTGATCCTGAAGGAAATCTCTGGTTTTCGAATGTCACGAGGTTTGATGCAAGTGATGAATTTGCTTATGCCTG
Organism: Frankliniella intonsa; assembly: GCA_033675135.1. Taxonomy (NCBI): domain Eukaryota; kingdom Metazoa; phylum Arthropoda; class Insecta; order Thysanoptera; family Thripidae; genus Frankliniella; species Frankliniella intonsa. Next base: position 3,442,897 of record CM066248.1, read on the forward strand.
TGCTGCTACTTCTATTTTCAGGTAAGAGCATTTGATCTCAGCTGTTTTAAATGAAATTTAAAGCATAATCAAGAGATATCATTTCAATTTCAATATTTTTCATTCCCTAGAAATGAGTACAAATTAGGTAATAGAGTTTTGCTGAATGTCCTTGCAACCGGCGTGTCTTCCGCTCAAAATAAACACGAGCCTGTGCGACAATATGTTTCAAGGAAAAATGAAGTTGCATGGAGAGGAAGGAAGGTTGAAATGTTCTGTATCTTTGGTGGAACGTAAGTTGCTCAATATCTAGTAATAAAGGAGCTGATATGTTGAAATGAATCTTAAACATTTCAACAATGAAGAATCTTTAAAAGATTAAATTAAGTGCATGGTTATTTATAGTAATCAACATTTCAATTATTCCTGTTCAGGCCTCTCCCACAAATTGTGTGGAGTAAAGATGGGAAGCAAATTCTACCTTCTGACAGAGTTACCCAAGGTCACTATGGCAAAAGTTTGATAATAAAACACTTGACCTTTGAAGATGAGGGTGCATATACTTGTGAAGCCAGTAATGGTGTTGGTTCAGCCAAAACTTACTCCATCAACCTACAAGTTCTTGGTTTGTAAACTCATGAAGACTTTATTGCACTTTTTAGTATCTAGCTCCCAAATCTTTACTGTTATGAATGTTGATGCAGCTGTGCCATACTTCACTGTGGAGCCGGATGTAATTAATGCAGCTGAAGATGAGACAGTTACATTCAAGTGTGAAGCATCTGGTGTGCCAGAACCAGAAATAAAGTGGATCCACAATGGTAGACCAATTTCAGAATCTCCTGCAAACCCCAGGAGAAAAGTTACACCCAACAGCATTACAATTGAAAAGTTAACCAAAAAGGACACTGGCAACTATGGTTGTAACGCCACTAACAGTTTGGGCTATGTGTACAAGGATGTTTATGTCAATGTTTTAGGTAAGAATTTCTTGTAGTTCCTGAACATGCATTACTCATCCATTATTATTATTATTATTATTATTATTTTATTGGCTATTTTTTCTTCAAAGTAGTTTGAAGCCTAAGTCTTTCATGTAATTACTTAATATTGGCTTATTTATGGCAGCATTGGCACCGGAGATAACAGATCCTCCCAAGGATGAAGCCACTGTAGATGGCCGTACAGTAACCTTGACCTGCAGAGTTTTTGGTGCGCCCAAACCAGAAGTGAAATGGATTCGCGGCGGTTTGGAATTAACAGGAGGCCGTTACACTATCAAAGAAAGTGGTGACTTGGAAATCAGAGATGTCAATTTCTTGGATGCTGGAGATTATACCTGCCATGCATCCAACAAGTTTGGCCATGCTGAAAATTCAGGAAGCTTGGCTGTTAAGGAACACACCCGCATTACAAATAAACCAGAAGATTATGAAGTAGCTGCTGGAAACACAGCTACATTTAGGTGCAATGCAGTTTCTGATTCTTCTCTACCCCTCACTATTGATTGGTTGAACAATGGTCAAAACATTGACTTTGATTCTGAACCAAGATTTGTGCGGTCATCAGATTTCTCTCTTATCATAACTAAGACCACTGAATTGGACTCCGGCTCCTACACATGTTTGGCCAGCACTGAATTGGATGAAGATCGGGCTTCTGCCACTTTGACTGTCCAGGACGTTCCCAATGCTCCCCGCCTGAAGGATCCTATTGTCTGCAACAAGAGGGATGCGTCCATATCTTGGCAGCCTATGGGTGACAATCGTGCACCTATCCTTCGATACACAATCCAGTACAATACAAGTTTTACTCCTGATACCTGGGAAGTTGCATTTGAATCAGTTCCTGCTACTGATATGACATATACAGTGGCAATGAGTCCCTGGGCCAATTATACATTCAGAGTTGTGGCTTGGAACAAAATTGGCCCTTCAGTGCCCTCAGCACATTCCACTGTGTGCACCACTCAACCAGATGTGCCCTACAAAAATCCGGATAATGTTGAGGGAAAAGGAACAGAACCTAACAATCTTGTCATTACTTGGACTGTAAGTACCATTTCAAATGATTGCTTGCGCGGAAGCAAAACACTTAAATATAAGAGCTTGTGATCACAGTACATTTATTCACTTTTTAAACAGGTTATGCCAGAAATAGAGCACAATGCACCCCGATTTATGTATAGAGTTTACTGGAAACGTAATATCCCTGGTGAAACGTGGAATTCTGATGACATCAATGACTGGCACAGAAATCACCTTGTAATCCGTAATCAACCTACTTTCCAAGAATATCTCATCAAAGTTGTTGCTATTAACCAGAAAGGTGAAGCAAATGTTGCACCTAAAGAAGTGGTTGGTTACTCTGGTGAAGATGGTGTGTATCATTTCTTATTATGTTGCATTTTATTTAAGATTAGAAGATTTATGATTAAAACAACCTATTTTTCTTGACCTCAGTGCCACTGCAAAGTCCTCAAAACTTTACAATTGAAGAGATTATGTCAGCCACTAGTGCCATGCTTAGTTGGAACAGTGTACCTCCAGAATCTGTTAGAGGACATTTCCGAGGCTACAAGATCCAAACATGGACTGACAAAGATGGTCCCGAGGGAATGAGAGAAATAAATGTAAAAGGAGACATCCATCGCCATCTTGTCACTAAATTTGTTCCTCATTCCAAGAACTATGCACGTGTTCTGGTTTTCAATGGGCGATACAACGGTCCTCCTAGTGATACCCTCAGCTTTGATACTCCAGAAGGAGGTGATTACCACATACTTTCACTTTCCATATATTTTTAGCTAATATCTGATCTCTTATCTCCTTATTTTATTTGCTACAGTGCCAGGCACAGTTCAATCTTTTGAGGCATTACCAATGGGATCTTCAGCCTTGTACTTGATTTGGAAGAAGCCTGAACAAGAAAATGGAATTTTGACTGGTTACAAAATTTATTATCAAGTGGTTAAAGGCACAAAGGTTGGCACTTTGATGGAACGTGAGCCTCACATTTTAGATCCCAAAGCAACTAGAGCTAAACTTGCTGGTTTAGAGCCTAATACAAAATATCGTATTCACATCAAGGCTACAACAAGAGCCGGAGAAGGAGAGGGGTCTGTTTTATTTTTTTTCTTGATAAAAGTGACTTTTTTAATATCTTAAGAAAACTCACTAACTAGATTTGTGTTCCGTCAGGTATTTTATTGAACAGAAAACTAGAGGTTCTGAATCAATTCCTCCTGATACCCCAAGTTTCAGGTGGCATAGAATGCCATCAGACAATGGGTATGCTAAAATAAGAGTTACTTGGGTACCCAACCTTGAGGGAAGACCAGGATCTCATTTCTTTGTCAAATACAAGTAAGAAAGCCTTTCTGTCTGAAGTATCTGCATGTTAAATATTACTGTAAGGGAAAAGCGAAATACCTATTATTCTCATCTCTGTAATTCTTTTTTATTTCCAGACTCCGTGGGGAGACACTATATGAGGAAACTCCAGCTGAAACCAACGAAGATTTCATTATCCTAGGAGGACTGAGACCTGGAGAGATATATGAAGTCAAGGTGGTTGCTGTTGATGGTGAATTTACATCTGAGAGCCACTCTGAGGATGTTGAAACTTTCAGTGTTGGTGAGTTAGTTTTTTTGTATGATTCTTGAGAATAATATTGAACAATTTTTATAAATCATTAAAATTCATGTTGTCCCTCAGAGGGTCCTATAATTCAACCAAAGGAAAATGTAGCTACAGCTGGTTGGTTTATTGGTATGATGCTGGCAATTGCATTCCTCCTGCTTGTGCTAATAATTGTGTGCATCATAAAGAGAAATAGAGGTGGAAAGTATGCCGTGCATGAGCGGGAGGCTGCACATGGAAGACATGATTACCCAGAAGAGCCTGGTTTCCATGAATACTCCCAACCGTAAGTATCCTGAAAAAAAATATATCAAGATTAAGTTTTTAGAGAGATAAGGGTTTAAAATTGCTTTTTCTTTCAGGCTGGACAACAAATCTCATGGTAGGGGGTCCATGGGGAGTGAATTAAAACATGAACCTGAAAGTGATGCAGATTCGATGGCTGAGTATGGTGAAGGAGACACAGGTAAGCATCCGTGACTGTTGTCACTGTTGTTCATTGTGCATGATGTGAAAAGTGTGTGATTTGGTACATGCCTTACTGCTTTTACATATTGCACTTTCTTTGTGATACACAAGATTTGTGCTGAGTGAGTGTTGATTACAACAAAAGTGTTGAAAAGTAAAATGTTGTATTCACCATTCATTAAAAAAATCATTCACTGAGGCGGCAAAGAATACATTTTAAGGCCAGCTAGTTTTATCCAGTGTGACTGTATTTTTAAGCTGCTTTTTTTTTCTTTTTTTTCCCACCCAATTTGAAGTTTGCTTTATTTTGATTGTTTTCAGGACAAGTATTATCGTAATTTTTTTTCCAGCTTCATGCATTTGCCTTTTTGTTTTTTAAAAATTTGTTTGTTAATACTGGTGCTATCAACATCACTTTTGATGTACAGTACTGTATTTCATTGTGTAATGAAACTAGCACCTTTATGCTTTCTGTAGTGTTTGATGTACTTGCACTTTTGTATATCTTTGGTTGTGCTTGATATGAACAGAGGGCATGAACGAGGATGGCTCATTCATCGGACAGTATGGTCGCAAACAACGACAAGGGGAAACTTCCTCAGCTGGTTTCGCCACACTTGTCTGATTCAGGTAATGTAGGTGGCTTAAAATTCGGTAAAGAGTTAAATCAGACCAAAATTTAACTTCAAACAAACGTTTTTACACCCCTTGTGCATAACTTATTCCAGATTAATCTGATTTCCGGTGCAATATTTTTCTTTATCTTTGTAACTTGTTATTAACTAAGATTTTGTTTTATTTTTTAGGGCGGTTTACCGAAGATGGTTCATTTATTGGTCAATACGTCCCAGGCCCTAAGAAACGGCCTCAGAACGAGCAGCCTTCCCCATCAGCCATTGCCACATACGTCTAGTGTATTTTGGTGTGTTCAATCTCATTTGCAAGAGAATGAGAGACTTAAAGCTGCTATAGCCAAGCCTACTTTTGTATAATTTAAGCATACTAGGTTACTGGCACTCTTAAGTTGTGTTTTTCTTTTAATTTTATCTTATTTTATCTTGGACTGATAAGCTTCCATAAAGAAGATAGTGTATATCTTCCTTACAATGGGAATCAATGACAAAATTATTTTCATACCTTTCGATGTGAGTTGTCACATCATAGTCTTTTAATTGTGCACTTAGAATCTCAATCTACTCGCCAAGCATTTGAAAAATTGTGAATGCTTTAAGTATTTATTATTTTGTAGCTTTAGGAGAGTCAAATTTTTACAATCATGGTAGAAGTGTCTGAAAATTTTGAGCAGCTATTTTAGTTTTGACAAGAGTGTCAGTATCAGTGAATGAATGTGTGTGTGCTTTTCAAAAATACTGCAAGTGTTTTTGCATTGAATCTATCTTTAATGGGGAGCAGTTTCCTCAATAAATCTATTTGTATAGACAGATCACTATATGTGATGCATTCTTTCATATTTTATTTGTACAGATTGTTTTGTAGTGCAACTTCTATCAACATTGTTTTTTTGTTGAATTTGTGACAAATGTGATTTCAAACATTGTGAGAACTTGACCGTCACTGAGGAAGGGTCAATTATTACATGAATGTTAGGCGTAAGTGGGTTGGGCATAAATACCAAGATGCTGAGACAGATACTTGGAGCAATATTCTCCTAATATAGCAGAAGGAAAAGAAAGTCATATTTTAAATATGAAGAATATATTTCTCTATATCATGTAAACTTCATTGAATGAATGTAGACAACTACTCATGGTATTGCCATATGTACTGAAGTAGATTAAAGTTATTTAATGGTCCGTGGCATATCTTGCACTACTTTGATTGGTCAGCTCTTTCAAGACTTGGAATGGAATTTGACTCTGACAATACTTTGTGACTAATTTGTGTTCAATAGTAATTTCATAAATGTCCTAAATTATTGCTTGTCCTCATCTTCACTTGTATGCTACAGTTTTGTGCCCTTCTCTCTCTCTCTCTCTTCTAGTTATGGTATGGTGTACTAATATTGTTTGCCTTCATTTCAATCATGTAGAACAGAATTAATGGGAATGTTTTTCCCCTCTAGGCAGCTAGCCTCTAGGCAGCTTCCTTTGCCCTCACAGGGTCTAAAAGGGTAACAGTGTTATAATTTCCTATTTTCTTTTTTTTGTTTGTTCATTTTGATCTTCTGGAAGGTGTGTATTGTGTGCTTGTAGTTGGGGTGTGAGGCTTTTGTGTCAGGGTCTCACTTCTGTGATGGTTATATTATCTGATGTGCAGAAAGAATCTTGGTCTGTCTAGCCTTTGTTTTCAGTATTAGCCTATTTGTTTGCAGATGGCCCGCATATATTGCATTTTATTTCTTACCTTATTTTAACTGATACTGTAAATCAACAAATCATGGAAAGGAGAATAATACTTGTTGATCAACCAAATCTTAAAGTAAATTATGTTATTGAACCTGGTGCTGTCCAGTTTTTCATTCTATCTTGAAATCCTTCCTTGTGTATTGTTGCCTTGACTTTTGATTAATGCAAACTAAAGGCTTTCAGCCACTCCCTACATTTGCACTGTTAAGTTATGATAGTTAGTTATTGCACAGTAGTGTTCAATCATGAAATGTTAACTGTCGCCTTTCTGCACATGGCACTTTGTCTTTGCTATATAAAATATATTGTCTTTATTGCATATAATTTGTTGATGTACAGTATAATGCTAAGCTTCTTCTGTATATGAGGTAATAATGAAATGTGTGTAAAGTGAAAGTGGAATAGCAGTATTTTGTTGAAGATTTATCTTTTCAGATCTTTCCATTTCAAAACTTATGATCAAATCTGCGATATGGATAGTGTGTTATGTTGCACATTATATTATCCACTCATTAATTTTGACCTGCAATTGTTCATTGGCAGGTTTCTATTTTAAGTCAAGTAATTGCCCCTATGTTAGTCTGAGGACTTACTCATTTTATCTTGAATCTCATTGCATTCTACCATTTGCAGACTGTATCAGTGAAAATTAAATACTCTTAATTATGTTGTTCTATGGTTGTTATCAATTTGCTTATTACTAAGCTGACCTGGTTAGCATGTGTACAAAGTTGGTAAAAAAAAATCTCCTATGTTAATTTAAAGTTTTATACTATTGACATGCCTCAGTTTTTATACTAAAGTGGAAATTGTTATATGTTGTGTGCTTAATAATTGTATCCCTTACATATTTTGTCTTGTTCATCTGAAGCCTCTACTTAGGTCCCTGGTTCATCAATATTGTATCTTGAATCAATTGTAACTGAGTAGCTGCAATGAAGCAATCAGAGGCTTCAGTAATGAGAACCCCATGTGTTCATGCTCTTCTGTTATATTTTTGGCCTTTGACACATTTTCTTTTGGTGTTGTGTGTGAATGAATATTTGTTCAATTTAAGAGTTATGGTTTAGCAGATGAATTCTACCTTATCAAGTGACATGTCTGCAAAAAGAAATTTATTTTAACTGGAGACATCGCTCCAGGCTATTACTTCTGCTTTTTGGATTGCCTTAGGTTGCTTTAAAAGCTTCTCTTATGTTTTTAAATTGTTGTTGTTGTGTGTCACCGTGTATCAGCACAAGTGCCTTAGGCTAGGCATTATGTACAGTGCACCATAAGGTTAAAAAGACATTAATTGACTGAAAAGAGGCATTGATGTTTCGCCTGTCAGAATTGTGAGTCAATGCTTTTGCTTAATGTAAAATTTAAAAAGCCTGATTTGCTGGTATTTTTATTTTTATACTTTTGGAAATGATTGGCTTACCAGTAACAGATCTAAAGTTATGGTTGCACTAAGCTTTTGTCTATGTTTTGCAAAAAAAAAAAAAAATGTTCACGTTGGAGTACTTTTTTACATCAAGACTTTGAATGCACAAGTCCTACTTTAGGCTTTATACAAAAAAATTAATGTAGGCTTCTGTTTTTATTAAGAGGTGAACTTTGACGCATTTTTTATACTATATACTTCATGCTATGTGGTATTTCTTTTTCTATAAAAAAAAAAACAATCACAACAAAAAACTAATTTCTAACCTTGGTCAAGAAAAAATGTTGGAGAATTTTAAGATCTATCGGTGAAGTCTTACAAATGCACTATGTATTATCCGTCTCAAAGATCTCTCAGAATTTTGTTTTGTTTCGTTGTATGTTATGTGTGATTAGTAATTAATTCTTCAGTGTTCATCTTCTTGGTGGACGTTCATGCACTGTTCTAGCTACTTGTTTCTATTTAAGGTTGGGCCCATGTTACTTGAATGAATTCTTCAACTCAAAATTTGTTTTGGTTTACTTAACATCACATTAGCATTCACATTTTGACATCTCTAATGTTGCTGAGGTCCAACCAGTGTTTGTGTTCTATGCTTCCATCTTAACATTCCTTGCCCTACTACTGTTAATTCTATGGGACAGTAAGTATAGTGAAATAACAGTTTTAATTTCTTTAGCTTAGTTGATTAGAAGAAACATTCTACTTAACATTATTATGGCCAGTCTACTCAGCACCCACTCTTTTTTGTTGTCTTTTTTCTTTCTTGGTGTATTTAATTTGCTCAAAGCAACCGTACATCTTATAATTATGTCCTTGTTTTGACATTTCAATGTCAACAGTTTTTGTGCAATATTTGTCATGTCATGCCATGTCTGCCAAGCTCTTGACCAAATTAATTATTTAGCCCCCTTAATGTTGTAGCACAGATTGTGTGAATGTATGAAGTGGTGGTTTTGTAATGCATAGGCAGCTAAGCCTAAATTTGATGCAAGCAAAAATCTACTTGTAGATATTTTTTTTATGTTTTTCAGCCAAAGTCAAACTTGAAAATAAACAGATGATACATCAGTATCTCTCTTTATATTTGTCCCTCAAAATACCTCGACAACTATTAGGAATGTGAACCTACGGCCTGTACTTCAAATTCAGCCGTAGGTAGGATTCAAAGCAGCGGTCAGGCAAGGCAAGGGACCAGGCTCATCTCCAAACAAGGTAGTGGGCCGGCGAACACCCTCACTGCCGTCGACTGGTGGGAAACCTGTTTGCCCTCAAACGACGCTGCCGGACAAGCCCACAACATCGCTCCGTGCAGGTGTGGATTTGTCTCGGTCTTCGTGCTGAACTTTGTAGTGTAGTGAACGACTGGTTCAGAGCGACGCGACGCGACACGGCTGTACGGAGGGAGGGCAGTACCAAGGACGTTCGCACGACTGGTCACCGAGGAGCACATGATTACTCTACCCCCTCCCAGACCCGCCACTGCTCTCCGATTAAGATGCGAACGGGGATGATGCGAGTTATCAGCCTCATTGGTCCCAGTAATTCGCGCAGGCCCTCTCTGTTGCTCCTGACTTGCGCGTGTGCCCGGTCCGGTCTAGCACGAGCAGCGGCGGGGGAATTCCTACGGGGATTGTCTACGGGGCCGGCGCGGCGCCGCGCAGGCGTGCATCTTGTAGCATCCCGTCGCCGCTCATCCTGCGGGATTAAGACATTAGGGCCTTAAACCTGCCTGGCTGTGGGGAGGGGAGGGGAGGGGGATCCTCAACCTCCGTGTCCCCGAGGAAGTGCGCGGCGCGGTGCGGTGCGACGCGAGCCGGGCTGGACCGGCCGGGCCGGGCCGGCCAGGACAATCCCCCAACGCACCGAGAAGGACCTTGGCCGCATCCGAAGCAGCCCGGAGCTACCGGAGCTACCCGCTCGGCGTCGCGTCGGCGTGCCGTTCCACTCCGAGCGCAGCCCTCCCCTCCGGCTGGCAGCCTGCTCGCCCTGGCTCGCCCCCTCCGCGGCTAACACCTGGCGGACCCGCGGAGCCCCGCTAGAGCCCCGCCCCGGGGGGAAGGGGGGCGAAGAGGACCAACCGACAACTGTGTCGACCAGACCAGACCAGACACAGAGCCGGCACGGTGATGGTGGTGTGCTAGCGGAGCGGGCAAGCCGAAGCAAGCCGGTCGGCCCGGCGCGCGGCGGGTAGGGCCGCCGCCGGCCCGGTCGGACTATAGGCGGGAGGAGGAGCGCAGAGGGTGGAGAGAAGACGTACAGAGACAAGAGGAGAGGTCGAGGGAAAGAGGATAAAATAAAAATAAAAACAAGGAGAACGGGGCAGCAGGGGAGGAGGGAGCGGGGGGAGGGCCCGGCCCCGGCCCGGCCCGCCCGCTGGGCAAGCAGAGCGAGTGGATCGCACGCTATGGACCCCGCATTATGTGGAGGAGCAGGAGCACTGCGCCCAGCCCAGCCCACTGCGCCACACCGCAAAGAGTGCGTGGAGTGAAGTGGGCAGCGCTGGCACCGCCACACCCGTCCCGCCCCGTCCAGTCGAGTGCGAGAAGAGAACGGGGCGACAGCGGGCGTAGCGTATGTGTCCTCGCGTAGGATGAGGTGTGCCACCGGCCGCGGCGAGGCAAGAGTCACTCCGACATGTGGAAGAGCCTGTTGCTGACCCTGCTGGCCGTCTATGTGGACAGTTTGACTCGTCATGGCGGAGACCTCTCGCTGTGGATCAGCGAGCACCAGGTCAAGATGTTCAGCGGTGAGTGAGGAGCGGGCGCGGGCCGGGCTGGACGGGCGGGCGGGCGCCGGGCCCCGTCGGGCCACGGTCATTCGCTGCTGCGCCGACCAGGGACGCCCGCTACAGCCTTCACGAGAACCATTTTGGTGTCTCGATGATATTTCTGCACCGGGTCGAATCGTTCACATCCACCCTATCGGCTTATTTCCGACGATGCTAAAATTAACACCTTATCATCCCTTCCGCTGAGCAAGTGATTGCTTGTCGTATGGCTACCGTGACTTGAGAAAGTAAGATAGGAAGAAGGGATGCGCAATAGCTCCGAGGGAACCACGGGGGAATGGAAGTCAGGGGGAGGGCCAGGGCAGGGGCCAGGGTGCAATCCGACCTCTCCATCCAATGGGAAATTCGTGCCCAAACGTACCCGAAAGAAAGCAAAAAGGAGAGGCTTGGTCGCTCTCGGTGAACGACAACAGAAGTGCGGGAGGGAATGCCAATACTCACGGCACATGCAAGCTAGGCAACCCGACTTGCATCCAGACAGCGTGCCCGCGTAGGGTGCTAAGATACGTCATGAGAGGACCAGCAACTGTCTTAAATTGATAAGTTTAAAATGTTGTCACAGGATTCTCTATGGAAATCTACGCAATCGTGGACGGTCATGTGCTCCCATACATTTTGGACCCAAACTTTGAGAAGTACCTGCCCATCATACCATCAGAGGTGAGAGTATATTTGCTTTCCATACAGTATCAGTTCAGGCAAGTTTTAAGTAGCAAATGATTGTCAAGCCGGCTATGTGGCTGTTTGACTGCCTGTCAATAAGTGGTTTCAGCCAAAATAGATTTTGCTGTAATTTTATCTTAAAATGCAATGATTGAAATTCATGAGGAATTGGTTGTAAATTGTGTTTTGCCTCCTTTTTAGGTAGGATATGTGAACTTCACATGGAAGTCTGGAGTAAAAAAATACTACTATAATTTTGATAGACTGCAGTCCTGTGATGAGAAAATACTTGAGCCTCCTCAGATATCCATCAAAACCCGTGGACGTGTACCACGAAGGCCAAAGGGTGAGTTCAGAAAACCAAATTATTTTAACAGATTACTGAAATTACAGTACTATAAAAAAATAATTTAAGCTCTTCTTTACCTCAACTTTTGTCTCATAGAAAAAGTGTGTATTCATTATGTAAACACAGAGCTCAAAATATGACAACAATATATCTTATGATTCCAGTGTTTAGTGTCCTTTTACCTTGCTCTGGTAACGGTAGTGGGATTGCCTCATTTAGTATAGGATTACTCATTGAGAGCCGAAAAGGACGACCCTTGCCTGGTACACCACTTAGACTGAGACTGCGAAAGGAGTGTGCCCACAGGGGTGAGTACCTCGCTGGTAAGTATTTGTGTTTTTTTCTACTCTAGAAATATTTGTATGCTTACAAAATATTCTATGAGACAGTGCTCTTTATTATAAATGTTAGGCACAAATTGGTCACTTATGCGAGTCACCTGATGAACACCTTTTATTTGATTGGTGCAAGGGGGATTGCCTGCATTCCCCCTCCCCCCCTGCTTAGGTTGTTTTCACAGAATTATAATAAATTCCAATATTAAAAATAAGTTTGATGAAGGCTTCAATATAAATATTCCCTTCCGGGAATTTTTTTGTTCAATCCTAAGCGCAATCTAGCAATAAGGAATGGAAATTGTTACAGGACCTGATCCAGAGTGCGATAAGAAGTGTGCCAATGGTGGGTGGTGCAATCATGAAAAAATATGTCAGTGTCCTGAGGGATACATGGGGCAGTACTGCAAGACAGCTCTCTGCTATCCCCAATGTATGAATGGAGGAGTTTGCTCTGCTCCTGGCATCTGTTCTTGCCCTTCAGGATTCCAGGGTCGCCACTGTGAAGGAGGTAAGAGAGATTTAGGTGATACACAAATTATTTAATAACAAATACGGTAACTAGGAACTCCAGAAGATTTATAAGAAAAAAAAAACAACTCAGTCAATATATGCAATCAAATACAATTCTTATTTCTACACAATTACACTGTTTTGGAGATAGAAATAGCTACTTTACATCCTAAAGTAATAAGCTTTGTGAGCCCATCATAAAAGGGCGCTTGCTCAGCTCCATGCTCCAAACCTAAGTCGTGATGTTGCTGCTCTTCATCCCTGAATTTTTGAATAACATCCAATAGCTCCTTGTCTGCCTTTGGATCTGCCATTAGTGTCCTCAACTGATCATTGTAATGTTCAACAATTACTGATTCAACAGCAACAGTACAAGCCATGGCTGCTTTGGGTCCTAACAATGCTGTACCTGGAAAATATTTTCTCGTTAATAGATAAATTTAAAAGGAAATAAAGAATTACTTTACATTACTCAGGAGTACCTGCACCCAGCACAAATCCTGCAACATTCCATATAGGCACAAATGCAGTGGGCCTCACTCGATATTTACTGATTAATTCTTCAAACTTAGCCTTGTGCTTCTTTTCTTGATCCCACATATGTTGGATTTCTTTGCCCATGCTTGTATTACCTAAAATGGCCATCTGGCCAGCATAAATGCGATCTGCTCCAAGTTCTCCAGCATGGTTAACGCGTATCATACTTGCAACATCCTTAGAAGCTCTATGGGAAGCTCTCTTTTGTACAGTGTTTAAAGCACTGAGAGGTGTATATATTATGTTATGAGATGTCTTTGTAGCCAACATCCTGTAACAACACCAAAAATGAGAAAATTACCATGAATTTTTTTTATATTTTTCAAGGAATATGTGCAGAAAAGTGTCAAAATGGAGGTAAATGTGTTCAGAAAGACACCTGTGAATGCTCGAAAGGATATTATGGCTTGCGTTGTGAATATTGTAAGTTGCTGAGCTTTACTTCAATATTAACAACAGAGTTTAAATTTGACTTTCTCCTATTGATCCAGTACTCATTGTCCTTTCCAGCCAAATGTATTATTCCTTGCCTGAATGGCGGACGTTGTCGTGGTGTTAACAAGTGCAGATGTCCCCCTAGTTTTCGGGGTGACCACTGTGAAATTGGGCGAAGAATGCCTCAGAGAAGTAATTGCAACAAACCATGTCGTCATGGTATATGTCGTCATGGGACAGGAGGAAGTGAAGCTGCTGGAAACTGTCTTTGTTATGCAGGCTGGACAGGACGACTGTGTAATCAAAGTACAAATAGCAATGCTTCTATGAGGTCCAAATATTACTTTCATATTCAAAATTTTAATTTTAATTATATTTTTCAGAAATTCCAAACACATATGATGATGAAGAAGATGAAGATGAAGAAGACGAGGAAGATGAGGAGGATGAAGAAGATGAAGAGGATGATGAAAACATGGAGAAGAAAACACATGGGAAGAGAATGAATATCTAGACGGAGAAAATTTTTCCCACCATATTAAGAAAAGTCTACTTCCAAACTTAATGACATGTTGCTATTAGAAAGTGTGTAATGATTGTTAATGTGAACGAAGCACTGACCAACCCTATAAAAATGTTACAGTATTGTGCAATGTGATGAAAATACAAATGAAAATATATGTAAAAGAACTTTATTTTGTACGAAAACCGGAACCCATACATTAAGGAAGTAAGAGAAGCAGGTAAAGTCCACAGTATGGTAAGTTGATTCCGTTAATAAATGTTACCAGTACAAATACAACTGGAATTACATAATTATAATCCGGAAAAAAAAAGGGTTGGACTGCATTTGTCAAGGTGACATACAGATTTTTACACACTGTACTGCTCAAAGAGTGGACAGAATACTACTCCCAGAAACCTCATCAGTGGTAACTTTCTCAAGATTAGAATCTTCAACTTACCTCACTCACTCCAGGTAGAGGTAGCAATCAAACCAGGGGCAAAATTAGTTCACGAAATATAGAAGTGTGATCGCAGGAGGGAATGTCGATAGGCCAAGAGAGTATAAACTGCGGATATCCCTTTAATTCTTTTCAGTTATGTCACAAATATTGACTGACACAAGACACAATGCCCGGCAGGTTAAATCTAACTTTTCCCATCAAGTTCGTATAAAAATCGAGAGATGGCTCTTCTGATGTTTGCTATTGACGTAGTATCGTGGTTCCTCGATAGGTGGCGCCAAGGGTTTGGTTTTCAACACTCAACGTCTGTCTATGGTTAGAGCGACGCTTCAATTTGTCTGGGGCGCGATTTTCTTGTGATAGCAATTATGTTCCTATACATTGGTCTGGTGAGTAAATTATTTTCGAATTTAACGGAATTCAGTTAGACCGGCACATCAAGCCGGTGTGTGCCGTCTCAGTACACGTAAATATCGTCTGCTAAAAAGTGCTATCGCGCAGGCTCGCCCAAAATGGCGATTCAGGTATCTTAAGTCTGAAATGTGTATGTTAAGAAACACCAATATTTATCTGGAGAAGCCAGGCTAGTTTTATTTACATAGCTGGTAGTTAACGCGGAGTCTTGGGTTCTTCTACAGCCTTACTGGCAATTTATTTTAAAGTAATGCGGACTAGAAGTTTTGAACGGTAGGGCAAGGGCTGATGTATCGGGCCGACGCAGTTAAGCCCCAGGTACGCAGTCGCGGTGAACTCCCGCACCGCAGCCAAGTTTGTCCACAATGCACGGTACTTACCTTTTTCGTTACTTTGTTATCTGCTATCTAATTCTGTCTCCTAGTCCCGTGTTCAACCCGTACTGCACCAGAAATTGGACCTTTTGTGGTTAAAGGCCTGGCAACAATCGCCATTACTGGACAGAAAGTAGTAGTTGAAGCTCCTGTGTAAACATTACCGGCGCTCTGAATGAGTAAATGCTTTCGCATTTTTGTGCTCCGCATTTTTATATTTTTCATCAGAAAAATAAAATAACAACCTACCACAATCTACTGTCAAAGCAAACACTAGTATTTAGATGGATTGTCAATGTTTCCATGTCTTCGGTTAAATTGTTATGATATTTATGAAAACTTCTCAGATACCATACATACATTCATATATTTTTTTCCCCCATTTTTTTTTTTATAGATGAAGTTATGGTGACTGTAATGGAGGCACAGCATGAGTCGATTGGTGTGGGTGGGCATAGTCAAATGGATTCTGATGAGGATGAAGATTGTCCGTCATCACCTGGATCTACTTCATTCGATGATGGCGGTCTCATGGCAGCTGCCATGGGACATGACATTACTGCTCAGCTAGCAGCAGCAGGTTGGCAAAATACTCATGGTACATTTTTATTTGCTTTTAAAGGAGGAGAAATCTGCCTTTTTTTGTATTTGCATTAGGAAAAATATTTCCTGCATGTATTGGTCAAAAGTTATTGATGTTTGCCTTATTATAGCACTTCTTACATTTTTATTTATCTATGCCCTTGCTCCTCAAAGAATGCTAGTTCCCAAGATTTTACCCTCCATTTTTTTCATGGCTACTACAGTAGATTTGTTGTATTGTTGGTGATAAGAGAAAGCTTCTGTTTTTAAATATGTCCAATTGAAATTTTAAGGAACTGTTGGTATGGCTGCTGCTGCTGCTATTGTGTCATCCAAGAAAAAGAAGAGGCCACATTCTTTTGAAACCAATCCTTCCATTCGCAAACGTCAGCAAAATAGATTGCTTCGTAAACTAAGAGTAAGTGAATGATTTCCTCTTTTTTCCCCCACTTTATTTTATAATTTTCTAAACGTGTTTTAAATATTCAGGCAACTATTGATGAGTTTGCTACAAGAGTCGGTCAACAAGCTGTTGTCTTAGTGGCTACGCCAGGAAAACCTCATGCTAGTTTCAGATGTTTTGGTGCTAAACCCTTAGAAGATGTGGTAAGAATGTTAAAGTTTTGATCTAATAAAATTAAATTTAGAAGCTACCAATAAATTACCGCTCTTGTATTTTCTTTCTTCAGATGAAAAGCCTGAGAGCATCAATTTTAGATGAACTTGAGCATGCATTGCATCGGCAAGCACCCCCACCTTCTAGAGATGATCCTTCATTATATGAACTTCCTCCTCTAGTTATTGATGGAATACCAACACCTGTTGAAAAAATGACTCAAGCTCAATTAAGAGCTTTTATACCTCTCATGCTTAAATATTCCACTGGTAAGGAGAAAGTCCTATCTTTTCTTCTGCTTGTATTTCTTTCCTTATCTTATCTAGTCACTTTTGTAATATTTTAATAATACAATTTTAGGTAGAGGAAAGCCAGGGTGGGGCAGAGAATCAACAAAACCGCTGTGGTGGCCAAAAGAAATTCCTTGGGCTAATGTTAGAATGGATGCTAGATCTGAAGATGAAAAGCAAAAAGTAAGAAACGGACTGAAAATACAATTTAAAATTTTCATGATTTTCTTTTTATTTTATACCCTTTTTAAGTATCTATATTTTACTTTATCACCTGTTTGTTATCATTACTTTCAAAATTTCAGTGCCGGAATGCACAGATCTCATGGACACATGCCCTTCGTCAAATTGTAATCAATTGCTATAAATTCCATGGACGGGAGGATCTTCTACCTGCTTTTAATGAAGAAGATGAGCAAGCTCAATTAAATGGCATGGTTGATGAAACCTCAAATTCAGTTCCAAATGAGCAAACAGTGCAACAAGTTGCCTCTGTTGGAGTCCTGAAGTATCATCAAGCTGGAAAGGGAGTCAGTGCACTTTCACCAACAGGAGTAAGCACCAGTTTGGCTAATCTGGCAAATGTTGCCAGCTCAGCATCTGCAAGCACGGTGTCGGTCTCTTCAGTCTCAACAAATACTAACACAATGACCTCTGCTCCTGTGAGCGTTCCATCTCCTCCTGCCCAAACTACTCTTGCTCAAGCAGCCCAGGTGTGCTTCTCTTCTTGCCTTCTTTGTATGGAGATTGCTTGGCCTCCATATTGCTTTCTTTGCCTATGGGTGTCTGCACTAATTTCACTGCATGTGTATATTGTTTCACAAGTGAAGTCACAAACCAACTCATTTTCCCCCCTTCCCTACATGCCTTCCCTGTGCACAGGCCTTGTATTAATAAGTTCAGTGGAGATCCTTTAATGCAAAATTGTCAATAGCAAAATAGAGTTTAAATACCATACTGAAATTACTGACTACTGTCAAAAAATTGAGCGAAGAGCAAAATCTGGTTGTTACTAACACTATTTACTCCCGGGGCTTTGCACTCTAAGTGGAGTTGACTGTAATTACATGCTGAAGAGTCTTAGGTTATATTCCTATGCTTGTCAATCATCACATTTATTCTTTTCTCAATTTTGGTGATGCGCCCTATGTAGTTTTGCTTTTTCTAGAAGAATGACATTTACATGTATGACATGTTAAATGTTTCTTCATCGAATGTCTTAGACGTAATGGAAGCCTAGTACAATAAGTGTGGATTTTAGTCCACTTGCAGCTTTTTGTATTCTAATGTAAAATGTTATCATTCGTTCACAGTACGGAACAGCAACAGTGTTGCAAACCATTAACAATCCTGATGGTTCTGTATCACTCATTCAAGTGGACCCCAATAATCCAATAATCACACTGCCGGATGGCACCACTGCTCAGGTTCAAGGAGTGGCATCAGTATGTATTAAACACGTTTGGACTTGATTGTGTTTTTTTTTTTTTTTTGTTTCTTTTGTTTTTCAATTTTGCTGATATTGTCTTATTCTTAGGCATTAGGGGATGTGACAACTACTGACGGAGTAGTAGACCTTAATAATGTCACAGAGGCAACCCTAATAAATCATGATGGTCAACTCATTCTTACAGGAGAAGATGGCCATGGTAAGATTGAGAAAGGTTTTTCTAATATATTGTATGTTACAGTCCTTCCATCCTTTAATTTCTTTATCAATTGCAGAGTATGCAGTAAAACTATGTTCTGTCAATGAAAAGTTGTGGCAGCAAGGATCAACAATAGAAAGTATGTACTGCATAGATTAATGGTTTGTGATTGTGGCAAGTGCTTGCGTTAACATCTTAGCCATTTCTTATCTTCAATTAGTCTTGGTTTTACTTTGTTTCTGCGTCAAATTTTTGGTACACTCTGGAATTGGAATTAGTTATGCACTTGCACTTGCATTGTCTTAATAATTTTTTTTTATTTTTTAAATTCCGTTGTCATTAGTTGCTTTTGTGAAACTAGCTTGATGGTCTGAATTCTATGGACCTCAATTTGGTTTATTAGAATTTACAATCTTTTCTGTTGTACTTTGATTTATTATTAAAATAAGTTGTATATAGATTCAAATTACGTTTATTTTATTTTTTTACCAGTACCTATTGCATCAGTGCTTTTACTTTTTTTGTCCCTTGCTTGTACTCACTTGTAGTTGTTTTGTTAGCCAGTATTTTTCTCTCTTTTTTTTTATTTGCTGATTTGTTGGAAATGTTGCTGTGTGCCTTTGTCAGAGAGCTTGGGACCAACAAGTAGTCATCGTAGTACTCAGTCGAATCTTCGGTCTCAGACCCATGATGCTGTGTCTCAATCAGGTACTGTCAGACAGTTATAAATGTTGGTCTTGACTAGAAATTTAGTGTTATAATTTTCAACTTAGTGTAAATGTTGTTTTTGTATCTAAATTTGGGCACATATATTACTGAAAGTAGCTGGATTTTTTGAGTTTCCTCCTCATAATCTTAATTTTTTTCAAAGTTTGGTAATTATTTTCTTTTAAAATATTTTTCAGCATATCCAGTTGCGGTATCTGGAATGATTTCTGTACCAGTCTCAGCATCTATGTACCAAACAATGGTTCAAAATGACTGTACAATGCAGGTATGATTTTACAAAATTCCAGAAGTCTGAACAACATTTTTTAGAATTTTCATTACAATAATTTGTCTTACATTCATTTTTTTAGGTGGTAACTGTGCCAAAAGTTGAAGCTGGGACCTCAGGTGAAGTAGAAACCATAAGTATACCCAGTGGTATGGTTGGAACTCCAATAATGATGACAGGTTCAGAGCCTCAGGTTCTGCAGGTATTTTCTTTGAAAGATGGAACAGTTTTAACAAAAACTATTACTTCTGTCGCTGACATAAAGTCTGAGGAGCCAGGTGAGGTCCTTGGACCTAATTGATGCATTGGTACTGTGATAATATAAAACTCAGTCAAGATTTAGCACTGCTTTAAGTCAGTATCCTTTTTAAGTACTTGTCTTTTCGACCCAAATGTCTACAAAAACAAAGCAACTCTGAGGATATGTCCAGGAATGTTGTAGAATAATTAACCATTTTTACCATTAAGAGTGCATTCATTTCTGTTGGATTAGTTTGTTGAAATGCTTTGTAAGTACATAGAAATATTATTTACAGAACCTTTTTTTTTTTTTTTTTTAACATTTCTAATTCAAGGAGATTTATTTTGTTGAATTTAGAAGTTGGATCTTATTGTGGCTTTACATCCATTTTTCTTAACTATTTTTAATATTAATAATCTGTTGGTGATAAGGATATCATCAATGAGCCAGTCACTTAGTGAAGTTTTGTTGTTGCCACAATAGCTTGGGTCTGATCTCTGCCAAAGTAAACAATAATAATCTAATTTTATGTATTTATGTACAATGGTGTTACCTACTTCTGTAACTGACTCTTTATTCCTTTTTGAACATCTGTGAATTTTACAAATGTTACATGCATATAAATATGCATTAGAAAATCATAATAAACCTCATTTGAAACATAGTCCTAATATTCCAAACATCATTTGAAAATTGAATCAACAGTTCGCACAGTATTAGAAGGTGAAACCTTGAACTCTATGGATTGTTTCTCAAGATTGTATGTGAAATTTATCAGTTAGTGTGATTGCAATAGGAGCAGCTGCAAACATTAATGTGCGTTGCTGTAGGGTAAATAATTGAACCAGTCTGTAAATCTATAATGGTTTTAAATATCATTGTTTAAGTATTTATTGTGAAACATGTTATGCTGATTGTATTTTGGTGTACTATTGCACAAAGGAATGTCTGTTTGCAGGTCAATGCATTGGGTTTGAAATTTTTTAACAGACTTAGACCTTGGTAAAATGTCACGACGACTAATTTAGGACTTGAGTACAAGCTTTCAGTGGCATTTGTTGCCATTATCATCTAAACTATCAACAAATTAAAATTGCGGCAATATGTTACTGTTGTAGACTTATGAGATTCACTGAACATATCAGTCAGGTGTTTCAATTTTTTTTTGAAATTTTAAATTTCAGTTCATTTCCTTAAGAAAAGTTACAGAAAAATAAGTTGAAAGGTGAATTCTATTTTGTATTTGTTAATATGATAATGGAATGTCCACTTGCTCTGACATGTTTTACCTGAATTAGGTAGCAAGCAATTATTACTGAAACCTTTTCATGTGGCTCTTTTTGAATGATTGCTGGAAACATTGTCATATGTTGAAGGTTTCTGTGATTGTAGTGCCATGATTTATCGTATGGTATGTTGTAAATCATCATAATGGAGGCATCATTGATCTGATTCATTTGCAGCTTGTAAGATCACAAATCATTGATTTGTGTGACCTTTTTACTGTGCTTCTTTTTATTTCAAACAAACTTTCTAAATGCATGGTCTTTTTTTTTGTTTTTGTTTTTTTGTTTTTTTTTACTTTTGCATAATGGACAGGGAAAATGTGTGAGAAAGCAACAACAAAAATGTTGACCAATTTAGTAAAACTTCAAATATAAGCAGATTACTCTACTTGAACATTACTTCAACTCTATTTTCTACATGTTTGGTGTGTATGGATAAGAAAATTCTACAATGAGCGTTTTGAGTGCTCCTAATGTAATCTAATCTTGTTAAGTGCTGTCAAGGTTACCTACAAGTTATAAATTGTGTAATTTGGCAAGTACATAATTTGAAATTTCCTCCTTGTTTGAAGGTAGAACTTTTTCTTTCCTGTTTGCTTGTAGCTCAAGCAAAAAAATTGAGTTCCAGAGAAGAATTGTTCTTTTTGTTTTATATATATATTATAAAATAAGTCAATTGATTATCTCATTTTACCATTCCAGTGTTAGTTGTAATTGAGACCTGTGTTCCATGAGTGGACCTTAGTCATTAGTGATGTATTTATTTGATTGTTGTGTCACGTTTTTTTCCCCTTTAAAAGAAACAATGAAATTATGTTGGTTTGGCTTGCTTACTTTAGCAGTAGTACTGTGATATTTGTTGGCACACTTCTTCTCAGTCTGGTCAAATCATAACATTCGCAACAGATGGAGGTGTAATTGCCTCAAATTCACAGTTGGGTGTGATTTAAAAAGGTGGCCTCTTCAGTAAAAGCTAATCAAATATCCTGAAGAGAAGTTTTGGGCGCAGTGCTCTTTATGTCACTATTGTTTTCTTTGTTTCAAGTTCCTTTTATGTCAATTTGCTGTGTGAGATTGTCAGTGTATCCCTCTTTTGTAACTTTGTCTTGCCCTATTGTGGGCATGTATTATTCAATCTTTTAAGTAATTTCCCATTGTTGTAAAATCTACCTCTCACAAGACGAACTGTACAAGTAATTATTCTTTTGGCAAAGTTGTCCCAGCTTTTGTCAGAAGTAGTTAGTAATGTGTTACCACCCACATACTTCTTGAGAAATGGATAAATGAAATTACTATTTGACAAATGTGTTTTCCCTAGGGCTATACAAGAGTCCTCCATTTCTTATTTCATAGAACAGGATTATACACCAGAGAAGCATTCTTGAAGATGATAATCAATATGGTTAGCAACACAAAAATGAATCTACACCTAACTAGTCCTGAATTATACAAACAAATCTGACATGGTCCCCAAAACACTGATAGCATGTACCGTCCAAATTCACATGATCCCAATTATGTACTGTAGGTACAATTTTTAAATTATTAGATAAAATACACTTCCATAACACTTATATTTCAAATTATTTATTTACAATCATAACAGACCAGAGAAATCATATTCAGAGAAGATTGGGAATAAAACTTTAAAAGAACAGCTGATGTTGACTGAATGGATTTGCTACAATTTAACAAGCTAACTTAGTGCATTTCCTCTACATTCTCAATGGCAAGCTCTGGTTTGTCATAACCCAGCTCCTCTGGAGTGCTAATACCCAGCTCGTCGAGGGTGGGCCTAATCTCTTGAATGATCCAGGGGTAGATTTCGTTGGCTTTGGTTCCGCACTTGTCCTTGACGGACTCGAGGAACCTCACTGCAACGGCGTAGTCGTTCAGGCGGCGGGCTGCCTTGAGGGCGGCAACGATGATCTTGGGCTCGGGAATAAGGTCCATACGAGCCAGATCATTCATAGCTGTGCGGATTTCCCATCCGTCGATGTTGGGGCGGTTGAAGAAGTCGACGTACTTTTGGTCGAACTCTTCGTCAGACAGCTCAGGCTTGCCGTGAGAAAGTCGTTGTTGGACAGCCACAGGCGATCTGACTGCGGTCTGGAGTACTCCACTTCGGACAACGCCGTGCAAACGCAGTGCAACAGACCTCAGCATGATGGCAACGTTATATTTTCCTTCTTGTACCAAGCAGTTGACTTTTCTAACCTTCCAGCTTCCACCTTTTCACCGCAGAAGACACCTCTCGTCAAAGTGAAGAAATAAGGAAGAAGAAAGGCTTGAGTTCGATTTTCTGAGTGCAGTCAGAAACCAGGACCAGGAGGTCAGAAAGCAAAAAGAAGGAAAAGACGGAGAGACTCCTCCTTAAATATTTGAAAAGCCTCAGTTCCAGCTCTATTAGCCTGGAATTTCAGTATTGATCGGTCACAATGAATAATTTTATCGAAAACGATTAGTTTTCAGACCACCTTTTAACTCTCCCGCGACCCGTCCCCATTTCCTACAACTATTGGTCGCCCCTACTCCCCACTCCCACAGCTGTTTCAAAGCGTAAGAGTACGAGTACGACAACCAAGACGAAATCAGACGAAATGGTGTCGCCAGTGTTTAGTTAGAATATTTTGTGTATGATCCACCTTGCAATTCTTTCACGAAGCAACGAAAATGGAATATAATATTGACTGGGTATTTCCTAAACTACGAAAACCATACAGAGTCTGTTGGAATATCGCTAGTTCCATAACTGTCGTTGCTGTTGGAATTTTTAGCAAATTATTTTTAGGTTAGTACCTGTAAACCATTATATTTTTATCTTGAATGCTCCCCATTTCGATTACAGTTCCATAAATAACTTAATCTAAGTGTCTACATTATTCTTTTCTATCAGAGTAAACACTTCATTTTGGTTCTTCAAACTATATGAATGAATGCATTATCATGTACTTGGCATTTATCTATTTTTGTAATGGTAGATTCTATGCAACTATTCTGTCTCTCCCAATGGCTCAGATAAAATTTGCGCAAGCTTCTAAACTGCCTAATTGTAAAAGTTTGTCTTAGAAATTCCACTAATTTTGTCAGCAGTGTTAAGTATTAATATTTGCAACTCATTTTCCTGTCCAACAGAATGGCTTAATACCACTAAAGTATACAACCGAGAAGTAATTTCGAGAGCATTGGACAAGAGGCCGAAAAACATTCCTCTCATCACAGTCTCCAACCACCACTCATGTTTTGACGACCCTGGTATCTGGGGTAGGTTGACCCCTAGTTTCATTCTCCTGTACGTACTTGGGATGATTTTTCACATGCTCTTCCTTACAGCTAGCTTAGAGTGGAGACATCTTCTTAACAGAAGAAAAATGCGCTGGTCTCTAACTGCTCATGACATTTGCTTCACAAATACCTTTCATTCTTACTTTTTCATGTTGGGAAAGTGCGTTCCTGTAATAAGGGGTTGCGGTGTATACCAAGTAAGTCAAATTTTTAATTCAAATGAGTATTTTTTTCTTTTGGTTTTCTGCTTTTTACGTGAAAATTTATGCTCGCAGGATGCAATTAACTTCTGTATTGAGAAGCTTAATGAAGGTGAGTGGGTTCATGTATTTCCTGAAGGCAGAGTGAATATGACGAAAGAGTTCATTCGATTGAAGTGGGGAGTAGGGCGCATGGTTTATGAGTCTCCCAATGTTCCACTCATCATTCCAATGTGGCATGAAGGAGCCGATACAGTCTTACCAAATGAGCCACCATATTATTTAAGGGTTGGGAAAAGAGTGACACTGGTGTATGGCGAGCCTTTAGACTTGTCTACCCTGGTAAAAGAATTAAAGCAGAAAAATGCAAGTGAAATTGAAGCGCGGAAAGCTATCACTGATGCAATTCAAAGTGAGCTTATGAAACTGAAAGAAAAAACAGAAAAAATGCATTCAAAGTCTTGACATATGTTTTTTTATCGCTGTAAGTGATGAACTGTTTTCATATGGAAGTGAATTTAGTGCATGTTGTATTTTTTATTATTATAATTATAATTACTGTTTGAAAGTTGTTTTGTTATGTATTTTTAATTCTGTTACCCAGGGTCTCTGTTTATAAAAAAAATTAATTTTGAATCCAAATAAGCAGCCTGGTTTATTCAGGAACTTGCCCATAAATTATTTAACTCATTTTGCTCAGCTTCATTTTGTAGGTGATATCCATGTGCTTGTGGAATTAAATGCAGCAAAACCAAAGCTATGCTGAGATATGTTAAGTAACATAAGGACATTGTTTTCTATTGAGCAAATTGTGCAGTACAAAAAAAGGCATGTCTAGTCCGCCTAAAAAGGCATTTGGTTGAACCATTCCTTTACCCCTGCCTTTGAGCAATGCACTGCAAGCGCTTTATTATTTGTTGATTGTGATTTCACATTATCTCATATTTATAATGTGTTCTCTTATTGTAATGACTATCATGTTGGCAACTTCAGCTGTACTTGCACACTGACATTTTCCATTCCGTACCCGCCATCATCCTTAATTTATCTTGATTTACTTCATTACATAGAAATGTGTGCTGTGCTTGGAGAAGTCAGCCAAGGTGTGACCGTCAAGTATACCCCAAATGTAATATAAATGTTATTTGTAGTTTCTAACATTACTAAAGAGTAAGATTCAAATCTGCATGGAAAGGCAGACCTTGTTGTGATGAGTTAACTATAAGGGGTTAGTATTAGTATAGTTTGATGATACTGGCAGTTCTACTTTATATCATATCGATATATATATATATATATATATATATATATATTACTGTGGGAAAAAAATCTTATATGACAATACCTTCTCATGTTCTTAGACTCTTGGATGAATACAAGTGACAGTTCTGGATTTCTGTCATCTGTTAGTGATATCTTCAACTATTTAGAATGTTTTCTTATTTCAAATATAGACTCCTAGCATTGTAGCTAATTCAAAATTTTATGACATTTGATTTACTATATTTTCCCAAGGTATGCAGCTTCGTGCATCAAACATACATTGGGCAGTACTCTTTTAAAAGATTATCTGTTTCCTGCTTTTTTATCAGGGCTCATTACCTTAACTTATTTTTAAGAGGTGTAAATTGAAGAGGGTATTTGACTGACATAATGTGTATGCATTATATTTCATTTGAAAGCAACTAAAAACTGAGTGGTCGTATATTTGGATGAATCCAATAAATAGGATTATATGTAAGTGAGGGGAATATATTTGGATGTCTTAAACATGCATTCCAAGATTTAGGGGATTCTTGCATAAATTAAGAAAACAAACGAATTACAAATATCGGAAAGGGGACCATTACTTAACTTTATCCCAGAATGCTTTTCTCCAACAAAATGTAGGTCAACTTAAAAAATATTGTAACTTTTTGAAATTGAAAACTGAAAGACCAAATCATTCATTACAAATTTTGTGTGTACCTAAACCTCAAGTATAATGCTTCAAACACATTTTGAAGATTTTTTTGTAAACCTATACAGTGTAAGCATTTTGTTAAAACGTTTTTATTGCTTGCAATATGTAAAGAAGTTTTTGTAGGATAGTTTTGCAGTGGCAATAATTTCCACATGAAACTACTCGGCAAAGTGCGTGTGATTTAATTTAATTGATTTCAATTCTTATGCTCTCTGCTTTGTCTTCAATAAAATTGATTTGTTATTACTGCAAATATATGCAGCACCTAGTTAAAAAAGTACCATTCATTGACTATCCTAAAAGACAAGGACAAAGCTTTTAACAATATTTAAAAAGCACTTGTTTCAAGTAAAAGTAATTTATCACTTAACAGAAAGGTTTGCAAGTTTTTCCTCCAAAAGGCTCATACGTTGCTCAAGCAGCTCAACAGTTCCTTTGAGAAGGTTGATTGTTTCCGTCTGCAAGTTCCGCTCTTCTGCATATTTACTATGGCAGCCACAAGAAGTTTCTTTCCTGTAACAACATGTATATTTCAGAAAACTGAATGGCTAACTCAAACACTGGTATGCTGAGTAATTTAACTTACTTAATACTACCACAGTCATTTTCAGGTTGTAATCCATCATTTTCTGAATTAGAATGTCTTTTTTCAAGAGGCTGATTAACTGTTGTCACCTAATTAATGGGATTGCAAATCAATATGAATGAAAATACCAAATTGATGGAAAAAAGTCTTAGTGGATATCTTAAGTAATATAGACACAAACCTGTACATTTGGCTGTTGTAATTCTTTCAGTACAGATCTGGCATCAACTCTGCACTTCACAGGAGAATTCAATTCAGCTACAGTGTCATTTAAACCAGCTGCCTCTTCTCCAAGAGCTGATTGCCAATCCTCGACATCAAAATTAGTTTTCCATACAAACACCTATTTACAAAAACATAATCCTACATTGTAAATTCAAAAAATATTTTTTTTAAAAAAAGAAGGAAAACCATACAAAGTGTAGGGGGTCTAGTTTTATGAGGAAAAGAGTAAATTGATATGTTCTAGTAGCCTTTGGAGGCCTCTATTTGGCTGAATTTTGATCTAGAACTTATCCATCTCCTCATGAGACAAACTCCACCTTTATGAATACCTGATTGTCAACACCAGATGACGCAAAGTATTCTCCTGAAGGAGAGAATGCAACAGATGTAATGGCACCCTCATGACCTTGTAAAGTGAAAATGGGTCGCCCTTCAAGAAGATCAAGAACCTGTCGAATTAAACCACTGCTGTCAATAGGTACTGGTTCTGACATGTCACACCGTGGATTGAAACAGTGACAAACCTTCATTGTGGCATCTTGACTAGCTGTTAGTAAATAATTGCCACTGGGATGGAAAGCTACACGATTGACAGCACCTTCATGGCTACAATAATGTTGAACTACCCTCAATGCTCTTACATCATATATTCTTGCAATGTTGTTTGAAAGCGCAGCTCCAATGCATGTTCCACTTGGGTGCCATTCCACATTTACAGCATGTCCTACAGTAAAATTTAGTTAACAATTTGCCAAAAATTTTGCAGCTAAAATTAAATACAAGGTAGAATACCTTTGCTCTCCTGAAATGAATGAGTGCACTTGGCACTACGTGGATCAAACAACTTAATAGATTTGTCATCAGCACATGAGGCTACCATATTACCATCAGGTGAGAATCGAGAACATCTAACCCAATTACTATGTCCATGAAGTGTCAAAACAAATCTTCGTTTTGCCACGGACCAAAGTTTAATGCTTTTATCATCAGATGATGTGACTAATTGATGTCCGTCAGGGGAGAAATGCACAGAGCGTACAGTTGCTGTGTGTGCACGAAATTCTCCGGATGTTCCTCGAACAGCACTTGGAACCCACAAGCGAACAGAGCGATCTCGAGATGCGGAGGCAACCAGGTGACCAGATGGAGAAAAAGTAAGATCCATGACACCATCGGTGTGGCCAAGGAAACTGACGACAAATGAAATTGATAGAAATAATCTGGTAATTCTTCATGACTCTGTGGGGCACTAGATTTAAGAGAGAGTGAGGACATTGATGTGTCAAGAGAGTAAGTGGATTCATACCGGAAGGCTCTCACTGTTTTGTGGAAATTCCATAACATTAGTGAGTTGTCAAGGGAACATGACGCAAGCTGTTGTTGGGACGGGTTGAAAGCTAATGCTGTAACAGTGTCTTTGTGCCCTCTGAAATGACGTTCTAATGACGGGCAGTCTGAGGTGGTCATGGTTTAACCTGAACATAAATTAATCATTATCAAAAGACTGTGGTAGCCACATGGACATGAGAAAAACAAAGCTATATAATCTTTGGATAAACGATCACTTACAGTTTATTGTCAATAGGTAGAAGCAGACTCAGAAAAATCAATTCGATTATTGAGGACAAAATCCAAAGATCTTTGTGAACAAACAAGCTGCAACTGGTCCTCTAGGTGTACAGAACGGCTGAAGCTGAACCGGCAAACAAGATTTCAAACCCGCCGTTTTCCTTTGTTTATTTACCTAAACCAGAACTGTGTCGTAATTCGGCAGTACCATCACTTCTACTGGCTACTGAAAGTGAAAATGCTTTCCAAATGTAGTTTTTAAACTAAAAGAGTGCACGTAAATTAAAGAAATTTCGTATGTGCATAGTATAAAACCAAAGAAAAAGTTATGTCACCTAATGGGAAGGTAGAAGTTTGGAAAATATAAGAGTTATATTGTTGGCAGTACTTGTTGAAAGCGACGTCTGCTGCTGCTCGTCTACTAACGTTCGGTTTTCGATTTGAACTGGAAGCTCAACAAACGACAACAACAACAGTGTTTCACAAAATTTGTGCATTTTAGAAAAGAAACAAGGATGTCAGAAGACCAAGGAGAGGGCAAGGAACTTCAGCTTTTTAGAGTAAAACTACGCAAGGCTGTGGAAGATGCTGTAGGCTTGCAGTAAGTTTGAACTGTGATCCTGTACACTCCAACCATTCCAACTAGATGTTTTACTCAGTGTTTGTATATCTCTTTAGTAATGAGGAGCTCTTATCTGCAATATCTGCAACTCCCAACATAAAGCAAAAAAAGTTGGCAACTTACATGAAAATATTCAAGCAGGGAGTTGTGCGAAGTGAGTATATCTTCCCATTACTTTAATTCCACTACAACTTAGATGGCTCTTTCTCTATTCTTCTTCTACTTGTTTTGTATCAAAGGTTTCTGTGAGGAGGCTGAAAATCTTATAAGGGTAGAAGAACTTGACAAGCTCCTTAAGCAGCGGGAGGAAATCATTCAGCAGCAGAGAAATTTTGAAGGTACAGTGGCTTGGAGACCGTCAGGTTCTGTGACTGAGGACATTCGATCTCATGACATTGAGATTTTAAAGAGTAAATCATTTCAACTGAGTTGTATGTGCGAAGCCAAAGAAAAGGAGGTTGATGCATTGTTGGTTGAGGTATCCAAAGCACGGAGTCGTATCATAGGCTATCAAACACATTTGTGCAATAATATTGCTGACATTGATCCCCTCCGAAATTGTACTGAAGATCAAGAAAAGGCACTTCTAGGTATTAAGAATGCAATCATCCCAGATTAAAATTAGATTGAATTTTTATTATGACATTTCACTTGTAATGTTAACTCATAACTAATTTCATGTTAAAAAACTTTTATGACAAATTTTTTGGAAATTTGAAATACTCAAATAAATATAAGATGCTAACAGCTAATATGCTGCTTTTAGATAATTTATTTTTTTTTGTTTTAAAATTTTAATTCCCAGCAGGATAATCCAATTTGAGTAATACAATGTGACAGATTTTTCTAGAAGCCCTAATATTTCCTTTTTTGGGAGGGGGGGGGGGGAAGGAAAGGAAACTAAACTAAGGAACTAGGTCAGCCTAGTTCTTCACTAGTAGTTGTGGACAAGACCAAGGATAACCGGTTAACTTGACAAGTGGCAGTGATACCGTGCGTTAGCATGCAGTCGCGGCCAAATGTAGTGGGAGTAGGCACTCCCCTATTCCCCCACTCCGTGGCTGTCCACAGTATTCTAGTTTCGAAACGGAAGGAGGGAAGGTGCGCGGGTTCTCGACCAAGCGCTTATCATTGAGAGGCCCACCTGTTCCCATCGGCCGCGACCATGAGAGGAGGGCGCCCTCCTCTCATGCCGCGACACGCGACACCGTGCAGGGTATTTCTAGTTCCAGTTCTACAAGTGAGTTGACTGAGAACTCAACTCCGGAGAAGACACGCGCTATATTCATAAAGGTTTACTTCTTCACTAAGGTCAGGCTTAATAAGTGCCCAGAAAAACCAGGGAAGTACCCTCTCATCATCAAGCATGCTTGTAAGAAGAATTATATCATATAAAGTATATATTTTAAAATCAAAGTAATTATTAATGTCTTAAAGTTCATCTCTAATTAATTTTAGAGGCCTCATATTGCGTATACAGCACTTTTCATGGCAATGAGTGCTGTAAGTCTTGCCTCTGAGAAAAGCGGTGCCAGCTTTAGTGAAGGACACAAAGTATCCCAGGCTCTAGCTATTCATACTGTGCGTAGAAATGAGTCCAACTGTATACTGGGCAAAAACTCTCACTGACTTAATTCTGTTTTGACAGGACAAACCTTCCTCTCGATTTTTTGGTAGTATGCCTTCTCCAATCAGTCCTCTGGGAAGTTTCCTTCCCAGCCCTTTGGGGGCATATGGTCTTGGTGGTTTTCCATCCTATCCATATTTACACTCTTCTCCATACCAACTCATGGGAGGTCCCCTGAATTATGGAGGGATGTATCCACAAAACCCAGGTTACTTTGGAAACAGTTTTGGAGCTTTTTCTGCTTCTCAGCAGCAACAGCAGCAACAGCAACAACAATCTCATGCTGGAGTTGGTTCAGGCTTTGGTGGATTTCAACCAACATTTTCAGGATAACTCTTCTCATTAAAATAAAACCACAGACAATGCCATAAAAAATTCAAAAAGGTAAGTAGAAGGGTAACAGTAAGAAAAACGTTTACTCCTCTATTAAAATTTTACAAAGTGCTTAAAAAATATACATCTATTCCAGAGTAAAGTCATAAGATGAGAAAGCTGTCCTAAAGCGTTTCACAAGGGCACATTCTTCTTCTTTGTCTTGTTTACAATCCCGCCAATCCGCAGCACCTTCCTTGTTTAGTATAGGCCCACTAGCAAGGACTTCCCTACAAACATGTTCCACATACATAAGACGAAATATAACAAAAACAAAGCAGTAACCCGAAGGTAGAAGATTCCAGGTGCTAACTTACCGTCCAAAATTCAATGAGAAGTTTTTGCGGATTCGATGGTAAAGTTTGTCTCCATTGGGGAGCTCTACATAAAAGTATGGAACTCCTGCACCAGCAATTTGGTCTAGTTTGGCATGTTCAGGAAGTTCATCCAACTCAAAACCCTCTGCTTGAGCACAATCCTATTCAAAATTCCAAACAATCACAATATTTTCTATTTATATAACTGATGAAATGTGATAAGATAGAGATACAGAAATCAGGTAATATAGCTTACTTGAAAAACTTCTCGCAATTCTCTGGTAGCTTTCTCAGGTATGGGAATAGCTTGAATTTGCATGTGCGAAGTTTTATAGTTACGTTCATAAAATACAACAGCTTTTTTCTGTTTAGAACACATTTTCTTAATAGCATCTTTGAACCTGTCAATCAAGTAATCCAATCACAGAATTTAAAAGTGATGAGCCTCCTTCAAATGTTATCCAAATAAGAGTTTTAAATACCTTTCAATTTCATCTAGCAGTTCCTGTGGAGCCTCTGCAGTCGACTGATGATGTGTAACAGGCAGAATCAAAATATGATCATCAACAATTCCACCTTTGGCTAAGGCCAAGTATGCCTACAATGAAAAAATATAATCAGTAAACACTCGGCAACTCTGTATAAAAAATATATAATTAAATTATTTTTTTTTTTAAATAGGGACAGTATACTAGCCTCTGTTCCAATGCTAATGACAAGATGCTTTTCTACTTGAGGACTAGAGAGACAGAACCAACATTTTTCTGCAACAGAAGTTAGGGATATAGGAAACAATTTGGACACTCATTTGCATAGTTCCATTAAAATTATTGTCACTTGCCCTGGTCAAACACAGGTCTTTCACGTTTTTTTCTTTCCTGCCCTCCATCATCATATCTCCCACGTTTCCCTCTCCTGCCATCTGATGATGCATTCATATCATAAAAAAATTGTGTGGATTTTTCCTTGAAATTGAAAAAGATTATGCTTGAAGATCTAGGAAGACCTTACTTATCAAATAATTTAATTAAAGTACATGATGCATTTTCATTTTACCTGAATTCCTCTAGGATTTGAGAGGTAGGCAAGTCCAGAAAATGGTGAAGTAGTCTCATCTATTGTTCCCTGATACAGCTCAGATGCGCGCATGTGCTCCATTGGCACAATACTAAGAGCATACAACCATTTTTCTTTGCTAGAATTCCCAACAGATGCTAGAGCAACAAACCTTGTGTTATGTTGAGATGTATCTCCTTGGCTGGATTCATTCCTGTTCCAGACAGATAGTCATTAGTGTAATGTCTCAACTACAATGTTGATAGAATAAAATTACTCACTTGTATGGTGGACGCTCATAATGCTTATCATGGAGACCTGAGAAATGGTACCTCGGTTTGATGTGAGCAGATAACCATGACAAAAGATGAGATCCTGATGGAAGATTTTTGTCCTTCAAAAAGAAATAAAATACATATAAGAAGAAAAAGTGAAAATATAAAGTTTCAAATCGATTATCCTTCTCACTTACAGCTTTGTCATGAAACTTTGAAATATCTTGGGGCCATGAAGATGTGAGGAGGACATCAACACCTTTGAAGTTTGTCTGTCCTTTTAAGCAAATATCTCTCACACATACTACATCACCCTCAGAAAAAGAAAAGTCAGAAGAACCTTCAGTGTTCCCACTGACATACGCAATTCTTAGCCCATTGCTTGTGGTGAAAACACCCCGTTTACCCAGATAGCTTAAGTTGGGACAGAGTTCACAGCCATTAATATCAGGATATTTTAAAGTGTGACCCTCAGTATTCGGACCAAGAACGTAAGTAGTAATGGGAACTTGAATCTTCCCATTCTTCACCATGTTCCATTCTTCATCGGAAGGTCCAAAAATGTCACCGACACAGAGTAGATAATCAAATGGACCACTTTTCTCATTGACAGATGACACTCTCTTCATGAGAGACTTGAATTTCCCTCGGACATCACCACAAACCAAGCTAAAAAATTAAACATGAAACAATAATAAGTGTTGAACAGTATTTTGAGTAGATAATAACCTTAGCATTTCAAATAGCTACATTTTTAACTTAGTGTCACCCATATCTGTAAAAGCATTAATGAAAGCACGGGCTTATATTTGCGACTTCATCAAGTGACAAATACTGTTTTCAATTCAATTTCAATGAGCAAAATAGTTTTGAATGTGTTTTTCAACTTTTTCAAAATAGGCTTCCTGTTCCTGCCGCTCGCTGCTACCGCCTTTCTGAAGTTGTGGTGACGATCAGATGACGCTGCTGACAGACAGCTGAGCTGAGAGCGCTCGCGTGCTTTGTTTCCTGTTGCTGTTGGGTAGAGGAAGAGGAAACAAGTTCCAGTTTCTCTTGAGGCCCATACTTTTTTGACAAGTTGTCAGAAGAACGCATATATTTTTGTTTTCGTTATCATGGCTCTCCGTTTCGGTCATTTCCTGCTCCAGCAAAGATCTGTAAATCTGAGCATCTTGCTCCGCTCAAGTCATATTGGTTAGCATTTAGATTATTTTAACCCCCATTCGATGAATGGGTTTTGTTATCTAATTCTTTTCTAAGTTTACTCTTAATTTCCTATTTCATCATAATATTGATTGTAACCAAAATTTTCCTTTCTTTTTTTCTTTTGTACAACTTTCTCATAAAGGTAAAATTAAATATTTCAGGATTGAAGAATTTGGAAAAGCTAACACCTCTTAAGAAATCTGCTCAGGATATCCATTTAACGTCTTCTTCATCTTATCCTCAAGCAAAGGACATCCCTCTTCCCTCCAATGTTGAAGACATTAATGCTAATGAAACGGGGCGCTTCTCCCCTCAGAGGGCTCGTGACATTACTGGAGACGTAATTGTCACTCAAAGCGCCACTGTTACACCAGTCACAAAGCAAGACCTCTCTGCAGATTCCTTCCTTCAAAGTTATGATTGTACTGGCACTGTCAGTCTGAATTCTGCCATGCAGACAAATGTCCCTGACCCATATACTTCAAAAGGGAAATCATCCCACTTGAACATGCCAGGAGGAGAGTGGGGGCGCTCTGACAAGTATGTTGCTCAGGACCTTCAAAACTCTCACTATACCAACATCAAAGAAAATGATCTTGGAGCTCATGCTGCAGGCACCTCTCATGGGGGTAAAAAAGGTACCTATTCAAACTTGAAAGCACTAGACCCCTTCTTTCAACTTCGTCATTTTAGTTCAGCTGCGGAAAATTCCAAAAAAAATGAAGAAAGTAATGAAAAGAAAACTAAAATGTCTAAATATGTGAAAGCAGTTAAAGATTATGGGCCAATAGTTGTTGTGTTCCATATCAGCATTTCTCTGATTTCACTTGGTGGCTTCTATCTGGCTGTCACAAGGTTTGTATATTGTTAATACAGCCTGCCAGTATAGAAATTTCAATTTAAGTTATAAAAAAATTATTTCTCATATTGTATGTATGAGCCATTGTATTAGAGTTTTGTTGTATCTTTGATCATCCTCGACTCTTCCATTCTTTATACAGTATACTTATATATTTTTGACAGAAAAACACTTTTAATCCTACCTTTATAATTTTGTATACAATCTAACCGGATTTTCTTCTGTTTCAGTGGAATCGATGTGAGGAGCATCTTTGCCTTCAAGGACTTTTCACCAGAGATTGCGGGAGAGGTGGGGGCATTTGTTATTGCCTATGCAGTTCACAAAATGTTTGCACCAGTTCGTTTGAGTATTACCTTATTTTGCACTCCTTTTATTGTTCGATATCTACGAAAAATTGGAATTTTGACTAAACCATAAGAATAGTCCCATTTTTTTTTATTTTTTTTAAATTTTTGTTTTTTTATGTGGAAACTGTTTATACTGACTTTTCATGTTGATTATGTATGTGCAATTTTACCACACCTTTCCATCATTCTCATCTGTTTTAGTGGTTTTCCCTTTATTGGTGGTGGTCTTTTCTCCGGTACTTCGCTTTTCTCAACTTTTTTTCAGGGAAGATTGATGTTGTCTGTTTTATGGTTTACGGTGGGTCCTTGAGTAAAAATATCCTAAATTATATGAGAATATAGCTGAATATTCAAGATCAGTAAACTTCTGTATTCCAATGAATGACGATTCACTACTTTTTCACTGTGGCTGTGTAGATTGTGATGTTTTTAAAACAAGTTCTTTTTTATGCATTTTTGTTATCTTTTAAAGCAATTTGCTGTTAGGTGGTTTTGAAAAGAATGTTATTAAAATAATTCTGTATGGTGAAACAATCTAATAAATCAGATACATTTCAATAGAAACAGCTTTATTTTCCAGTGTTTGCACATTCATGTTATGTCATGTAGGGATTCTGTATAACTCAGCAAACAGGCTGCAATAACTTGATACAACATAATCTGCATAAAAAATATGGCTTTACAGATTTTAAGTGTGAGTGTATTCAAATAGAGACAAATGTAAATTTCATTTTTTTACGAAATATGCCACAGATGCACTGGAAATAATATTGAAACTACATTATTATACATATAAATTAGAGAAATATTTTATGAAGATAGGAAAAATGCCGCTTACAATCTATTGTCAACAATACTTCTGCACAGATTTAATTGAAACAATTGTGACTGTTCTTAACTTCTTCAAAATGCTTTGGAAAACACAATTAAACAATCATTTTGCCTTAAGGAGCAAAATAAAACTATCATCCTCCATAAAAAATATATCAGGAAACAAAGTTAGTGATTGTACATATACAAGGTAGATAATTACTACATCCTCAATTTAAAAATAAAATACACCTTATTTACAGATAGCAGTTCTGTGTTCAACTGTCAAAGCTGATAAAAACATTAGCAAAACTTACAAATGTGGTCACAAAACACAGTATCCCACAATCCTTACCTCAAAAACAATTTTGACCAATCAGGAATAAAACTAGGCTGGATATGCTTGGTTTGTGCACAATCCTTTGGTCAATTTTGGTACATTGTTCAGAGGTTTGATTCATCCAGAATATAAAGTACACTAAGTGTCCACATTCTCTCTTGCTTGATCATTCTCTTTCATTTCCCTGAGGTCCAGAGGAACCTCTAAATGGTAAGAAACAATTTTACCAAACATATCAAAAATAATAATTGCTTTTTAACGTAAAACATGCCCTGGACGGAGGTGTAGAATTTCGCAAGGGATCCTTGGTTAATCTGTCAAGATGTATGTTGTGGCAATCCCATTCTCATAACGTAGTATATTTTTTCCCTAGCTGCTTCCCCTTTTCAGTGTGACTTCTTTTGCTTACTAATTTTCAAAATAAATCTGCAAAATTGTAATGTTAATTACAGCAATTTAAAAAATTGAAATAATACCAGACACACTGAATTTCCACCTTAACTTGAAAGACAACTATGTAGATAAATATGCATAAGCCACATGCACTAATTGTTTTCCAGGGCTGTTTTAGGTCAATTTACTAAAATGAAACTATTTAAAAAAAGAGAGAGAAAAAAACAGCTCTATGGGATAGCCAGAGAAGAGCAAGTATCACACACAAAAGCTTGAGGCAAGGATAAGGTGGACTAATGTTAGACACTATTGTTCAGTATTATATAGTTAATTCATTTTTACTTTCTTTCACCAAAAGCACATTTGTTTTACAAAATATCTTCTAAAACAGTTATTACCGGAATATGTTCTTCAAACATAATTTCGTTACTGAATATGAAAATTTGAGTGAAATCACAAGAATTAAAAAAAGTAAAAACAGTAAAGACACAGAGGTGAGCTTTTTCTCATCTAAAAATCACATACACATACACCTATTAATGCAGATAAAAACAATCAACTGCTTTATGCCAAAGGAAAATATTGCATCCTCCTTGAAATTGTATTTACAGAAATAATATTACCTCGCTGCACTGCAGCATTTCTTATACAAATAGCCAGAGAGCCCTACTGAGATCTTAGATGGGACATGATGTCCCACATGTGTAAAAATCACATTCACATACACACACTAACACACACAATTTTACACCCACACACTCTCCCATTTACTCTCATTCACCCACACTCTACAGAGAATTAGTATACAAAAAAAATAATTAAAAACATGATTGCTGTTTGATTGTTGTACAGGAAACCAGAATTTCCTAGCTCTTACATCAAGTACATTCCACACTAAAACCAAAACCATACCATATACGTTTGCCAACAAACACATTGACAGTATGTCATACCAACATACTGGCCTTTTAAATATATGAATCAACTCTTCCGTACATTTCAACGGCAGATCAACAAAACACTGCAATTATTTCATGCAGTTACTAATATAATTAATTTCAAGTAACATTCAGCAGTCTGCTACCCTTGAAGGATAGAATTAAACTTAACGACTGCTCTCCATAAGTTAGCCTGCAACACATTAACTGCAAAGTTGTCTCTAAAAGAATTAACATTCTCATACACAATATTCACCAAAAAAAAATAAAAAAAAAATACAAATTTTTGCAAGACGTAAATACTTTGATTCTCAGCCAACTGCAGGAAATGTGTTACTTTAACAGGAAAAGAGCACCTTCAGTTAAAATCATTACATTAAATTCATTTCATTAAGTCACTCATCCAACCTAGGATCAGCATATTTTGTACTATAAAACTACATAACTCAATGTAAACAAAACAAAGACAAGAAGAAAACAAAAGAAGAAATTTATGATTAAAGCTTCAGTTGGTTGCCTTTGACTAAAATCTGGTGGTTGTTAAGTAAACTGAAGAACTAGGATTGATTCTAATCAAGATTCATTATCAGTTCATGTCAAGCACATCAATAAGCAATACAATATCTGAAATTTAGGTTTAATCAAACACATAAATTAATATAAAATGGCACAAGAAGTTCCAAGAAACCATCTTTCAAAATGGATTTTGAAGCCCAATATGGTAATGGGTTATTGATAAATATTAATTTGGTTCTATATCTATTATTAATCTCCTTCAGGCACAATCCTAGTTGATGGAAAATTGGAGAAATAAAGAATCTGCTCCTACTGAAAACCATCATTCTGAAAAAAGAAAAAAAAAATTCCAACAGCATTTCTCATTACAAAAATTTAGTTTAGATGGCAAACTTTAATAAAGCTTCAAACCATAACTTTAGTAAAAATGCCATAACCAGAGGGGTACACACATTGATGTCCCGCACTTCAGTGCACAATCACACAATGTTTACATTTTGATTTTTAAAAAAAAATCAATGCTACCCAACCAAACCACGTACAAACAATACTTAATATCACAAGAAACAACTCTTTATAAATGCTCTTCATATTGTCATCAAATCTGTAAATTATATGAAAATCAACAAAAGATGAGGTGATGAAGCTACACAGCAAAAGACCACACAAATGCATTATAAAACTCAAATGAACAAAAATTCAACAATGGATCTGACAGGTATATTTATGTAAGAAAAGGAAGTATATGCAGGAAGAATTGTTATTTTAACGATTTTATACAGAGGAAAAATGATGATGGCTTTTGATTGAATAAAATAGACAGCTATGTACATAAGGTAAAACTTCATTAACAAGTAACTAAATGAAATATGAATTGCGTGAAGCACTGTACACATGAATAACAACAATCTTCCAAACATGGAAGAATAACAAATTAATGAACAGTAAAGTCACACAAGTTGACAGGTGACAAAGTGTGACATTCATCTTGTGTTGCCTTGCCTGGATTTTCAACAGCATTTGATGAAGTATTGCTTTCAATTTGTGGTGGATCTCTCTCACTAACCATTTCCATTTCCATTTCTTGATCTTCAAAGCTTTCATCAGTGGACTCATGTGAATCACTTTCTGATTCACTGCTAGAATCATTAAAGTTGGATCTTTCAACAAAGACTTCTGCACCAGGGAATATGTACCGACTTGGTGTTACAAAATGGAAACAATTTACAGGAAGACGTGAAGCCAGGCTTTCTTTGGCCTTGTTCCATGAGCTGCTTGTTGTATCACTTGTAGACTCTGTGTTAATATCCCTGTCCTTATCAACACTGCTATCAACACTGTTGCAGCTGTCTCCTATTCCAGAATCTCTTGTGGAGTCGAGAGACATATGTCTTTCTTTGGCTGAAGCTGGAACACTTGGAACAGAGGAGCTACTGTTTGCTACACAAGCAGCAATTCTGGATTCTAATTCAGCATCAGCCTCCTTGATGTCACATGATGAACCTGCCTCAACATCACTATCTGGTGTTGAGTCTACAGACTCGTGCCGCAATTTTACCTCTCTGTCATATTCACTCTCCTCAGTGGCCATTACATGGTCTTCTAGTGCACTAAGAACCTCTTCATTAGAGAGTTCTACAACAGGATTAACACCAGCCTCAGGGATAACTTCTTTGAGAACTCTGTTCACATCTTCATCTGAAGACAAACTTGTTCCAATGTCAGACTCTAGGGATTTCACTGACTTATTCTCATCTAGACTTTTTCTTCTTTCAATTCCAAAATCTTCCCTTTTCTTATCGATAGATGAGGGAAGGAGATGCCCTGCCTCCAATAATTTTGGTTGACTTGATAAATCTGACCAGCCTTCATCCAAGAGATGGCACAGTTGATTGATTATAACATCACCATCCCCCAAAAGCTCAATATCAAAGCGCAAATGAGGCAAAGGTTCTCTGTTGATAAGTATTTGAGGTACGTGAGCTGGGATGGAATTTGGGATCAAAGCAACTGGACGTACTTTCAAAGAAGATCCTATTACTATCAACAAATCACAAATATCCTTATCAGCCGCCATTGCATCATGGAAAGCTTCAGGCAGTCCCTCTCCAAAGAAAACTATATCAGGCTTCATAATCCCTTTGTTGAATAACAAACTATAATCTGTCATACTTCCCGGTGCAGAGCACGACTCAGACATTCCTGAATGGAAACATTTTGGACAAAGTGGAATCTTCTGCTGCATGATATCTTCTCGAATTTCTTCTGCTGTAACTTTGTGCTTGCATCGAGTGCATGAAGCATTTGAGAAAGATCCATGGCATTCAATTACGTTTTTAATGCCAGCTACATGCTCTAGGGTATCAATGTTTTGAGAGTAATTTCGAAGCAATTTCCCATGGTCTTCAATCTTTTTGATAAATCGATGACAGAGTGATGGCTTGAACTGACCAGGATAGATTTCCCGAGCAAATTTGAAGAATGGTCGAGGATCTTGACTGAAGTAGTTTATATCAAACATTGCTTGTGGATCTGGCAAATCAGGAAAATCAACTGCTAATCTTGAATAGATACCATCTCTACTTCTGAAATCGGGAATGCCACAGGAGACTGATACACCTGCTCCAGTAAGAACTATAATGCGACTACAATTCTTAATGAGCCCAACAACATCCTGAAGTGTGTTAACATTTCGTAGTTTTGGTCTTCTAGGGGGGACAGACATCATATTAACAATTATTTTCCACAAGGTCATGTCATCCATATCAAGAGGAATGTCAGTGGGATCTGCGCCAAAGTGATTGAGAATTTCCCTGGGTTTGACACCCGTCAACATTTGGCGCTGCACCCAACTCATGGGGCCCACAACAGGTTTCCAGCCTTGCCCGCTCATATCCGACAATCCGCTGATGGAAAGGCTGCTCACTGTGGACGATACTTCATCTCGGTCGTCATCTGCGTCCTGGTCTTGATCATCAACCTCCTGATGGGAATCACTAGCAGAAGCCGCCGAAACAATGTCGATGCCGCACACAGAGATGTCAAATGTTGAAGGCTGTGGGTCGCCAGGGTCCCTAGGCCTACTCGGAGAAAGACTAGACCTAGGCCTGAAC
The DNA here is from genome assembly GCA_033675135.1 of Frankliniella intonsa. Classification (NCBI taxonomy): domain Eukaryota; kingdom Metazoa; phylum Arthropoda; class Insecta; order Thysanoptera; family Thripidae; genus Frankliniella; species Frankliniella intonsa. Next base: position 3,484,440 of record CM066248.1, read on the forward strand.
CGAGGGTCCCCGCCGTCTAAAACTCCTTCAGGGGGATCCATCCCGGGATCAAACCCATCTTGGCTGGGCTTAACCGATGCAGGGACACTCCCGATGCTTATTTCAACGCTTGAATCCGATAAAAGATCCGTATGATCGAGTTTAAGCCGTTTTGCTGGAGACGAATTTACTTGCCTATCTGTATCCGACGCCATTTCGGAACACTTTTTCCATCCCATACCAACACACGCGGACCAAAGTCACGGGGACGACTTGCTTCGCTTGCGCGGGCATCGATGCCGCCATGTCAAACACAGTGGCATTTCTCCGACATAGAGTTTCAAGTTACTGCAAGCCTATTTAAGTGACATCTCATTTATTTTTCTTAAATAAATGCTACAGCTGAAAACCCCTGGGTAGCAGTAACACGACTCGAAAACACTGAAGCACACAGAAGCTAGAAGACTTATGATGCACCGGTACTGGTGCTTATTTCAGGAAGTTGGTAACACCTCTGGTTTCATTCTCTGATTACGGGCATGCGCAGAACGGTTCACCTCCCACAGTCCCACTTCTTCATTCATGAAAATACGTGTCAGCTTAAAAGGATGTATAACATTCTGTTTGGATACGAAGTCTAACGTTATTTTTTCAAATATTAGTTCAGGTAACAATTTTCTAAAAGGAAAACGCAAAATATCGAATGAACAATCGACTTTGTGTGACATCAGCGTGGCACAATGCGTCACGTGATACGCTGTCAAGAACGTACCACAGTAGCCCAGCTGCTTTAACTGGCAGACGTTCCGTCGTAGTTTTAGTGTTTAGAAAATATTGACAATTTCGCTGATTAGTTAAGATTTTTACGGCCTTAGACATGGAAGAAGGAAGCACAGTCTCCACCACTTCCACCGCGCCGGCTGAGGGAGGATCATACGTCGGTTGTTGTCATTATCAGAGGAGATCCAAATTTGTCGTAAGTACTACGAAGATGCAGCAGAAAATTCCCGTCAGATGTTAAAACCTGGTACCATTGTTTTCAAAATTCTCTTCTCGCCTGCCTTTATTGCCCCCATTTTACCATTAACAAATTTTATCACTATTCTTAAATTTAGAACTGTATGCTGTGGAGCAGCTTAAACATGTTTTTGAACATAGATGTCAATTGGTTAGCTTTGTAATTAGCATCTCAGCTGCCAGTCTATTTTATTTCTCTGGCACTATTGGAATGTGGTCAAACCGTCAGCCTCTTCCATTGAAATGTCGTGTATTAATTGTATTAAATACATGAATTTTTAATGAAATGTGTGGTAATTATTGGACTTGCCACCTCTTTCACCTATTTATTGAATGAAATTATTTTGACCAGTGCTGTTGACATTTACCCAGCCATTTGTCGCTTATCAGTACAAACAGTGGATGAATAGTGTATTTTCTAAGATCGAGTTTTGTATCATTTAAAGAAAACTATAATTTTATGTCTTAATTGCTTTTCAGACACCTTGTTGCAACAAAGTCTACACTTGCCGCTTCTGCCATGATGAGAATGAGAATCATCCGGTAAATCGTAAAGATGTAACAGAATTAGTGTGTACAAGCTGTAACACGAGGCAGAAAGTGCAAGCTCGATGCGAAAAATGCAACCTCATATTTGGAAAAGTAAGTAAATTTTTAAAATCCTTAAAAAAATTTGAAAAAATGTGAGACTTTAAAAATTTAATTACAAAATTTCAACTCTTTTTTTATTTTTCAGTACACCTGTCTAGAGTGCAAACTATTTGATGATGAGGATAAAAAGCAGTATCACTGTGATGGATGTGGGATTTGCCGTATTGGAGGGAGAGACAAGTTTTTCCATTGTGAAAAATGCAATATGTGTCTTCCTATCAAGCTTCTCAATAAGCACAAGGTTTTATCACTTAGCTGTGAAGTAACATAATAATAATATACTGTTAATTATAGAGCCTTTAATTTTTTTATGTTTTATTGCTTTCAGTGTGTTGAAAATGTGTCTCGGGGTAACTGCCCAGTTTGTTTGGAAGATATCCATACATCTCGGATGCCATGCCATATCCCAGATTGTGGGCACCTTCTACATCGCAACTGTTTTGAAGAACTCCTTACATTTGGTCACTATGCATGTCCCATCTGTCAAACATCTCTACTTGATATGAGCAGGGTAAATGTCATCAATTATTTAACTCTGTTTATTGTAACCCCAAATTCATCCTATTTTGTTTGTAACTTTTCAGTGTTTCCTAACATTTTATTATTAATTCAATTAATTAACAAATAACAACACTGTAACCCTAAGATTTCTGTTTCTTTTTGCAGCTTTGGAAATACTTTGACGAGGAAATAAAAAATACTCCAATGCCTGAAGAATTCATGAATTTCAAAGCAGAGATATTGTGCAAAGATTGTCATAAGGTTTGTCCTTATTAATATAAGTTATTTTGATGATATTGTTGTAAGAAGCGTACAAAGTGTATTTTCTGTTTTATTAACAGGAGTCCACTGTCACATTCCATGTGGTTGCATTAAAGTGTGCCAACTGTGGTTCATACAACACCTGCAGAATTAAAGGATCGCCATATTGTATTGGTAAGGACTCAATATGTATGTTAAGGGTAAAGTTGGGAAACCGGGTAATGTCCAACATTAGCCGGCTACGGACTTTACCCGTGACACATACAAAGAAACATTGCTACTCAGAACGGCTTCCTACAAAGAAACTTTTTTAAGGACCCAAGTGAGATTTCTTATATAAAAGCACCTGGTTATAAAGAGCACCTCGATATACTCAGACCTGGGTCCGAAGCAATTCATACTAGCCACATTTCACTGTATTTGAAATTTACAATTCATTCGATTCCAACAATGTTCTTTGTATTTAAATAATGTTGTGCTAGTTTTGTTTGTTTACTCCCAAAACAAACATGCTCCTCTCCCAAAATGTTACCACTAATTACTTGAACTTGTTTAGATTCTACTCGAGGAAGCCCCAGTAATGACGGTCAATCTCCAGGTACCTCCACCTCAGCATCTATGCCTTCCACATCATCAGCAGCTGGGTCTTCTGCATCTGGATCTTCATCATCTGCTTCTACATCATCGGCATCTTATTCACCAGCCACATTATCGTCTTTGTCAGCATCAATGGTTGCTTCTACCCCTGAGTCTTCATCTCGGGCTGCTACACCACAAGGACCTAAGTCAACAGCACCATCATCTTCTTCATCCTCTGACTAAAACTGTTCTAGATTTATCTTATAGTTCAAGTCTAGACCTTTTTTTTTTTTTTTTCCTATTAGTTTTCACACTTGCTAAAGCTTATTGTAAAATACATGACTATCACGGTTTTGTAACTATTAAATGAGCTATTTGTGATCTGTAACACATTATGGAAGCTATATTAGGAATTTTTAATGGCGTACTTCCTAGTGCTCAGTAATGTTTAATCTTTCAGGATTTTGAAATTACTATTTGGACTATGGTGCCTTGCAAGAGTTCATAATGACCATTCAAGAGCACTGTTGTGGACCAATTAAACTGTGAGCAAAGAGCCATCTCTAATCATGTTTGCATTATCAGCTTATCTTCCTTAGGAGCGATCAAGGTAAATTTGTTCTACATTCTTCTCTCCTCTGCCTGGAGTTGTTATGAAAATTGACGAAACCTGCCACTTTCATGTCATTTTGTTTTTTATATCGGCTATCTGTGTCTCAAGACTGTCTTCTAAATTATTAGCACATTTACAAAATTTCTAGTTTTGTTTTGTGTGTTTGTGTCAATCTTTGGTTTGTTTTCAGAGTGCTAGGTTTCCAGTACCCTTGTCTGAACTGTAATTGAGATCTTTGTCATTCATGAATTGGTTCAGTGCACACAAAGGTCTATTTACAAAATTGTCATTCTCAAAACTCAGGGTACTCATTAATGTCTTCGATAATTGGCCAGGCCACTTACCGCTGGTTTTAATTCTAGCTTGACCTGCGCAATGCAATGGAACAATCAAACTGAATGATACAAACTTGTGACTTACCAAATGTAACATAGTTTCATCTTATTTCCTAGCAGATGGTATATTCATTCCCCGAGTTCATGTGATGCTGGTCCATCAAGAAATATCTTTAATTGTTTGTGTTGATGTCATTATTATTTATGATTGACAATCTATGTGGCACATTTTTTAAAACTGCTATTTAAGCAATAATAATAATAATAATATATGTTGAATGCACACAGTTTGTGCTTGAACCTCTGTTGTTTTCTGTTCCTGAATGTTTTATAGTGTGTGTAATTGTTCTGTTTGTTCTATTTGTATAAAATGTCATGATTTTGTTCAAACATGTAAGAACATTCCATTGACATAAGAAATCCAAGTTTTTTTTCTTTTTTTAAAATTGCTTTTTGCTCTTCAATTGTTGATTATTGTAGTCTTTATTATATTGATTTTAGAAAATTTATGTAGTGAGTTATGATCTTCGTGTCTGATACATGCACAAGTGTAGACATATGTATACATTATGTACTGCTTCAGTTGCAAGTCTTGTTATTTTCTTGTAAGTAGTGTAAGTTTGTTATTATTATCCAGGCCATAACTGGATTTTCAGCAAGGAATTATATAATGTTATGTAATACGGAGCTGGTAGTTTGTTTTGTAGGAGGTAGCTCTTACACATGAGCTCTCTTCTATACTTTGTAATATTGATAGCAGGAAGAAAGATTTCTGGGACTACCATGTTGGACCTGAACATAACAGAAGCCACTGGAACTACTGTTTTAATAACATTAGTACTGCATTGGCTTACTGTTTGGAAAAGAGCAAAAATTAAAGTAAGGACCAACATAATGTTTGGACACCTTGTGTAGTGTCATTTTTTCTTTAGATTATTTTTTATTTCATGGGCACAAGTTGTCGTTGGGCTTATACATTCTATCTAAACCTGAATGAGTTTAACAGCAAACTTTTGAAGGTGGACCAGAAATAATAACTGTCATAGTTTCTAGACATAATAGTATTTAGATGTTATTACTATTGAACTAGCTGGGATAAAATCTTAGACAGAAGTACTTTTTCTGCCCCCAACATCTTAGCCATCTCTTCTGCACTCAAATGTTACAGCTGAGGCAATACATATTATATCTTAATCAGATTGTTTTATGTTTTAAATGTGTATGATTTTAAAATAATAAATAAATTGCAACTTAATTCCTAATCATGTTTGTCAAAAGAACTGTATTTCATGTGTATTTTCTATGGGTAACATTTGATGCAATTAAATAACATTTTGCAAAAATCATTATACATTTGTAATTATTTTAAAATTTAGATGAGAATCTAGATACAATTTTGTTAAAAGTTATGCCCTTTCAACTTTCAGGCATCAAGTTGTTTTCCAAGGAACAAATTTAAATGTTGGCACAAGTTGGTTGCTGAAGATATACTCCTGCACAACTTGAAGAAATCTGTAGAAAACTATGAACATTGATAAGTACTGTATCCAGGCCCACTTCATGACTTGCCAGAAACCTGGTCTATAAACAATAAGACATTCTGGCACACTTATGCGAAGTTTTATAGAAAAGGCCTTCTCTAAGTCACGCCCTAGATCCCAAACTGTGTACAGATTGGTAAGTCCTGTACTATAATTACGCTGTGAATAAGAAATGAATAAATCCTGCAAACTGTAATCTGGCAGGAGAAGAGGTGACCTAAAGAGGGACTCTGCAATTCTGTAGTCCACTGGTTTCTTCTGTGTAAATCTGAAATTGAGAAGCAATTTCCTCACATTCCAATCAGGAAGAGAATTAATTATTAATCAATGAATTTCTGTTAACTTACTTTAAATCTGCTACAGCACTCAAGCTTGCTCCTGGCAGAGCACCAACATGCTGGAAAGGCACTAATGACTTCATTTTAAGTTGAACTATGCTGTATATTTGAAAATCTATGGTCAAAATTAGGGTGACTGAGTACACGGACTCATTTAGAAGTAGAGGCACTTGAATGTCAACATTGATAAAATCTACTTTTCCATCATGATTGATATCTTCTTCACGCGTCTTGAAAAGACAGTGACGTTGAAAGTCGTCAGTCAAAGTAAACTGAGCACGACACTGGATTGTATTGTGTGGGACATCAGTTTGAAGCAGTAGCAAGTAATCATGAGTAAACTTGATGTCAGGTTGTTCCTGATATGTGTCAGTTTTCAACCAAAATCCGTTGCTCCTATAAGAAATTATAAGAGGAACGAAGGTTGCAAGAGCAGTACACACCACAAAAACTATCGTAGCTTTTGAGCACAAAGTGGTTTTGTATCTGTAAGAAACATGTTGAGTAAACACCTCAAACACCGCCATTTTTAAACAAACTTCTATCTTGCGCCAAAGCGCCAACATGAGTATCACACCTTCCTTTGGATTTGACCCACAAGTGACCATGATACATTTATTATTATTATTCAACTTCAAAGCAGAATGATTCACCCATGTAAACATAAACTCAAATTAGAACAACGGTCGCTTATTTTTATTCTTCCAAACTCCTCACTTCTGAAATTCTGGGTATGGATTTGCTGCTTTCAATTTGACCTCGCAGCTTATCAAATGAATCCAATAGGCCGATTAATGCAGATTGAGGCAGCCATCTTTTTTGAGCAGACGGTTTTTTGTTGTAGGCCTACACTTCAATTTTTGTCTAATTTATTATTGGAGTAAATCAAATGCTGTTTCCAAGTTAAAGAAGATTGTGGAGGTGTCGTAGTGATTCTCGGGGGTGGCAATCTACGTTTGGTGGCCAAATTTCACTGGCTGAACGGAACGGGTGAAGCAGGCAAGAGTTGGGCCGAGCGGTGGTGACCAGACAAGGATCTTGGCCTTGCTGGGCTGGGCCTGGGCCAGGCTGGACTCAATTTACGCTATCGAGTAGTGTAGTTAAGCCCCTAACAAGATGAGTCGCGGTGGTGAAGCGTCCAAAGTCAACGTTCCTGATGATTTGCGCGATATTCTTCTTGAGTTCACTATTAATTATCTGCTGGAGCAGCCGCCGGACATCATCGACTACGCTGTCGATTTTTTCAAAAAGCTCCAAGAGAACCGCCGGGCTGCTCCACCCAAAGAAAATGCTCCAGTTTCCCCTGATGACTCTATTCTATCCAATGAAGATGGTAAGTTTCGATGGCTGACATATAAGAGTGCTATTCCCCTTCCCCTGACTTACCTGCGCTCTCAAATGACTGGGTTTGCCCAAAGACCAATGCCTTAATGTGTCATCTTTGATCAGCTGTCACATTTTTTTACACTTGTATTGGTGTATTTTTTACTGTCATTGTTTACATCATAGATAATTTTAATTCTTACTGTAAAATATTCATTAGGACCTGTTGATATTTTTGTACTCCAAAGTTTCTTTTCTTTTTTTGCACATGCTACTTTTCTGTGTAATATAAATCAGTAATAGTCTTGTATTCTAAACACTTTGCAGAGCCTCCTGTAGGCAGATTTTCAATTCGGAGGAAGTCCGTATTTGCTGAACAATATGATCCAGAGGAAGATGATGAAGAAGAGGGTGCTAAGGTAATTCCGGAAAAAATATTTATTTAGTTCACAATTTCTCTTGTGGAAGGTCACTTTTCTTAAATGGAGTTATAATTTCCAGGTGGTTTTCCCTAAATCAGATGAACAAAGGGCAAGGCTAGCAGACAGTGTCAAAAACATTCTGCTTTTCCGTTCTTTGGACAAGGTTCGTTGATATCAGAATGTTATAGGTTTTTGGTTTTTCTCCTGCTGACATTGTCACCTGTATTACAATTTTGTTTTAGGAGCAAATGACAGAAGTTTTGGATGCCATGTTTGAGAAAATTGTCTCTTCTGGTGATTATATCATCAGGCAAGGAGATGATGGTGATAACTTTTATGTCATAGAGAGGTAACAGGACATAAATAAAATTATCTATGCATTTCAAGCAATTACTTAGTGTGGTTTCAACTTGCCTACTTCTCTATTTTCACAGTGGCATTTATCATGCATTTGTATCAGACGGCTCTTCAGAGCTAAAGAAAGTGCACACATATGAAAACTCTGGCAGCTTTGGAGAATTGGCTCTTCTCTACAATATGCCCCGTGCTGCTACTGTTCAGGCAGGATCAACTGGAGCATTGTGGGCTATGGATCGTCAGACTTTCCGTCGCATTGTGCTCAAGAGTGCCTTCCGTAAGCGTAAAATGTATGAAAAGCTCATTGATTGTGTGCCAATGCTCAAGTCACTTCAGGTATGTAATTCAATTTCAATTCTGCATCAAAGTTACAAGTATTATTAATCTCCTCCCTAACCACACTAATGTGTTTAATTTTTTTTTTTTTAGCCATATGAACGCATGAATCTTGCTGATGCCCTTCTGCCACGCCAGTATGTTGATGGCCAACTTATTATCAGACAAGGAGACTCAGCTGATGGAATGTATTTTGTGGAAGAGGGGTCTGTTCGCATTGCCATTCAGGGTGACAGTAGTAGCCAAATAGATGTAAGTTATCTCTTTTCTTAACTTTATCTTCTTGATTTGAATGGGTGTGAGCCTGACATATCCTTATTTTTATAACTTTTGATTTATTTTGTAATTTTAGATCAACACTGTACAGAAGGGTGGATATTTTGGAGAACTTGCTCTCGTAACTCACAAGCCTCGTGCAGCATCTGTCTATGCAGTTGGGAAAGTCAAGCTAGCCTGTAAGTATTTTCTGTAACTTTCTAGTTGGCAAAGTTTGTAAATTACAGTATGGAAATTGACTTTCAATTTTCTCTTGCAGTTCTTGATGTGGAGGCATTTGAACGTTTGCTTGGTCCTTGCATGGAACTTATGAAACGCAATATTGATGATTATGAGGACCAGCTTGTCCGCATCTTTGGTTCCAAAAATAATATCACTGATATTCGATGAACAGTTCATCTTACAAACATCACAACCAGTTTTAGGCTTCTGGTCTCGCGGCACCTAGGTCCACATCTGCTCTCCCATTTCCTACCCATGATAGTCCATCTCTTACTGTCTTGTCTGATGAGAATCCATTTATGCTTTTGTGAAGCCCTTGTCCTTCATAGGATTTCTTATGTGGTGTTGCTTCCCCTCCCTTTTCCCTCTTACTCCCCCTCCCAATAGACTGCTAGTTTAATATACATCACATTTAAATAGGGTTTATGTGAGTGCATCCTTTTGAAAGCTTTGACATGAATTCCTACTTGTGTTACTGGGCATAATAGTGCTCACTTTTAAATTTTTTTTTTGTTTCTTTTTTCTTTTTTTCTTCTTCTTTTGTTTTGTCTATGTGCATAATACCTTTCACTCATTCTATGTGAAAGTACAAAATTACATTTCTCTGGAAAGAAAAAAAGCAGTTTAGTTTGCAACATCTTTAAAATTTGTTTTGAAGTGTCCATTATTTAGGCAACAGTTACATGGGCTCAAATTTTACCATACAGACGATTTCATAGGAGTACTTCCTTAATCTCAAGCTCTGCTCGAAGGACCCACAAACTTTTGACCTTGTGTGCTGATGAATTGTTCTTAATTTGTCCTTAAAAGAATCTGGATAGAATACGAGTTTCTTTCTCTTCGACATGCAATAGGCTTGGTGGGGTGGGACTAGAAACTGATTGTTGCATGTTAAGCTAAGTATGTGTACATGTTGTAAGACTGCATCCTTTCTTAATAATTCATCTTTCACATATCAGAGCATTTATCAAATAATTATCCTTTCCTTGCGCCTTAATGAAATTTAAGGGAAACTTGCTGTATGTGACTGGAAATGTACTAGCAATTGATTTGCCGTATATTTGAACATCTGTGCTTTTCCATGCAGTAATCCTATCTAGAGATGTCAGGTAAACAAGCTTGCCTTCTTTCCTTATGCAAGCTGTTGTGTAGTCATTTTTACCTACAATAACACTGAATTGCCTTATTAATTTCTTCCCTTTCAATATTTATGTTATACACACGGATCTGTGTTGAACATTCCGACTGTTTATCATTAATGTTATTGGGTGCCTTGCGGGCAGGGCAAAAGATGAATTGTGTCAAGAATGATAATTCTAAGAGACTGTTCAGTTTGAATTGTTCCATCAAGCCAGTGTACCTGCAAGCTTGCAGGGTACATTAATGCGATGCCATTGGGTTAAGGTGCTCGCATTCATAGGATAAAATGTGTTTTCTTTTTCTAAACTAATTATTTGTTTTGGTTTTGCCATTTTAATTTCATTTTTTTTTTTTTTTTTTTTTTTTCCCATTTTCATTCTTTTAATATTTGTTTTTTCAAAGTCTTTTCTCTTCTTGCTTTGTGTGCTAGATTAAATTACATCTTGAGCATAACAGATAAATATTGAAAGTAGGAGTAAGTGGTCATTTTCATGCTGGACGGTCTTGTAATAAACATGTGGTAAGGGTCCAAGGCTGGTGAGAGGGGCTTGAGACAATAGTGTTGGAGCCTACCTTTGGAAAAGGAGATTTGGCCCTGAAAGGTGCCTTCTCCAATGTATAATGTTTCTGGCACAAATATCTGATTTTCCAATGTATACAACTTTTTAAATTATGCCATGTTCATTTTGTCGATTATGATTGAATCAAAGTTTTTGTAAATTTTTGAACCTTTACATGAGGTGCCAAAACATTTCCTTCTTTCATAGACATTGGAATCAAAAAAATCTCCCAACCTTTGGATGGCCCAATTAAGTTTATTACAAATATTTTTCTTAATGAGTTTCTTTTGTTGTCTGTGGAGATGCTTTAGGAATTTAATTCAGTACACAGTATTATGGAGATGTTGGTCAGGAAAAGAAAATCAGTGTGTTGATCCTACTACCTACTCTAAGCTTAAGTTATCTATAGTTTTGTGAATCTTGTGATAATGAACCCTATAAGACTCTGGAGTGTGTGTGATGGCGGTTTTTGATTTGATGCTACTCCTCTTTCTATTCCATTCTGCTTTCGCCTTTAATGCTGTCTTGGGTCTGATTACCCAAGACTGAACCAATGGTCTTTGTGAAGTTTTATCAGTTGTAGTATTTAGTGGAATTATTCATTTATTGGTTTTTATCTTCCTCATGATAAATAGGGTTACCATATAATTTATACTTACGCCTTTGTGTTAAGCTCAGTTTCAGAAATTGTAAGTTTTCATCAGGCCATATTTTGTGCCATTCTACTCATAGTTATTAAGTTCAATCGGACTGACTGTAGATGACTTATGTCTGCTACTGCTAAGTAACTGATGCGTTAAGTTTTCTTCACTGAGTTAGATACTTGCTGCTTGACTTCACAAGTACTTCAATCAACTATAGAAAGCAACTTCAGTCAACTGTACATCATGGTCATGCCGCTATCACCACATAGATTTAAATCATAAAATTAAAATTAATTTTCTTATCTAAAACAATTCATACTTATACCAAAATGAAATCTTGCCTGGGAACTAGCGTTTCTGCAAGTTATTTTCAGTGTAATGAGTGTAGCGCACAAGTGTCTTTGTTTTGGCTCAGCGTTAAAGCATGTGGTTTCCTCCTGTTTTTGTTTGTTTTAGAATTCAATATAAAGTCTAAACACATGCTTTTCTGCTGACCTATATTTCTTCTGTCTCTTGTTCTTTGTTTTTATCCCCTTGTTCTTTCTCTTTCTTTTGTTTTTATTTGTGATTGTTCTCAATATTCTTACAAGGCACAAATTTACACTAATAACTCTGATGTTGAAATACTGACTCGCAGGTGCTGGAAATCTGTGAGTTTGCGTATTTGTTTTTCATCTCATTTCTAACCTTATCATACATTTTCCTGTCCAAGTGTTGTTTTAAGTTCATGCAGTCATACTTCCTATGGGCCCTTTGCATTGCAGTGTTGTACCTAATGTAAACTGAGTACGATTTTCATTGTAGAACCTAAACCCAGTGCTTAGTGTCATAATCTTAGTGCTTTCTTGTTCTGTCATTTACAGAGAGTCATTAACAAGTTGTTGATTTTTGTGTATGTTCCCTTGCTACATAAGCCTCTCCTTTGTCATGTTCAGTGAGCCAAGTTGTTTGGGATGTGCATCTGTTCTAGCATTCATACTTTTCTGAGGGTGTGTTAGCTTCCCATCTTTGTATTTATTTATTTTATTTTGGAGAGAATTTCCATCGTGCCCGTCGCAGAAAATTTGCCAACCAGCATCACTTTACCTGTTGGTGTCATCAGCATCATATGCCAGTGCTTTTTATTTTTATTTGTATGTGACTTCATTGCATAGTATATTTCATGCTGTTGAAATGTTTGTGTGATGCATCTTGTAGTTTTTGTGTAGTTGAATGGATGTTTGTGGGCATAATATTTGCCTCTAGCAATATTTAGTATCCTACAATATCATTTGTTTGTTTTACTGTTGTTGTTACTTTTAAGTTTAATTCTTGTTATGAATCTAGTGTTTGTGTTTCGTCAGCTAGAATTCAGTTTATGAGGAAACAAGTGCTTAACTTGTGGGGTATGAGCAGATTCCCTGCAGGGATGAACTGCCCTTTGATTCAAGTTGGTTGGCCAGACGAAAGTTGTTGTAAACATTTTTCTCTATTTGCAACATGCTTTCTTTTTCAACAGGCTATATACAAATGAGGTTTATGGCGTAGAGAAGGTACTAAGTTCCACCTCAAGCATGTTTCTATATCCTTGTTTTTACTCCTGTAACCTCTGTTGTAAATGGCTCAGAACTTTGTTTTTATGTTTTATGACTTCAACAAGAAAAATGGTTGTGACTCCACATTCTGGTTCAGTTCTATTCATTTCATTATTTCTTTGTCTGATGTGAGACTAATCAAATTTATCTTAATAACTTTTATACCACTTTATTATTTTTTGTGAATTGGAAGATACATAAAAATTAATAAATGTGTTATCTTCAATATTTCTATGTAAATAATCATAAATCCTGTATTGAAATTGATTAATAAGCCAAGATGTGTGTGTTTAGTGTCTTCAGTGTTGTAGTGGTATGTCCTCTACTGATTGAAGTAGAGGAACAATTGTTTTCCGGCCCGTCTCCCACCCCCGAGTCACAGGGTGTCTGAGAATTAATGTCATGTTTGCTGTTACTCATCCTAGTTTAATAGAAAGAGCTACACAGCAATCCCAATGTGGTATTATGTAGTAATGAACTGATTGTACACATTGCTTGTTCAAACAACTTTTGGTCATGGCACAAGTCTGCCTTTACGTTTAGAACCTTAGTGAAACAGTAAAAATCAACCCTGCTACAAAAACTAATTTTCACTAAACTGGTGCATCTGAGTATTGGAATTTCTATTGTCTTCATCCCAAGCTTGGACCAACTTGCTGTGACATCCCCTTCAAATATGTTATGCCAAAAAATTGGAAAAGGAAAAAAAAAAAAGAAAAGTCCATGGCAGAAATATTTATTCTTGCGATAATAGTTGTGTATTGTGTTTGTGTTAAGATTTGTGAAATTTGTGACCCTCTCCCCTTTCCCTGAATTATGTGACCTTGATTTGTATCCTTCATACATATAAAACTTCAAATGTGTTTATTCAAGCCATGGTTTAAAGAGATCGGGACTCTCAAGACTTTATAAATCATCTTGTTTAGTGATGGAGTAGTCATATTTTTATTTTGTTCATTGATTAAAACATATAATTCATTTTAGAGGTTGAGAGTTCTCCTCATCTTTATCCATGCTCCATATCGCAGGCTAGTATGTGTGTTGCATGCTCTAGCCCTGAAATCTGTTTCCCTCTAGTCGGCTCCAGCATTTTTACTTTTGCGGGGGTTATTGACTGGTATGTCACATCCTAATTTTAGCATTCTTTAAAACTATTGATCAGTTTTTTTGAATATGACGATAACAAAACAAAAAACATAGATATATTCTGTGGATTAAATGATTGACTCTAAACATCTGCTGAATTAATGTGTGAATTACTCATTGTTGCCATAGCTATTAAGTCCTTTTCCCTAGTGATGGTTTCAGTGGTGGAGTTCATTGATACATGTTCATATCAGGATGATCAACATATAATTTCAGTTGATTTAACAAAATCTTAAACAAAATGCACCATTCTAGGGAACAAGGAATCCATTTTCTGAGTTTGCACCTCAATGTTGCAAACCTAATCCACGAATGGCTAAATGTAGGAGATTGAATGGTGTTGCAGCCTTTGTTAACCCCAGCCTTTGGTGTGTTCTGTTGGAGTTTCCCAATATTGCTATGTAGGCTAGTATTACTAAACTCATACCAGTATTTCAGTTGTAACTGGTCTTGGAGAAATATAAATGGTACATCAAATGTAGTATGGTTCGTATAATTACTTCCCTTTGGACATCATTACAATTTTTTTGAGAATGGCGAGTTTAATTGCAGTGGTTTTATCACTGACTTCGATCACACGGGTACAGTCCAGGCATGGCGCATGGTTGCAGGTCAGGCTCAGGCGTGCAGGAGCAGGTACTCCTGCAGGGCACGGGGAAGCCCCAGGGCGGGGACGGCCTGGTGCAGGCGGCCGGGCCCCACCGCCCCGGCCACCGCGCGCCTGATGGTGCGGCGGCAGAGCGCGCGCAGGTCCTGCGGCCGGCTCCAGTGCAGCGCCATGGCCGTCTTGATCTGCAGGAAGACGGGCCCGAGCACGCGGTAGCAGCGGCTGTGCCGGAACATGGTGCGCAGCACGAGCCCGTGCATGTGGCGCGGCCGCTCGGCCATGGCCAGGGACACGAGCGCCAGGGTGCGGAGGCAGCCCTCGTCCAGCCGGCGCCGTCTGATGACCGCGCGGAGGAACCACGCGAACACCGGCGAGCAGGGGGCGGGCGGGGGCGGGCCGGGGGCGGGGGCGGGCGCGCTCGGGCCTGGGGCGGTGGGCGGCGGCGGTGGCGGCGGCGGCCGCAGCGTGGGCGGCGGCAGGTCGTCGTGGAGCCCGCCCCACACCGTGGCGCCGTGGTTGAGCAGGAGCCGGGTCGTGTCGGCCGCCTCGTCCAGGGCGGCCACGGCGTACGACAGCAGCGACCGGCCCTCGCGGTTCACGGCGTTGGCGTCGCTGCCGGCCTCCAGGAGCAGCGCGGCGACGAGCCTGGCGTCCGCCCAGCGCGCCGCGGCCAGCAGGCGCCGGCCCGCCAGCAGCAGCGCGGTGTGCCCCGCCGCGTCCCGCCCCGTCAGCCAGCACGGCCTCGGCCAGCTGTCACTGTCGGGACCTCGGCCGGGCCCGGGCCGCAGCCGCAGCGCGTCCTCGCGGCCGCAGGCCCGCACGCGCACCACCAGCCCGGCCTCGACGCTCACGCCGTTGACGGTCACCCTCTCCGCGGGGCCCGGGGCCGAGGCCGCGGGGGCGACCAGCAGGCGCAGCGCCAGCAGCACGTCCTCCCAGCTGCGGTCCAGGTCGCCGGACAGCAGGTGCAGCAGAGGCTGTGCGCACGCGCACGCAGGCCCGCACGCCGCGTAGCCCGGCCCCGGCCCCGGCTCAACCTCGGCCGATGTCGACGGACCAGGCTCGACTCTCGTTTCGCTGCGGCGCTGCAAACGCATTTTAAAAGTAAGTTATCGAGTCTGATTCACTCTAAAAATGAACTCCGCGTGAAATATTTTTTTAAACATGTACTCACTTGTAGTGGAGTTAATGGGCGTCTTCGATGTTGTCCCGGGCCACCTGCACACAAACAACATTTTGCCAAATCAAAGTAAAACAGTTACATATTTGATGAGCGAGCGGAGCGAGCGAAGCTCATTGCTTGACATGAACCAAAATTTCCGGTCACAACCATTAGCTCTAAGCTATTTGCTTAAAGCAGTAGCTATATAGCTATATAGCTATATTTGCTTAAAGCAGTAGCTATAGCTATATAGCTATGTATATACATGAGATTTTGCGAGCTCAGCATTAGGACTGCAGGCCTTGGCTAGTTCATATCGTTTTCCGCCGCACACGTCGCCCTTTGTTATCGCTGAGCGAAGCGAAGCTAACTCCTGCAGGGGATCGGAAGTGTACTTGGTCGTGAGTAGTCTGTCTGTTCGTCTGTCCTAGCCGGTTCTCCTCTTAAAGTACAGAAGTAATCGTAAAAAGCGGCAGTGTTCCGTTATCTATTAATTTCAGCGCTATAATATTTGTCCAGACTTTTCCTCTAAATGGAGTTTGAAATATTGAAACGTTTAATGTAAACTGCACTCCGGAGAGGTTGGCAACGAAAGGAGTTGAGTAGTAGCGCCACCTAGCGGCAGTGTGCGAACTACGTCACGACGGTCCAGCCAAGCCCGGTGTCCACCTCGATTGTTTTCAACATAAAAATTAGAAATTAAAGTGTCAGTTCGACGAAATATGCTGTCTCAAATAGTTTTTAGAGTGGTGCAAGTGGTGGTAGTCTCCACACGAAGTTTCAAGTGTCGTCATGTTGTAGAAGTGTGTGTACGAGTGATTTGTCGTGTGTTCACGTCGTGTGTGTCGTGCGTGTCGTGCAAGTGTCGTGTGTTCTTATCAAGAATACCTTTGATTGTACTGGATTTGTGAAATGAACGTTACGGATTGCTGAAATGACAGCCAGGATCGCTTCAACTTACTGCCGAACTTCTTATTTGGGTGAGTGACATAACCTAACAACATAAACAATGTTGTTTACAATAGACTACACACAGTTCTGTCTGGGAGACAGCAGACTTTGGTCTGAGTATTAAAATCAGATAACCCCTTCATCTGACAAGTGAGAGTTACTAGCTGTGACATTATTTACTTATATTTGGTTAAATTTTGTTTGTAACCTTTTCTCGGTACCCAAGCGTTGTGATTTCTTATTGCGCCGCCACAAATTACCAGCCAAATGGTTTTCCCAATACGGTATTGATGCTGTAGTAGAAGTGTGCTCCTTTTAGACATGAGATAAGAGACATTTGTTATACCATAGGGTGTCCGGCGGAAGGGTTGAAACCGTCCTTTTGTTTTAACACTCACTTCGCTCAGCAACTACGTGCCTGCCGCACGTACTCCTAGTATTCAGTTAAGAAAAGTCTACCGGGGCGGCCCGCCCCGGGGCGTGGTCCGGGGCGTAGACTGCGGTCAGGCGGCGTGGCGTAGCGTGGAACCACGTGGAACCGGGGTGGGAACTACGCTACGCCACGCCGCCAGACCCAGCCAGACCCCAGTCTACGCCCCGGACCCCGCCTCGGGGCGGGCCGCCCCGGTAGACTTTTCTTAACTGAATATAGCACTTCCGTGTCTCTCATTTCGGGCGCCAACGAGGCTCACCGTGACTGGGGTTTGGGCTCGGCCCCGGGCCGCAGATGCTGCAGGGAGGCCTCCTCCGGTCGTGGCCGGGGCCGGGCTCGCCGCCTGGCTTGTCCTGCTCGTCCTGCTGCACGGCGCTGTCGGAGTGGCAGGCCACCAGCTTGGCGTCGCCGAGGCCCAGCAGGTGAGCGAAGTCGGGGCACGCGGGGCCCAGCTGCAGCTGCAGGCGCAGCAGCTGCACGCCCCATAGCGGCTCGTCCTGGAGGCCGGCCTGCCCCGCGTCCTCGCGCTCGCGGCTGGAAAACGGAGAAAAATTGCAAGTTACTAACTTTCCATAAACATATCAGCCGGAACTAGACTTAAGAGAAACTCGAAAAGATATGTCACACCGAGAATGCGTCCCTTAATGACAACCAACCGTCCGAGGAGCGCCCGCCAAGTGTAGGATAGGCCGCCGAGTGCGACACGCGTGCGTAACGGGACTGCCTACCCCACGGGCGGCCTGCCTGTCCAGCCCGGCCCCAGCCCAGCCCCGGCCACCCACCCTCGCATTGCTCGGGACCAACCCGCTGTCGTAAAGCTTGTGTCACTCCCTGCGTCCACCCGGGCCGGTGCCGCCCAGCCTCTCCACCTCACTCGCTACTACAACCAGTGTGCGCAGAGTTAATTCGGGTGGGTGCAGTGCAGCGTACCAGTGTGGCGGGGCGGGGCGGGGCGGGGCGGGGCGGGGCGGCGCCGGGCGATGAGCTGGTGCTCCCTTCCCTCCCACACCCCTACTCCTCACCGACACCTCTTTTTCTTCCTCGGGTACCCCCAGGCCTCGCCTCGTCACCCCCTTTCGTTTGGGTCGTTGGCCCAGGGCCCCGTGTCAGATAAAGAGAGAGTGAGTGAGAGAGAGAAGAGAGAGAGAGAGAGAAGGAGGGAGGAGAGAGAGCGCAGAAGGGAGGCTGTGTAAGGCTGCGCCCGGCCCGGCGCTGGCTGGCAGGCGGGTAGGGTAAGGGTAGCAGTGATCTGATAGGGGTGGGGGTGGGAAATGGCCGAGGAGAGTGAGAGGGGGAGGGGGTAGCGGGGCGGGGCGGGGCGGTCACCTCCCTCCCTGCCCCAAAGCGCTGCCATATTTCACCCGGCCCGGCCCGGCCGCCAGTGGCCTCCGGTCCCCTCCAGCTGCACCAACTCAGCGAACCTCCTCTCCTCTCCCCGCCTAACTGTGCGCCACCCCAACGCCAAAGTTGTGGGGGTAGGTCCGGACAGGTCAGGGTGGGGCGGGGTGGGGTAGGGTGGGGTGGGGCGGTATGCGCGCGTTGGGGCGGCAGGGCAGCAGTGCGCAGCCGGGTCCGGGCCCGGTCTGGGCCTGGGGGAGATTAACGCGGATAGGCAGAACTGATGGGGGTCCTAGCGCTCAGAGCTCGAATATTCGATTCAGTTTAATGCACCTTGGTGTGTTAATTTCTTTTAGCGCAACTTTGTTGCCGCAAATAACGAACTCAACTATCAGTTTACTCCTTCTGGTGTATGATAGATGACGACAGCTGGCTACATAAAATAGCACCGCTTTCGTAGTATTCATCCTGCTATGTACCGCCCCGCCCCGCCTCTGTTGTTGTGTGTGGCGCAAGTAATCATTCTTTTGTTGCTGAGCTCGCGAAGCGAGCGAAGCCCATGGCGAGACAAGAGCGCACGAAATTCCTTCACGCTGCTAAATACAGATAAAGCTTAGCTCAAGTTAGCTAAGCTATAGCAAAAGATATAGCTAGTATCAATTAATCGCCCAGAAAATTAATACCCCCCTGTATACCGAGGGGGGTACAAGATACCTAGGCGTTGCTGTTGTTGTGTGCGGCGCAAGTAATCATTCTTTTGATAGTTTATCCTCCTCGATACTCTAGAGCGGGCGGTGCCGATGCACTGATGCCCCGCGCCGCGCCGCGCCTACCTCCCCGCTCCTCCTCTTCCAGGCTGCGCCCGCTGGAGGCGGCCCTGCCCCGCCCCGCCCCGCCCCGCCCCGCCCCGCCCCGCCAGGGCCGCCGCGCTGGAGGAGGGGAATGGCCGGGCGTGTCGGGCCGATGCGTTCATTGGCACCAGCCAAAGGCGAGCCCAAGGCCCATTGACCGGTCATTGCCAAAATGCCGAACGGAGCGGGCCGACGGCATACCTTCGGCTTCGGTCCTGGCGCGGGGCGGGGCGGGGCGGGGCAGCACCTGCACGAATATAAGTGCCCCGCCCCGCCCCACTCCACGGCCCGGCCCGCGGCTCCCTCCCCAAACTGCACGCCGGCCGCGGCCCCTCCCCGCGGCGTGCGAGGGACATAACGGCGCGAGCTCAGCTCGCAGCCACACCATACCAAAGGGTTTTTTTTTGCTCCCCTTGCTGCTCGCAGGAAAACGTTCCAGCTTATTTAGGAAGCTACCTCCTCGCCAGGAACACAATTACACGCGCGTAGCGCAGCAACAAGCAGATGGGCGGGATGGCTCAAGGGTTCCCGTTAGTGTGGGTAGGTACACACACATACCTGACCAAAGGGTGAGGGGGTAGGATAGAGGAGTGGGATTCCAATCTGCCTCGCTCGCGAGCTCAAGCGTCTTAAAACAACTATAAATTACGCCAAAGATATAATAATAAAAAGCACCTCGTAGGCGGCTCCTCTTTGGGTCTCGTAAATTGAGCGACTCGCCTTGCAAGGCGCGAGCCTGCCCGGCCTCCCCGGCCCGGCCCGCCGCTGCACGCGGGCAAGCAGCAAGGGCTTTACCCGGGACGGCGCGCCCTGCCCCGCCCGCCCCGCTCAGCGCCTGTCAATGCCCTCGCCTGCCGCCCGCCCCGCCCCGCCCCGCCCCGCCCCGCCCCGCCCCGCCCGGCTTGGCCCGCCACGGCTTGCCCCGCCCCGCTCCACTCGCTATCCTCAATGCACTGATGACTTCCGCCGCGCCTCTAGCGTCACCGCCGCGTCGGCCCGGGACTTTACACTGGCCCGGCCCGGCCGGCCCACCGCGACACCCGCCGCGGACCCGGAAATGTGACAAGCCGCCGAAACAATCCGCAAGAAAATTGGAGCGAATCCCGGCGGGTGTGTGTGTGTGTGTTGCACCAGCGGGCGGGTCGCAAGGAAGCAAGTCCGCCGGGCCCGCCACTCTCCGCCCGGCCCGGCCTCCTCCGGCGGATTGTTGTCGGTTCGGTTTGTCCGCGCTGCCCACACGTACACAACGTTCTGTCTCTCTCGCACCGTACGGCATTCTCCTCGAGTGCGAGAGAGACAGAGCGACGCGTGCGGGCGGGGCGGGCAGCGGAACCAGGCGGACGGCTGGAGGCTGAGGCAGAGATGAGAAGGGGAGCGGGGGCGGCGCAGGCTTCCGGTTAGCTTCCGGACTCCGAGAGTGCATGATGAAGCATGGACGGAGCCCGGAACCCAAACAGTCGGGCGGAGCGGAGCGGGCGCGCACGTGGCTCTGCAGGCTCCTAGGAGGCGCATGTGTTCGTGTCTGTCTCGTTCGACTTGACCGGAGGACTTGCCCGCTGCAGCGCAGCAGCCACGACATGACGAGCATGGACGAGACGAGACGACTACTCCCGTTGGGCGAGAGGAGCGGTGGCAGGCCAGGCCAGGTTCGTTCACGTAGTGCAGTTATCCTCACAGCTGACTCCGCGCCGCGCCGCGCTGGAGTTCATGACCTCACTCTCCACTCTCCCTCCCTCCCCGCCGCGCAGGCCGGCCCGGCGCTCGCAAAGCCTCGGTACTCTCCTGTTGGCAGTGGCAGGGACAAGCTCGGCCTGGTCTGTGCACGGGCGGGGCGGGGCGGGGCGGGGCGGGGCGGGGCGGGGCGGGCGGGGCGGGGCGGGTGAGAATAGAAAGTGCTGAAAGCAGAGCGCAGTCCGCACCGCGAGCCGCGCTGCGCTAGACTGCAGGGGGCGGGTCCGTGGCGTGGCGTGGCACGGGTCCTTGACCGCTCGACAGTAGTTCACGGCTGCTCGCGGTCCTCTCGCGGTCCTCGGGGAGGACGCCCCGCGCCCCTAAGTAGCCGTAGACTGCCAGTAAAAAAATCAAAACGCGTCCATCGCTCCGTGATTGCGACCCGCCCCTGTAGAGAGTTTTGTACACTCGCGCGGCCCTTGCGCGCCCTGCGCCCCGCCCCGCCCCGTGCCTGCCTGTGGCGCGGCGTGGCGCGGTGCCGGTGCGTGGCGGGACGCGGCGCCGCGAGACGCCGACGCCGCCAGTTTGGTTCGGTTCGACGACCGGGCAAGCCGCCGAGCCCCGTTGCCCCGTTGAGTCCCGACCGGGCCGGGCCGGGCCGGGCCGGGCAGCCGCAGGCACTGGACTGGACAGGGCAGGGCAGGGCAGGCGGCACCTCGAGGCTCCATTCTGGAGACTCCAGGCACCACCAGGGCACTGGACTGTCCTCCTGGACTTTACTCTGTAGACTCCAGTCACCTTCCAGGGCGCCGCCCGGCACAGGCATTTGCAGGGGCGGGGCCTCGGGCGGGGCCTCGGGCGGGGCCCTGCTGGACAGGGTAGTGCCCTGCAGGCTCCAGCCTGGAGGCGCCATGCACCTTCCAGGGCACCGCCGCGCCCGTGAGGCGAGAGGCGAGGCGCCCACGCGCAGTGACAACGACCTCAGGAGATGTGGAACACGGCTTCCAGGAGGAGCGGGGTGAGGCCGGGCCGGGTCGGGCCGGCGGGAGTCGTGTCCTCGCCGAAAATCATCTCAATTACTTCCAAACCGTGGGCCGGGCCGATGGCGTTCGCGCTGCGCTGCGAGCCAGCTCATCACAGGGCCTGGCCTGGGCGGGGCGGGGCGGGGCGGGCGGGGGCTACAGGAGTCTAGGGGGCCGATCTCCACGATCATCTTGATAAGATGGCCTGTGGGCTCGCTCACCGTCAGCGATCATCAGCTCGGATCGGACGGGACGCAAACCGGACCCATCCCGCGAGTACACGGCCAGGCCGGGCCGGGCCGGGCCGGCCACAGCCCCATCCCGCCGCACCGCAGCGCAGCGCGGCACGGTGCGCTCGCGGAACGGAACAGAGGCGATGACCTGTGGCCCGCCCCGCCCCGCCCCGCCCCGCCCCGCCCCGCCCCGCCCCGCCCCGCCCCGCCCCGCCCCGCCCCGCCCGTGCCGCGGCCGCGCCTACATGCAGTCCTGTCCTCACTCTGCTGCAGCGCCCTACCCTTTCCTCCCACATTGACACACAAAAGGCCGTCGGTCGGTACCCCCCCCCCCCCGACCATACCCCGCCCCCTCGACTGCCCTAACCGTGCCCGGCCCTTTTGGCGGCCGATTATTCAACCGCAAAGCCCATTCTGTTCCTCCCCGTCTGTCCGTAGGGCCACCCCGACCTGTCGATTGAATGGACGTACAAAACGGCGAAAAAGTCCCGCGAGTCCATCCAATCAATCCATCCACCCCTGCCCCGCCCCGCCCCGCCCTGCCTCGCCCTTGCGCCCGAGCCGCACCGTGCCGAGCTGTCAAAAGCCTCGCTCATGTCAGTGGCCGCCTTGGCCACATGGCATGGCAGAGGCCTGCCCTGCGACTAGCCGGGGCCGGGTGATTCCGCGTCTTTGTCGCACTCATGGGGCACGGCCATAAGGGGCGAGAGAGCGCACACTACTAGACGGTGTTCGGAATCACCCAGCAGGGCGTGTACGTGCTCGCGGCCGCATGAGGTGCAGGTGCAGGGCCCGCCCCGGGCACGGCCTCGGCCCCGGGCCCGGCCCGGCGGGGAGGCCACATGCACCCCTCATCCACTCCCTTACCTCGCAATGTTGCCCGGGGTGGTGACCCTCAGGGTGCGCACGCGGTGCTCCTTCATGGTGGTCGTCGGCGACGTGGCGATGTTAGTCCATGAAGGGGCACGGCTCCGCTGCACACTCAGGGAGCGCGCCGGGGCCGGGTCCAGTACCGGCACGACACGCCGTCAGGAGACAAGTCCGGCACGTCTAGCCCGGGGCGCGCGGCGCGTCGCGGCGCGTCGCGGTGGTCGCGGTCCAGGGCGGCAGGGCCAGGCCAGGACCAGGCGTACCTGCCGCGGTGCCTGCCGCCGCGTCTCTGGACTGGGACTGGACGGGCCCGCGGCGCGCCGCCCCGGCCCGCCCCGGCAGTGCGGTGCGTTGGGCCCGAGCGGGGCGCGCAGGCGGGGCGCGGAAGGGTGGGGCGGGCGGCGCGCGGGCGGGGTGCGGCAGGGCAGAGGCGCGGCGCGGGGCGGGGCGGCGCGCGGGGTCGCGGCCGTCGCGGCCAAGCGCGCAGTCATAGCGGCACGGCTCTGCTCGGCGCGGAGATGTAGCGGAGCTGTAGCGGATCGGGTCGGGTCACTGCGCTTTCCTCTCTCTTCTCTCTCGCTCTCGCTCCCACTCCTCACATTTCTACCGCCGCCCCCCGGTCCCGCCCCGCCCAGCTGATGCACTGCTACTGCTGCGCGACGCTCAAATGAACGTGTCCGACGTGGCAACTCTGGAGTTTTAATATATTTCCCCCTTAAAATTTTCTTAAGTTTTCTTTCTTTCCCCCCATAATTTTCTTTATCTTTCACCCACATTTT
Source organism: Frankliniella intonsa (assembly GCA_033675135.1). Classification (NCBI taxonomy): domain Eukaryota; kingdom Metazoa; phylum Arthropoda; class Insecta; order Thysanoptera; family Thripidae; genus Frankliniella; species Frankliniella intonsa. The sequence continues at coordinate 3,508,172 of CM066248.1, forward strand.
CCTTGATTTTTTAAAAATTGCGTGTTGTACAAAAAACTATTAAGTTTTTAATCGTCTACTCTCAGGAGTCACGGGACGGACTTCCCTCCGTGTTGAGAGGACGTTGCGTGAACAGTCTGAAGTCAGGAGATTTTGGGGGGAAATGATTGAGCAGTGTGTCGTAGCTGGAGGAGTGCGGTGGGCTGTCTACCTACCCGGCGGAGGCATCTGACCGTTCGTTCCTCAGTCCCAGGAAGATAATTCAGTGGGAGATTTGAATGATGAGGTGGGACTGTATTTGTCCACGACTTAAAGTCGTCTCGATCGATGGTTTTTAACTTCGGTGTAATGGTCTTAATATTCGCCGCGTAGATATGCCACCCATAGTACAGCGTGTAGTTGAGCGATGGGGCAGCCGGCTGCCGCGCCGACTGTGTAGGCCACCTATCGCACAGGGAGGGCATGCGTCGCTCGAGCCCGGCAACGGTTTCAAATAATGAAAGAAAGACTGCATTTAATGTATATGTATTGCAAGAACTGCATCCAAGTGATTGAGACAATGTACATAGAGTGTATCACAAAGATGGTACCGATACTCTACAAAAAAAAAGGAGGGGAAACACAACAGATACATTTAAAGGTTTTACAGATATTTTTCCAAAATATTATAATTTTAAAGCTCCACAAGTGATGAACCTTGTCATTACAATAGCTGATAAGGGGGAGTTTTAACTAGGCCTACAGCGCATATTTTCATTTACCTTCTTTAAAGGTATCATTAAGTTGCAAAAAAAAGAAAAAAAAGAAAAAGAAAAAAATAATGAAAAAGTGGGTTCTGCAAAAACCTCTCACGCCCTGGGGGCCACTTCATTACCTATCACAAATTAGTTAGGGAGGCTCAAAAAGCCTAAACATCATTTGGAAATGAGAGAAAAGGAGACAAACAGTAAGGAGAAATTGAGCTCCTTTGCTCTCACATACAGAAAAATTAAAATTAACATTTAAGGAGTTCTTTGAATATAATCAATTATGTAGCAGAATTTTTCTTTGATTTGACCAGACACTAGGTGGGTAGCCAAAGCTCATTGAACTAGGTACTCTTACTCTGACATTGAAATGAATCCATAATTCACATCAATTCATGTTCAGATATATTACACAGTATTGCAAAATTTTCTGGACTAAATTCATACTTTTCTAAACTGATTTCAAAAGTATTATAACCATATTAAAGCAAAAGCATATGTACATCATTACAGACTCTTGGAGTGCTAACTCATACTCAGATTAGTATGCAAAAGACCGCTGGTCAGTTGCAAGAAAAGTAATAAGAAAAAGACAAACCCTTGGGCCATGAAGTTCATTAAAGCTGGGCCTTTTTAAGGGAAAACAGTGGGAGAAATTATAGATAACCATACTAAACTCACAATAAATTTTTATCAAGTCAAACCTAAAACTTACAACATGACATTCACACCACACAAAAATTTAGAAAAGTGTGCCAAAAACTCATAAAAGCCTGAACTATCTTCTCAACAAAACTTCCATCTGTGACCACACTCATTGCACAACACAAATGTTGTCATAGGTTCATCAGCACTTCTTGTCTGAATCTGTAAAAAAAAATAAGATATATATTTAAAAAAAATTAACTAATGAGGCAAACGCTAAGGAAATCTTTCATAGGAACATTCAGATTACAATATGAAAACAGGAAAAGTAATAATGATGATGATAATCTTACCTGGTTGTAGGTACAGTTCCTCTTCTTACATTTGCCACACTTCAGCAAGTCAGTCTTAGTACCCTGTACAGTTGCTAGCTGGGCGTCATTAATAGCCTCTTTCATAAATTTGTTTCTAATCTCCTTCATCTCACTACTTGCCATTTCCTGTGTAAAGATAATACCATAACTGAGAATTGCTAAAAAATTATTAAATTAACTACTAAAAAAAAATTAATGATAGTCTTACCTCTGCTGTCATTGTGGCAAGCCTAGCAGCTGACAACGCTCCATTGACAAAATTCTGTCGGAGTTCTGGGTTTTTGGCATCCTTTAAATTAGCAACCCTACTTCTGATGCGGTTTTTGTATCGATTGTCTGTATTCTTAAACTCTTTAAAGATGGCTTCTTCCAACTCTTCAGCCAGTTCTTCAGGTGAAGCACAACCATCTGGTACATCTTCAATAAAGAAAAGAAATGAAGTTAAAACCAAGCTAAATTTTTAAAAAGTCCTAAAATTTAAATTTAGAGGCCTACCATTGTTGCCTTTGATAGCATTTGCCAATAATTCACGACATTTGAGTCGCACAGCATCAGTTGTGTTACTTGTAGGTGGAAAAGACGCAGTTTGTTTGTTTGATTTGTCCTTGTCCTTTTCCCGCTCCTTTTCTCGACTTTCTTCTTTCTTGGGTTTTTCATCCTTTTTGTCTTTTGAACTGCTGGCTGATTCTTTACTATTTGGAGTTGCTGGACCTACAGAAAGAAAAAATTAGACACATCGTACTAGTTCGAAATTTCAATTTTTTTTAAAAAAAAGATCTTTTTTGCAATATACTAACCTTGTAAGAACTTTTTCCAGTTTTTAATTAGTGTTTTAGAGAGAGCGATGACCTCTTCGTCTGAGCTTGATTTTCTTAATGCATTTACAGTCATTCCAATCCTTGTTTTTGTAAGGATGTCCAGAGTAACATCAAGCTCTTTTAAGGCCTTAAGCAGTTCAAGTGCTTGATCTTGTCCCTACAAAATTAATAAAACACATAAATGACAGTACAATCGTTACATTAGCATATCTGATAGCTCTTTAACCGAGTAAAAAAGAAACAGAGGTTTATTCATGAAAAGAAAGACATATCAAGAAGTTGACAATATAATTCAGGAGATCATAACACAACTTGTTAGAGCTACTTCAATAGAAATCAAGTGACAAGGGAAATGGAGAAATAATTTTCGCTCTCGAATTTAGGTGCAATCAAGGAAAGCAATGTAGGCGGGAAGAGACTTGGGCGCATAAATTCAATATTTTGGTTAAGACGCCACTACTGGTCATAATAACCATTAGACAGACGGAACACACAAAACCACACGGTGATGCATCGCACTGCATCACATTCTATGAAAAGTGGAGGGTAACCAAGCAAGTCGAGTAGAACTCACGTGCGGTAAGGGTAAGGGACACCTCGGTTTCTCACGAAAAAGTGAAGCGGAGACAAGAACCTGTTAATACTGACCCCTTCACCGGACGTTATTTTGCCCAACTTCTTCTGGATTCTTAAGACTTCGTCGTTGACACTCATGTTGGTAAAATGTTTCCAAGGGAAGGTCCTGGCTGCGAAATTACTCCAGTTTATCCAGCGATTTACGGAATGAATAGAAGCAACGCTTCGCGTAGGACCGCACGAGACACGCTCACCAACACAACTAAGATGTCGGCGGCTTTTCTCGTCGGCTCCAAAACAGAAGGAGCGCCATCTCTCGGCCGACGGAGAAGCTACACAGGACAGGAAAGGGGGTGTTCGGAGAAGGGGGAACGGGGAGGACAGTTGATGGCCAGTGTACTCCTCATATTCGTATGGCCAGGCTTTGAAAAATATAACTGGCGGGAATTTTATCTAGAACCTTCTTGTCAAACAACGCGTAGTTGCAGACCTTATTATTGCAGTATAATGGAAAGGTGCACTGATTGTGCACGTCAGTTTAGAGTGCAGTTCACCGCTTGGGGCGCGCGGGGCGGGGCGGGGCAGACCTCGCCGCGCCGGGGCGGCTGTGTTTACTACACGCACCTGTGTATGACTGGCTGCCTATTCGGGACTCGTCAGGGGCCCAGCCCGGCCCGCCGCGCCTCAGCAGTGGACTGAGGCACTGAGCGCACCTGACCTGATACCTGACCTGCGAGCAAGTAAGTGGCCTCGGGACGAGACTGGGCAGCAGCAGGTGTCGTGCCGTCGTCTCCCGTCCCGCCCCGTCCGCGTCGGGAAGCCCGGGATTACCCACTCATCCCGCAAGAACAATGCGGATGCCGAACGTGAGGAGCAATTAAGGATAGAGGATAGAGCTGAGCCTCAGTACGCCGCGAGTCCTCCCGCGGTGCGCACAGGAGCAGAAGCAGACACACCCAGGACCATGGCACGAGCTCAGGTAGGAGAAGCAACACTGCGTCGCTCATGACTCGTGACTTCAGCTGTAACATCCCCTGTGCTCGCAGTTACTGGCGGCGGCCCTCGTGGTCCTCGCGGTGTGCTGCAGATGCCAAAGAGCGCCTCCGTCTCCGTACTTCTTCTACCCGCCGCAGCGGGGATACGTGGTAAGGCCGTGACCCGAGCCCCGCCCGACGACGGGCCGTGTAACACACCCCTCACCCTTACCCGCTCCGCTTCCGACCCCCAGCGGCAGGTCCCGGTCCCGGTCCCGCGCGGCGTCACGCAGACCGTGTACGTGGTGGTGGAGGACGCCTCGGACGTCGAGGGGCAGCGGGAGCTGCTGGACGCCCTCCCATCGCTGCTCGAGATGCTGTCGGCGGGTGGTGCCGGCAGCGCCTTCTCCCCGGCCAAGACTCCCGTGTTCGTCGATGACTCCGAACCGCAGTTCGACAAAAATGCCTGGCACCAGGATCAGAGTGGGGCCGGCGACGAAGGGAACTCCAAGCAGCAGGACACGGCAGATCAGGGCCCCGTCCCTGGCGAAGCACAACCCACAGAGTACGACTCCACAGTGGGGTCCGAGTCGTTACAGCTCGAGGACCCAAAGGAGCCATCAGACCCTCCTCATCTCGACTACCCCATTGACGTGCGGTCAGGTTTTGCAGGAGGCAGAGCGAAACTCCAGAAGTCAACCTTGGGCTGATAATGGTAGCTAACATAGTGTCAAGACCTCACTCTCCACATGCAGTACCGGTAGTTTGAATGGCCGTCAAAAGAGACAGCCATTATCATTGGTGAAATAATTTTTCTTCAATGGTTTGTTCCATTTGTTCTGTATACAAATTGTTAAAATAGAATGATATGACAATAGAAATTATTTATTAAGTGAAAATTGCTGAATCTTATTAAAATGCTTTGCAAGGCAACAATGACAGACATAATTCAATTCTCAAAAGGATGTACTTATGAGATATCCTTGATGACTTCTTCAACCTCTTCCTTAGAGTACATATGGAAGAATTTCTCAGGTGTAACTGTTACAACTTCTACATTAGTTGAGCTCAACTTTTCTTCCATGACTTGCTTCAAAATAGTCAAGGCAGAAGTAAGAGCTTCCTTCAGGGTCATTGACTGAAATTCAAAACATGTTTAGAGTTTGAAAACTACATAAATTTTAAAAAGGCTGGAATCAGGTGTGGGTTGGAGGTGGAAGACCTACCTTGTGATATTGTTCTTGGAGACTTTGTTGGGCACCTTCACTACCAGAGCCAATTGCCTTAGCATCAAACTGCACAAATGTTCCTGAAGGATCCATATGGAACAGCTGAGGTCCTTTCTCATCACAACCAGCAAAGAGAATAGCTACTCCAAACGGACGGCTCTACAAAATTAAAAATCACAAAGTTTACATACATATAACAGAGAACATGTGCACAAGCAAAAAGAAATGCGTGAAGGAGATGATTAAGTTTCTTGTATATTGTTATAATAAACACGTACCATTGCACCACCATCATCATCCGAGTCTCCAAACTGGATGGCAAGGTTGGATACAGCTTGTGCCACAGACTCAACAGACATTTTCTCATTGTACGAGAACCAATGGTTTTGGCATTCCATCCGAGCTCTGTCAACCATGGTGCGAGAGTCAGCAATCAAACCACTAACAGCACAACCTGGTACAAAAATATGTACTTAATATTGTGGAAAGTAGACGAAAAGTATGGAGAAAAATTGACATCAAAATTTACCAATGTGTTTATCAACTTCAACAATTTTTTCAATTGTTGTAGGTTCCATCAAAGGTGAAGTAATTCTTTTCTCCACAGCTAGTACTACGCCCTCCCCCGTAGAAATTCCAATGGCAGTTGACCCCAACTTGATTGCTTCAATTGCATATTCTACCTAAGGTGCAAATTAGAGAATATTATTAAACTAAGACTTTAAAAACCAAGCAGAAACTTCAAAAACCCTGAAACTGCTTACTTGGAACAGACGACCTTCAGGTGAAAAAGTATTGACTCCTCTGTCATATTCAGACCTTGTCAGAAACATCTGAAAAGAGAATAATGAAAACCTTTAACTTCCATAGAAAGCAATTCATAAACATGGAACAATATTTTTGCCCTACAGACAAATAAAACACTACAAAAATTCAACAAAATTTTTCAAATATACATCAATATAGACAGTACTGAAGTTAAATTAACACTGTTGAAAGTAGAGGTTTAAATCTCAAATTAAATAGAACAGCAAGAAATGTCTTCGAAAATAGAGGTTATGTAGCCAATAGCCGAGTTAAACATACTTGAAGACGCCCTACAAGATTACTTATCACTTCTCGCTACATTTGTCAAGGAGTGAATTGGTGTTCTAGAATCAAATATGCCAAAATCTTGAAATGAATGGCGAAAACCTGACTAGTTCTGGGATGATGACCGGCAAAATGAAGAGGGTGACAGAGTGCAATGTTTCGTAAAAATAAGAAAGGCAACAGGCCGAAGACTTTGGAGCAAAAGCTATTCGGGACTGACTACAATTTGGACAAAAAATGTAAATGATCACGAAACACTAAAGTCATAATTTAATGCATTTCAAAGGCATTGTTGTAAGAGGTTAGACTGCGTGAAATTACAAGCAAAACAATTGTATGTACTCATATTTTACCTTGAAGTGTGAAAGAGAACTCGCACTGTTTGTTCTCTACTAAATAGAATTACAGTAGAACTACTTGACTTATTCCCGGTTTAGGTGAGGAACAAACTAATAGGTTGTTGTGGCTTTAACAAAGTGACGTTGTAGAATTGAAAAAGAGTAACTGAGTAACTCAGCGACGTTGGGGGTTCGTCGATTTCGATTGGCTACTGCTATTTTTCCCAGGATGCAGCGCAACCTGGTCACGTGGTTTGTTGACTACTCTCAGTGTAGCACATCTGTAATCAATGATTCATCAGGGTTGTCTCCCACCCACCCTATTCTCCCCATTCTCCCACACCCTCCCCCTCCCCGTTTCTAGGACTCCCAGGACATTCCCCGCCCTCCCCCTCCCTGAATCTGCGAATTTGGTCGCTGTGTTTGGTCGTCCGCCCGAACTGCGCGTCGCGTCGTCTAACCTTGCCTCGAAATAGATTTTGCCGCATTGTGTAACTGAAGAGCTTCACGATGAGTTGGAGGGATTCGGTAAGTTATTTATCAGTTATTTTCTGTTTTCTGGGATTTTACAGAGTCAGTCGACACGTACTATTCTGCGTATATTTAATGTTTACATTGTCGTAGTAGATGTCGTTCCTTATGACAACTCGAAAAGTATGTAAGGAATGCACTTCTGTAATGGTCGAGGGAGGGAATTCATTTTCGCGCCTTGACAAGTGCACATGTCTCATGTGCATGAATCTGTCATGTGTTGGGTCTCATTTGTCAATTGCCCTGGCTATTGCATATTACTTCTCTTTACCAATCAATATTAGAAATTCTAAACAAAGCTAACAATATAGGGTAAAGAAGCGGAGCTTCTGTACACATATCTTATTTCTTGTTTGATTCTTTCAAAAAATCATCATTTTAACAACTTATACATGTTATTAACTATTTATTATTAACAACGTTGATTAGTAGAAAAGTTTATTGTTAATTATTTATGTGGGGAGTATCAAGTTTCTCCTAATGATTTTACAATGTTAGTGTGTTTCGAGCTTGCCATACTACACAATGAATGGTGGAGGATTATCTCGCAGTAGCCACCTAGGCAGTAGCTATGGTGGCTATCTCAGCAGTTTCATACCTGCGCCTACTCCTGCCCCTTTTCATGTAGGTACTGCCTATGTGTGTTTGGTTGGAATATTATGAACCTTCCCTCCCAAGTACAAAATGTAGTATCCACTAACAAAATATTAAATAATAATTTCAAAGTTGTAACCATATTAGTTCAACACAATTTTTATTTTTATTTTTCGCAATGGGACTATCCAAGCCTGCAAAAATTAATCAAAGTTATGTCAATTGACCTAAACGGGCATGAATTTGACAAAAATTTAGCCCCTTATTTGATGATATTTTATGGCAAATTGATGTTTCTTTTATTGATTGTAGACTAGGTATTACTGTCCAATTTTGCTTGAATGCTTCATTTGCTGTGGAAAATAATTTACAGTGAGTTGTGTTTAATCTTACAAGTGATGTAATTTTTACTAGTTTACTAGTTTTTAGTTGTTAGCCCGTGTTAGATTGTTATTTATGTGGCATGATAGTGTGAAGAAAGGCGCACCACTTGCGTGCGGGGTTTGCTATTAGTTATAACGCGACATACTGTTAGTTTAGTTTGGATGCATTGGGCATTATATCCCATCAGCAATTGAGAATGCTCATGCAAACTCCTCACTAACCATAATAATAGGTGTTTTGACTCTATTTTTCTGATTCCATACACTAAGTAAGTATTAATTTTACCTTTTTTTTTTTTTTTTTTTTTTTTAAATTTATGCGTGTGTGTGTTTGAAATTAACTGTCTTAAGTCAGTTATAACAACATTCTTAGTGATAGTTTGGCTTTAAAAAAAATAGCATTTCTGCTACGTTTCTTTCTACTTTTACAGTATACCACTGGAAAATATGGAAATGAGGAAACAACTGCCAAGCAGCTCGCACAAATTGTCTTTTCAACAAAAACAAACTTCAAGGCTCTACCAGGATATGAGGGATCTTCTCATGGATTTGATCGCTTGTCACTTGGTGTAGATTGTGATGAGGTGTACCCCAATCTGTTTATTGGTGATGAGTTAGTATCATGTTTTCTATTTCATTTTTTTCTGTTTTTAGATAGGCACTGAAAGTTGCTTCATAGAAAATTATATCATGAGTAATTAATTGTTTATCCAGGGGTGCTGCAAGAAACAAAACTTATCTCCGACGTTTGGGCATTACCCATGTTGTGAATACTGCTGAGGGGAACCGGTTTGGTATGGTAAACACAGATGCTCATTTCTACCGCTCTGCACGAATCCATTACTTAGGATTACCAATGCTGGACCTGCCCACCACAAATATTGAGAAGTATTTTCACACAGCTGCAGATTTTATTGAAGATGGTATTAAAAGTGGAGGTGAAGATCAAATTAATTAATTAATGAAAGTTGAAATCTATTTTTACAAATTCTGGTTTTAAAATAAAAAAATTTCTTAGGGAAAGTTCTTGTGCACTGCTTGATGGGGATGTCACGATCAAGTACAATTGCCATTGCATACCTCATGATCAAAGCAGGCATGCCTGCTTCTATGGCAATTCGCATGTGTCGTCAGAATCGAGATATTCATCCAAATGAAGGCTTTCTACAACAACTAGCAGATCTGGACAACCGCTTGCGCCGTGGAAGAGAAAGAGCACCATACTCTTCATATTCATCTTCCTTGGCTGCACGCACGCATCGCCTTTGATGAGTTGTGAATTTCTTGTTCTCCTACATTATATTCCTTTTAAGCTTATGCTTTGAGATGCTTGATTATCCTGTCTTGATTATCAAGCAGTAAATTTAATGGTTCTTTAATTTAACATAGTATAATGATCTATTCTACAAAAAAGACATTTAGCAGTTTCAAAAACTATTTTGTTACTTTTATTTCTTTTATCTCTCTCTCTCTCTCTCTTTCCTTCCTTTAACTTCTGGGGCAAAACTAATGCTTACTTGACGAGAGGATACTCTAGTGACTAATCCAAAACGGACCTGCTCCTTTATGTGGCATGTTATAGCAGGAGTTGTCATTGAGAGAATAGTACCTCTTCTGTTTCTTATTTTGGTAGTTTCTATATTGTGAGTAGGACCAGCAACTACCTTGGTAGTTCTAACAACCCTTGTTAGAATACAAGTCAACATGTTAATTTCATGCAGCAAAGCTTTTTATTTTCTTCTTGTTATTTGTTTTTGTGAATACAACTAATATGTTTCTGCAAGAGCAGAGCCAGAAAAGAGAAGAGGAAATGAAGGGGAGCTATTATTTTTGTTTCTATTTCCTTGGTTTCTTTTTTTCTTGAAATAATAGTGGAGATGTTCTGCATGAGGTCAATATTTTTCCATCAATTTCTAGTTGACATTAATTTTATTAACAAGCTCAGCCTTCCATTATCTAATGTTGTTACTGCCTAATTTAAAGTGAGAACAGTAATCAGGATCTGTGATGGTCATCATGTTTAATCACATAGAATGTAACTGTGATAGTGTTTACCTATAGAAGTCATGGTAGTTAGCATTATTTGCATTTTAGCAATATGCTATTTTATATATAAGAATTATTATCTATCAAGTAGGTTCACTATTTAGAGGCACTGGACATATCACACAGTTTTGAATTCAAAGTAAGAAGATACATTGTGTTGCCTTTGTCTCATTTTAATGTTTCTAGTGCTCGTATTTATCAAAACCTAATAGGAACTGTAGCCATACATTTATACCTTATTATTATAGTAATTATTCACCTTTGAAGGGGTCATATGCAAACTTAAAATGGAAACATGTCATCACAAATACCTGTTCACTTCACTTTGTTGGGGGTAAGATTATGCCTAAAAGATATCTGAGGAATAAGCTTGCTTTTATACTGGGCTCGTATAGAACTTAAGCTGTTTGTATCCAAAAATTAACCGTGTAACTTCATCATCATTAAAACCATAAAAGCAATTGTTGCTTATTCAAATTGAATATCACAGAGAAAATTTAATTACAGAATTGCCTGTTTATAAAGGACAATCATTCTATATGTATACTTATTTAGTATCCTTAGTCAATCTAATCAAACAAATTGTTATTGTTGGGGGGAAAAAAGAAGAAAAAGATGGGGGAAACCGGATATGTTTTTATGTCTCTTTCCTGGCAGTACTGTGTGCCAGTTTTAGATGTGACAAGACAAGAGTATAAGTTGTAGACAGTATTATTCATGGAATCTGTAAGTTTGCTGTTTTTAGCTCTACAACTATTTCTTATCAGCATGCCATAATTGTGTTAGGAGATTCTAATCAGAACAGCGTTTTATTTGCCCACATCCGTCGTAGGCTCTACATTGTATTCATGTAATGAATTGCTATATAAGTATGAGGGTGTTTAGGAGGACTGGAGTGGATTTAGTCTAAAAGTCAATCAAAAATAAATACGTACCATCTATAGTAGTTGAATCCAAATACTATATTTAAGTATACAGAGACAATATAATCTGTGTCATACATAGGATGTGTATTTTTTTGTTGTTTTGTTTTGTTTTTCACACTTTATCTCAGTCTTGCACCATTGAAACTCATAGTGCTTCCATGTTAGAAAAAGGCTGTGCTTTTCACCTTTTTTAAATGACCAAACCTTATTTATTTTCAGCATTTATCTTGCACATCATTTTATTTCATATTCTTTAGAAAAGTATAAATTCTAGAACATGGAGATTAGAGTAGATTAAATTATTAATTAAGTAAAACTGTGATATGTCACCAAAGAATTTGGGTTTCATATTCTTGTTTCATTTTCTAAAGAATACTTTCTCTCAGCTTGTGTGGGACATAATTTTTTGCCACATAATACCAACTACAGTTGTAGTAATTGTACAGTGTACTTCTCCAATCACTTTCTTATTTTTAGATTATTGGAGAAGGCAGATTTTTTTTTACAGCAAGCTACTGTTTGATGTATTGGCTTTTTACTCACATATACCGTTTATTCATTAACTCTGGCATCTAATGTGTGTACCTGCTATTTCATAAATGAGAAGAATTAATGTTGGTACTTCTCAAAATCCATCTGATTACACAGAGCAACATGATATTTGCGTTCTGTTGAATAAGTTGTGTTTTGTGTTTCAAAAAGTTTTGTAACTTTTTTAAAACTACAAAGGTAGTTTATTTAACTATGCAAAGTAGTAAATTTTGTAGACTGGTGTAATGGACCTTTATTTGTCATCATTCAGAGCTCTTCCACTTGACTGAAACAGTAAATAAATAGCATCTCTTCCATGACGTTATTCCAACATAGCTTTCTAAAATTAAGGACACTAACACCTCCATGACTCTAAGAACTACATATTGTTCATTTTTATTCTTTTTATATATTTTTCAGTTGTTCTTACAGGACTTTTGTGTGAACTGCACATGCACTGCATAGGGTCATTGGTTCATGGAAATTTTATACCTATCTGAAAGAAAGTGCTGAAGGGGGAATCATTTAATGAAAAATCATGATATAACTCCTAAACTTAACCAGATACACCCCGTGACGGCCCTAATATTTCTATTTAGTCTATGAAAAGGACTTTTCTTGCCTTTCCTATTGTTCCCCATTACTATATCTTGCCTAGTACATCATCTGTAAAATAACATTTGCTGCAAACTATGAAGTGGCAGCAAAGAAAATCAAACTACTTAAAACATTTTACTGCTTATTATTGTTGCTGAACTGCTGAAGGGCAGATACACCTCTCACAGTCATGGGAAACAGTATCTTGTTTATGAAGCTCTTGAACTCATTGTTGTGTTGTACATAAAATCAACCAGCCATAGACTTGAGAATTTAAACAAACATGTTAATAAGTTAGTGAACATTCAAATGTAGGAAATAACACCAAAGACATAACATTTGTTCGGAATAACAGACACATTAATCTCAAAATCTAGGTTTACAACTGATAATAAGTACACCCAGTACTTATCATTTTGTACAATGAAATATTCACAAACCATCTTCACTATGATGAAGTCACATGCATTGATTATTTACATATAACAATTACAAGTACGATTCATGTTTCACATACTTTCAATCAAGAAACTAAAATTTTTCTACTCTAGTATGTGATCTCATCTTTGGGTAACTTGACTAAGTATATCGACAATGTAAAAAGAGACATAAATATTGAAAATCACAGAAGATTGTACAGAAATAAATAGGACTGAAAACCCCAACAATGTACAAACCATGGGGTCAATCAGAAAGTAATTTATAACCCAGAGTTTACATCCAAATCAGAAATTACTTAATTCAAAGCATTCAAAGTCTTTAACAAAAGATGGCAATTATTTTTTAAATTTATTTTTAACATTTTTAAATTACCTATCAATGTGAATACATGAAAAATGCTGACTGAGAGAGAATTTTGTCTGTGGGCACATGTGAGCAAAGAACCAAATGAAAACTTAAAAAGACATTATCATTTTATTATAAATGTTGTTGGCATCTTATGCAACTGGCAATAGACTGTGTTATCTGATTAAAAATAATTTACATAACATTATGACATAATAGAAAAAAAAACAGCAACAAAACACCTTTTCTGGTACCTGGCTTAAGTTGAGTGATGTGATTTAAATTTTCTTTTATTTTGAAAATATAATTATCTCTTCACCCTAATAATTCAAAGTCTTCATCTGAATCTTCAAGCATACTGTCCATGTTTTCGCTTGCTATAAGAACAATCAAGACCAAAAATATAATTAGTCATGTGTTTGAGTGCCATTTTAAGCAGAAACAGCAAATTATGTTGTTACCTTCTTGTGCCCAAGCTCCCAATAAGTCATCTTGCTTGCTGACAGGAGACCAACGGTCTGGTTTCTCTTCACAAACTTCAAACAGTGGTTGTTTCTCTTGTTCGACTATTCTCTCCCGAAACAGCTGACACAAAGAGTCTAGCTCATGTTCAGTAGCACAGAAAAAACACTAAAAAAAGAAAATTGGGACTTACAAACAACATTTTATTAATTGTACCAGTTTTAAAAGTAATATTAAAAATGTATTATTACCACAGCAAGTGATGGATCCATGTTCAAAATATGCAAGCGGCTGGCATGTTGGCAATGATAAGTTAGATCAGCCTGACGTTCAGATTCATTATCTTTTCCTTCAACAAAGCATGTCTGCTGTGTAGTGTGGGGATCAAGATAAATTACTTCATCACCTGACAAAAGTTACAGAGCAAATTAATTACATGTAGTTTGGAAGGAAAAAAAACAAAAAAAAAAAACAGACCCAGCATATGGAGACAAGGCTCTAGGGGTGCAAAATATTAAATAAGATAAGATTAGATACAAAGAAACCAAAAAAATTCACTTACCTACGCAACCTATAAAGTACAATGCATGATTGGGTTTGCCCCCTATCACACCCAAAGACTGTCGGAATGAAAAGCAAGTCTGAAAGAAAGGATGAAATTTTAGGAATTTTTTTTTTTTTAAAGACGAAGAATGTATTTACAGTAATTGAGCAGAATTTTTCTAATACCTTTAAACCTTTAAGATATATAGGATTGATTTCACTTAGGCCAAGACGCAATGGTATAACTAAAACTAAAGGTTTCCACCGATTTCCAGGTTCTGTCCCTCGGCAAAGCTGTTCTGCAATGACAGCACAAATATTTGAGTTGAATTCATACAAGAAAAAAAAATGGGTAAGGTCTAGTTCAATATTCTTTTACTTACTGATTTCACTTATCACAATCGTATTATCCAAAGCAACATGGAATGCAACAGAGCTCCACTCATCATAAAAAGCTAACTTTCTGGGAGAAGAAGAAAAAAAAAAAGACATTGTACATCGAAAATATTCCTTATACTTTTCCATTCAATATTCCATCAAATGCTTTGAAAAACAAATACTAACTTTAAAACTTGTGCTATGGTGTTGGGTCCAAACCACTGACCAACTTCCTTTCCCTCTGTTGCACCCATCTGAGCAACTTGATGAATTGAGTACACAGCACCTCGCCTGTCCTCAAAAAGACGTAAAATTTTCAAGTATGCTTGACATTTACTGTCAGCACTCCAACACCATTCACGACCAAGATGGAGGTTGAGAAGAGCCTGTGCCAGAACCATTTGACCACAGCGAAGCATACATCCCCATCCTTTATCAGATGTAAGGCCTGAGTCTCCGATTGGAACAAAGCCACGTCTATAGGTAAACCAAAGGCGTGAGCGAATGTCTTGTCTAATCGATTCCAAATCTAGAAGAAAAAAAAACAAAGTAATAAGTTGGATTTAAATTTTTTATTACTTTACAAAACTTAACAGAAATTGAATGGATAGACAACATACCATCTATGGCACTATATTTTTTCCCGAGTATCCACACAGGTTCCTTGGTATTAGGTATATCATCTGGCTCAAGCTGAACAGCTTCATTTGTTAGGTAAGCCTCAAACATCATATCCATGACTAGAATGAGTGCAAGCTTTATTTGAAGAGCAATTCAAAAATGGCTTTCAAGCAATTAAAAAATCCATTACTTTAATACCTTTTATCCAGACAGGATATTAAAGAATTCTAGAGCAAATGCTGTTTCTGAAGACAGTAAGTACAAGAGTTTTGCACCATGTAAACATGCCACGAGCTCTGAAAACAATGCAAATGAATTGGACATTATTACCAGCCCAACAAAATAATGGAGCTATTCTCATTTAGAATCTCGCAATTAATTTATATCAAATATCATGTGATCTAATGGTCATAGCAACAAAAATAAGTTAGATAAAGAAAAATGATGTAGCAACATACACTTCTGCTACAAGCATCAAATAATTTTACTGAGTGAGGTAAAATATGGATAATTGATTCTCAATGTTGTTTAGAGACACATAGACCTAGCTTTCTTCTTTTTTTATTTTTAATTTTTACAATCTGTATTTCACAAGCGTACTAGGTTTGCTGTCAAGAAAAGAAAAGGAAACAGCTGACCTACAGCAACTAGGGACAGCTGTCTCCTTATTAATGACGACATAAATACGAGTGAGGTCGGTATGATATCAGAATTGGTTTACATCGTACTCCAGTTAACGTAAACAAATTCGAAGGAAGACTACACTGTAAACGCAATGACAAATAAACACCTTTTAAAGTCACATTTGAACTGAAAATCAAAGATATCTACATATCCAAACAAAGAAATTTTCTGCTGTAGCCCTAGTCAAATGAAACACAACTTTCTTCGGAGACTTCTGGTTTACCGTTCAGAACAGATCATCAGAAGGAACAAACAATGATATTCGACCGAAATGCCAAGAGACACTTCACATTTCTCGAAGAGAAAATGTAAATAATGTCAGTAAATTATGGTTGGTACCTAATCCGTGTGTTTTTCCACACATCACGGAGGTACGAGCAACTCTGGAAGCGGAAACGGGGAATGGCGCATGCGCTCACATTCATCTGTCGTCTGTAAAGTCTGGTCTGGTAAAGTCCACTGTTGGATTTGGATCGTCCGAAAGCGGTCCGTGAGCGAGCTGTCTTCGCTCCAGTAATCGTTGGCGGCAGGGCGTAGAAAATGATGTCATACTGAGTGTTACATTTTTCTCCAGTAACAGTTCGAATTATTAATGTTGAAAACCATCACTTCCTATTTCTTCGCGGGAGCTGAGGAAGAAAAACGGTAATTTGAAGTTTTGCATAAAGTCAAGACAGACCGTGTTCGCCTTTCAAATTTGTTGTCAAATGCTGTAAAACTCTACAATCAATACCTTTATTACAATATTTTCTAGTTGGAATTGTTTTAAATTTTCACTTAAAGTAATGGTGTATGTTCATGAGAGGTTATTTCTTAATTGAGCTCCGTGGGAAAGGAAATTGTTTTACCGGGTGACTTAACCTCCCTTCTCTTTTAAACTTATAAGGCGTTAGTTAAACGATGCTGTTCTCTTTGTGGATGCCTGTTTCCTAGCTCCATTTATTGTGATATTTCTTCATGATTGGTTGAATCCTTGCATATTTTTTTCCACTTGACATAGAAGTTATTGGATTTACTTATATTATAGTGCTGTCATACACAAGTCCTCATATGTGTAATTCTGATTTCAGGCAAATAGAGAAAGACAAAACAACGACCATGACGCCGTCTGACAACACCCAGACTGTGTAAGTACCTCTGCGACAACTGTTACATTGGCTTCTATGAGTGAATATGAAATGCATGTACGTTTTTCTTGACAGTCAATTTCAGGGGAGCGATGAGCAGCACAGTACAGAAATTTACAGTAATGATGTGACCATTATTCCAAGTGCTGGAAATCATGATAAAAGTAGCTCTCATGTGAAAACTAATAACATTGTTGACCATAGCTGGGATGTTAGATTTTATAAGGGACAACTCCTAGCTGTTCATCTCTCAGGAAAATTCATTGCCTTTGGTATTCAAGGTAAATCTTATCTTGGGTTTTTGTTGGTGAATTTTTTGCTAAAGTTAGAGGTATTAAGATTCTCTCTTTATTTTCAGTTGTGTCTAAAAGTGAGAGTATGGTTCGCATTGTCAACCGTCAAAACAATCATCGTTACTTGTGTAAGGGAATTACTGGGGTTGTGCAAGATATAGCATTTGCTCACATTGCCACTCAAGTGATTCTTGGTATAGTTGATGAAGCAGGAACCTTATTTATTTATCGTATTGAAGACACCCCCAATGCCCTACAGTATCCTTTTGGCTTACTTGGTTTCTCTCATTTGTGCATAATGTATATTTGGAACATAAAGCTCCTTAACATTTTCTCAGAACAAAGTTAATTTTACATGTATCACAAAAGAATGTTCGTGAACAAATCGGCCTCATTCACCGCTTGATTTGGTGCCCTTATATTCCTGAAGAAGACACTGAGACAAAGCAACCTGAAGATGAGGAAGTGGCAAACATGCTTGTTGTTACGCATGGTCCAAGGGTATTGCATTTTTCTTGGCTCTGTAGCTTATCTGGACTTCATTGGTAGACCTATTCATCTCTAAACTTGTACATTTTAGGCAGAAATTTGGAATGTGGAAATGGTTATTCAGAAACATGGCACTGACAAAGAGTTACACCCTGAGGATGTTAAAGAGGGCCTGCTTTCTCTAAACCACCATGAGGTGGACATTGTTGATGCAGCATTCTCTCCAGATGGAACAGCCTTAGCAACTGCCAGCTTAGATGGATATGTGAAGTTTTTCCAGGTATTTTGAGGTTTGGTACATTTTAATGAAAACTTTTTATCTGTCAACCTTAAAATTCTTATGAAATTTGTGTCTCTGATATTTATGTAAAGGTGTACATGCAAGGGTCAGAAGAACCTAGGTGTCTTCACATGTGGCAACCACATGATGGTAAACCTTTATCATCACTCTTCTTCCTTGACAATCATCGTTCACATGCTGCTGAGCAAGTATCTTAAAACATATCCTTTTTCATTTGATTTCAAGTTAAGGTCAATAATTTGAAAATTCCTTCTTCTAATAGCACACAATTTTGGAAGTATGTTTTGACTGGATCAGAAAACAATTCTGAGTTGAAAATTTGGTCTTGTGAAACATGGTCTTGCCTGCAGACAATCTCTTTTGCCTCAAAGCAAACCTCTACAGTTCCAAATTCTATTAGCCTGAAGGCAGGCATTGATCTCTCAGCTGATTTTATCATGCTCTCTGACATTAACAATAGGGTAAGTCAAAATTTTCAATATTAAGGTTATGCCTAGATTGCTATGAATAATTAACCTATTTTTGTTTTGGTTTGTGTTTGAAGGTGCTATATGTACTTCAATTGCAAAAAGACTCTATAGCAAGAGTTTGTGCTGTGTCTGAGTTCCTGTTGCCCAACCCCATCCTAAGTTTTGGCATTGTTGATGCTGGTATTAGGAATGTCAAGAGACACCATGATGTTACAAGTGACTTAGAAAGTGATCTAATGGAAAATAATGAGGAGGAAGAGGATGATGACGCAGGTTTGTTATTTACCTTATTTTTGTTTTGGCTCTCATCAACCATGCTCAGTATATGTTGCTAAATGAGATTTCTGAAACTTGTAGGTGATGATGATGATGATGATGAAGAAAAAGCTCTGCAAGTTGTCATCCGCATGTATGTTGTGCACCCAAAGTCTCTCAGAGGGTGTATAATTTCATTTGATCCACCTTCTGAAGCTAAAAAATCATTGAGTGTATATTCAGAAGATACTCTAGGTATGTTTTCATTGAAGTTTTTCATCTAAACTTTGTAGTAGAGGGAAAATCAACAATGGTGTATTTTGATCTAACTCTGGTAACTTTGCATCATTGTTGCATTTTTGTTGTAATGTACATTTACACTTTTATATGGGTCATTCTAAGAATGTATTTGTTTATCACCTCATTTTAAAGAACTATTCTTCATCTGACATCCTCCTCATCAAGTATATCTCTCCTGTCCCTCATTAAGTATGTTTTTCCTGGGAAACGAAATCTAAAATTTCCTCAGTAGTATGTAACCAAGTAGTTCCCAGCAACCTTTTTTAGCACATTCCCATTGGGGTTTCCTTCTATGTCCTCAGTTAGATCCGTAACTAACACAAAGATCATATCTCATTTAACTGTTATTGGTATATTTCTAGGGAAAGAATCTCCTGAAAACCAACCACATTTGATAGAAGGTAAAGTGAAGTAATGTAGTGAACTAATATGCATGCTTTTTCTTAACAACACTTTGAACTCGTGCTTTTTAGTAATGCTTTTTAATGCACTGGCAAGATTGTGACATGGTGCTGACTCTCATTCAAGATGTGAAATTCTTATTTTGGCTAATGCCCTCCCAAAGCTGTTATTGGCAAATACAGACATCAATTTTTAGTTCTTGTAGCTTTACTTCTGAATTTGAGTTTGAATTTATGCCCAGGGTACCTGTCTTAGCAAAATTATCAACACTTTACTAATGATCTTTTCCCTTCTTCTTGTATTTCAGCATTTGCAGAGGGAATGTCTGATGTGTCTGAAAATTGTCTGGCCAAAGGAAATAACCAAAATTCAGTTACCTCAACTCTTGCTTTGTCTGGAACTGATACTGCAAATACTTTGACACCGCTCCCCGAGCTTCATCAGTCTACTGAACCTAAGTGTCTTAGTAATTTAATGACTCCAGATGACTTCAGCTCCTCGAATGAGAAGAGTGATGTGGATGTGAGAAACAGTCCTCTGCCTTCTGTGAGTTATTGTTATGATACCAACAGAACAAACCATGCTTTGCTCATCAGTCCTCTTAAAGTTTTTGACAGTTAAAAACCTCATCTTTTTGTCACCAATATTTAGCTTTATCTATTACTTACATGTAGAAAGCAATATTCTTTAGAACAGAGTAAGAATTTTTGTTCATATGTAACATACTGTGTATTGTGTGACATAGGTGAGCGAGCATTTAGGACAGCAGTTAGGTGAACTATGTGGTGATAAAACCAAACAGCAAGCTGATCCCTCATCCAAACATGAAGCTTCAAATGGCAGAGCTTTGAAGATAAAAGGAAAAAGCAATGGGAAAGCTATGGTAATGAAATCAGGATCACTAGCTGTGATGGTTTTGAATAGAGTCATCTCCCAGTTTGTAGCTGAGTGTAGTCTTTGCTTGGTGTAGTACATTGATGTTTGTACCATTGACTTCATAGCTGCCCACAGAAAATAATTTTCTGGTGTATCTGTTGAAGCATGACTTATTGTTCGTGATAACGAGGATATGCAGTCAAAACTTATATTTAGTTATTTGTTTATTTTATTATCTATCTAAGTTCGATATTTGAAGCTTGTGCTTTGTTGTATCTTTTCTTGTGATACAACCTTTTCCTATTCTTTGCTTATTCTTGAACTTAAAACCTTGATTGTTAACTTTTTATTTCTGCATGTTAGTTTTCTTACACGTTATTTGTAGGAGTACCGGTAAATAGAAACTTATTGTTAAACTCACAAATTTTTTAATTCCAGGCTGATACCTGTCTTACTAGGAAAAGAGAGCCAACAGCTAGTGGTGGCAGCAGCCCCAGTCGAGAAGTTGAGGAAATTTTATCACATGGCAGTTCAGATTGTTTGTCAACTATGCCTCCCATTCTCTCATTGTCTGATTACCCTATTGCTGATATTGCTGATATGATTGTTCCATTTTATGATCCTTCCATGTAAGTTACTTATCTGATTAATCACTATCTTATCCTTTATATTCAGATTTATGAATAACTATTTTCACATTTAGCATTAAAGCAGAGACCAGTCAAGGATCTGTATCAACTAGTGAAGCTAAACCTTCAGTCCTCTCTTCAAATGCCTGCATACTATCACCACCTCTTGCAACAGTTGAGCAAGCTTCAAGTATAGCAACAACCACAAATGCTTTACAAGCAGTTGTTGCCGCTGCTCAAGAGAAGCCACCTGTCATGGTTACTGCTGAACAGCTGGAAAAACAACAAACTCAATGGAGTCGCGTTGATTTGCTGTTAGAAACTCTCCAACAACAGCAATATGAAATTAAGGTAAGATAATTGTTCCTCCACTCTTTGGTCAGCACTCAATTATTCCTGAAGTTCATGATAAACCTTTGATGTTACAGAGTTTGAGACAAGAGCTTAGTTCACTTCGCATAGCACAGACTTCTTCCTCTGAGCCTGCCCTGGGAGATAAAATCCAGGCCCTTCTACTATCCCAACAAAAACAGCTGGAAATGAGTATTCAGAACGCTATACAGAATGCTTTGCAAAATTCAGTTCAAAACTTATTACGGGCTAGGGACCAACAAGAAAACCAACGCCAGGAAGCTTTAATGTCAGTCATTTCCCAAACTGTGAGCAACATTATCACCTCTCAGCTCCCGACACTTATATCTCAAGAAATCCAATCTGAAGTTGTTCCGAGTAAGTGCCTAGCCTCTGGTTAAATCATCTCATAGATTTCATTAATCTCGTCTATATTACATTTTTTTTTCCTCCAGTTGTTAGAAACAATGTTCAGCAAATGAAGCAGCAAGTTGCCACAGAAGTTGCTACTAAACTTGCAGCAACAGATCAGTTGATGAAGGACAATTTGGCAAAATTAGTTACCAATAAGGTAGGTTACTTATTATGTTGGAATTTTGAAAATTTTTAATTGATTTAATTCTTTCTAATTTTATTTTTTCCAGTCATTTATGGATATGCTCAATCAGTCCCTCTTAATCATGGCACAACCGACATTACAAAGTCTGTACAAAGAATCTTTTGGAACAATAGTACCTAGTATGGAAAAGGTCACCCAAAGTATGTTCCACCAAATCAACAATTCCTTTTCCAAAGGGACACAAGAATGTAAGTGAAATATTTTCTGGTAACACTAGATGATTGAATGGTCTTATACAGTGTAGCCTTCTTTTTCTTTGTCCTCAGACATGCAGTATGTTGATGGGACGGTTGAAAAGCAAAGGAGACAAGCTGACCGTGCACACGAAATGTTGGTTCAACTGCAGTCTGTTGCTGAGTCTATGCAAGTTGCGCATGAACAACAAACACTCCTCTTAAAGAATACTCTAGATAATAATCTACAAAAGCTGCAAAACAAGTAAGACTTTTTAAAAATTTGATCCTACAGTATTTGGTTTTATTTTAGACCTCGGTATTTGATCCGTTATTTTGTCTCCATAGTCTTTTAGATAAACTGAACAAAACTGTGAGTGATACAGTTAAAGGTAACTTAGCTCAAGGGTTCAAGCAACAGAAGGCTGTTATAGAGGAAAGTGTTCTGACAAGTCTGAATGCTGTACGCTCAAGGGCAGTTAGCCCTGCCCAATCTGTCAGTGACTATGCCAGCATGGAGAGACGCGTCTTGAATTTTATTCAAGAAAGAGATTATAACTCAGCATTCCAGCAGGTGAATATCAGTTAATTACTGCTGGAACATTCCTATAACAGCAATAAATTAATAATACTGTGTATCATTACAGGCCTTATCAGCATCAAGCATTGCTCTTGTTCTGGCTGTGTGTGAAAGGGTTGACCCCCAAGAGGTCTTTTCTTCCCAACCATTCCCTTTGAAACAGAATGTCCTTTTATCTTTGATTCAACAGCTCTCTGTTGATTTAAATGATCATACAGAACTCAAAAGAAGGTAATTATTTTGTAGTCTGTACTTCTCCTCTCTTAAATTTAAAGTGCATATCTAATGCTTCTTTAATACATTTTCAGATATTTGGAAGAAGCCGTCATGAGTTTAGATCCAAATGACTCAGATGTCCGTAAGCACATGTATATTATAAGCAAACTGCAGGAGCAGTTAATGGCATTTGTGAGAGGTCATCCTAACTCAGCATTGAGCCGTCAAATGAAAATGTTATACATGGCAACCTCAAATCTTGTCCAGTCACCAACCTCACCTTCATAAGACTGTCTTCTTTGATTGCACAGTAAATACTCTCAACAAGAAAAGTTTTTGTTGTGGAGTGGCAGTAATCCTAAAGCTTGTTGTGAAAAGATCTCTCATTTTGACCTGAATTGATCATTGTTCTTATGTGTATTTTATCAGGATAATTATTGTATTGTATTTTATTTATCGGAAGAAAGGGAACAATATCTTAAGATTTTTGTAATATTGCTCCCCCTCTTCTTTGAGTGGTAGTGCTCATATGTGGGTGTTCTTTCGCTCATATATGCATTCTGATATGTTCTTGGATTTCATTTGAATTAACTCACAGCATATGTTGTTGCAAGATGTTTTTATGTTTTTTTTTTTTATGCAAGTATATTTCTTGCATTATGTTTTACACTTATCTCTGGCCTTGGAAAGTGGCCTAAAAGTAAAAGTTCTGAGGTTTTCCTCAACTTCTGATTTTATGTTTCTTCCCATGATGACTCTGCATACTTGCATCTGAAGGGTTCTCTTTTTGTTTGTCTTTTATTTTATAAACATAGTATGTAATCTGACCTTTACTTTAATCAATTGTGATTCAGACCAGTAATGCTTTCCCTTGCTTTTCAAATTACTGAATTAAACCTAGAATTATCACACCCATACATATTTTGATCAAATTATTTCAACTATTACCTTTTGTTGTAGCAGTTGCAACTTTGTCTGTACTGATTGTTTGCTGTCATTTAAGAGATTGTCTAACAGCTGTTGCAAACTTATCAAGGGATGAAAGTCAGAACAGCAATGGAAAGTATCATTTCTGTAGGCAGTCACCTATTTTGATCAGTTGTTCCTTTTTGTTAATTTTCTTTTGTTTGACCTAGACTTTTCTGAGTGTAGAAAAAAGTAAACTGGCAACCCATCAAAATCTCATATCTCAATAATGTGGCCTCATCACTGCCATCTTTTCTGGTGCCTCCCTCCCTTGGTTTTTGAAATCTAATTTTAAATGAAATTTAAATCATCAGATTTCCACTTAAGATCTATGTAATGTCATTAGAGGAAATCAATCTTTATTATTAGGATTAATAAGTAAAGACTGAATTCCTTACAAGGCAAAACTTAATTCTAGAATTCTTTTAGGCATTCTATTGCTGTAAATAAATTAGATGGCTTTGTTCTGTGCGGAAGATAATTTAAAATTACTTAATAAACATTTTTATTATTATTATACAATCCATAGTATCACAATGTTCATTTTGTTTGTAAGCGCATTAGCTCTTCCTTCACATGCTGCGGTATTTTTTTCTTTTTTCTGCATCTTTTCTTTTTTACTCTTCCATCATTCTCTGTTGCTGGCTGAATAGAGTCAATTTTCTTTTTCTTACTCTTTCTACATGACAAAGGGTTGGGTCCTCTTTTCTTCTTTTTCTTTTTTGGAGTAGGTTCACTACCTGGTTTGATACCTAATTCAACTTCTTTAAGTTTTGCTAAAGTAACCTGTTCAAATTCGCTCACACCCCATCTATGAAAAAGGTTAGCTTCAATTAGTTAAGTTGGCATATTCATATAACAGGAATTGAAAATGAAGTGCAGAACTATGGACTTACAGATTGTTTGTAGTTTGAGAAGCTGCCTTGTAACTCTCATCAGTAGGTGCTTCAAGGGTAGGAGCCTTGTTGTGGAAGTATAAAAGGGGTACACCTGGTATAGACCTCAAAATATCTTGTAGATCTCTATCCTGGGTTGCAATAATGTAACTGGAAGAAATATATGTGAAACTTGAGAATGAATATGACACAATGTCTTGTACAGATAAGCATGGTACTTACCGATTCGGATTATTAGTCCCAATCATTGACCTTAAACATTCGCTCCCAGTGACAGGTTTGTCCTTGTGACTACACTTATGGATAGGGAACTTCTTAATAATCAGCATAGCTCCAAAAACACTTTTACCTGGAGTAAAAATATGATAAATAAAATTATAAACTGAATGGGCAAAGCAGCCAACAAATAATGGCTTGTAATACAGCCAGGGTATTCTGGAGAGTCCACCCACCAAGCTTTTCAGTTTCAAGAACTATACATGGTGTTGTAAGAAGCTTAATGTCGTCCCCAAGATACTTCTTCAGCTGATCTTGAATATCAAGTTTATCCTAAAAATTGACATATTGCATGAGCCTCATATATTACAGAGAAATAGAACAACGTGTGTCACCAGGGTTAGGTCACTACTACCTTTAAAGCGACGAAGCAGAAAGTTCCATCAATTAATACTTGAAAGGGTTTGCGAAACCCAAAGTTATTAGAATAAAATGCTAGCGTTTTCTGGATACGTTTATGTCTGTTAATTCTCATTGTATACAACTAATTTTGAAATTCTGACACTAACTAATGTTTATGCTCTCCTCCTGTTGTCTGCTTCTCTCTTCTCTCCGGGCAGAGATGCTTTCGTTCGAGAGTCGAGAGGGGAAGAACGATATCTCGAAGGTGGGAAGGTGGGGATAATTTTGATCTCTGCCACAGAGCAAGTGCGTTATACGTTGGTCCTTTGAGTCATTTTGCTTGGTTGTGTGTGTGTACATTGGTCACTGCATTAGGTAGATTCCCCTATCCTCTTTTCTAACCCCCTGCGCGATTTCTTCAGTATTGCAGTGACTGCTGCGTCACTATAATCTTCAATTGTTATTTGAATTTTTCGTTCATGCCATCGATTTACGAAGCGTCGTAGCTGAAAGTGCAGATGGGGTTTGGCCGACTTCCATATTTTTATCACAAAGCAGGCTTTTAATTTTCTTTTGACGTTTGGAAATCAAGCTGAAACTGCAAATCGCTGGCGTACTCGTTTAAAACTATTTCTAAAACTTAACCTTAACGACCAGTGACAAATACCATTATACAGGTAAGCAGCAGCAAATATTTTGATTCCAGTCATTTGTCTACATTTCAGACAAACGCCCATCTGTTCCCACGTTCACGGACTCGGCATTTCCTTGATTCGCAACGATCGGTCATGTGAACAGTCATGAACACATGTCTATTTTACAAAACACTGAATGCTTTGAGGGTTTCCACATCTTGGTAGTTTGGGTTATGTCATATCAGCCCTATTATTTTTGGGGGGTTATTATCATTACTCTGATATTTGTTGAGTTTTGCCCTACCCAGTTCCATAATAACCATTATTTCAGGTTGTTAAAATGAAAATTCTCTTGCCGAACAAATAGGATGCAAAATAATTTCCAAGGGCTGTTATCTATCCAACACTTCGACACTAACAAATATTTGGGAGATTTTGTACAAAATTGAAGTATTTACTGAATTTACATAATGTTCTTTTATTTCTTGTTTTCTAAATTATTTCAGCCACCATGTCTGTTGGGCCGTACAACTACTCGTACATTTTCAAGTACATCATTATTGGAGACATGGGTGTTGGTAAATCATGTCTTCTCCATCAATTCACTGAAAAAAAGTGTAAGATCCTAGTTTTGATTTTAACAACTAATTTCAGTCATTGGTATCTGTTCATTTACAAGTTACTATAATTTTGCTACAGTTATGTCAGATTGCCCTCACACAATTGGTGTTGAGTTTGGAACCCGTATCATTGAAGTATCAGGGCAGAAGATAAAGTTGCAGATTTGGGATACTGCTGGACAAGAACGCTTCCGTGCTGTTACTAGGTACATACCCTGAAAATCAATTCTAGTAGTTAATTACCAATGGTAATTTTTTCTTTTTTTCTCTGTGAAGTATACGTTTTGGTTTTTCTTTTCAGATCATATTATCGTGGCGCTGCTGGTGCACTGATGGTTTATGACATAACACGCCGCTCCACATACAACCACCTCAGTAGCTGGCTGACTGATACACGAAATCTTACCAACCCCAGCACTGTAAGTTTTTCATTTTTTTATACATTCCCTTTTCTGAACTGGAAGTGTTAATTGAATTTCTTCTCTGAAGGTGATATTCTTGATTGGAAACAAATGTGATCTAAATGCTGCACGTGATGTCACATATGAAGAAGCTAAACAGTTTGCCGATGAAAATGGTCTGATGTTCGTTGAGGCCAGTGCTAAGAGGTGAGGAATAAGATACTTATGCTCCAAGCTTTCTATTCCATCTATAGCAAGGGTTGCTTTTACACATTTTGTATTTTCCAGTGGTGAAAATGTAGAGGAAGCGTTCTTGGAAACTGCCAAGAAAATTTATCAGAGCATCCAAGATGGAAGGTAAGGGAAATGTTCCATTTTAAACCCCTGTATGCTTGATTTCCGTTTCACAATTTCTCTTCCTTGTAAAATGCAGGTTGGACCTGAATGCCGCGGAATCTGGTGTACAACACAAACCTTCCCAACCTGGTGGTCGTAATACCCTTGTCAATGATCAAACTAC
Source organism: Frankliniella intonsa (assembly GCA_033675135.1). Lineage (NCBI taxonomy): Eukaryota > Metazoa > Arthropoda > Insecta > Thysanoptera > Thripidae > Frankliniella > Frankliniella intonsa. The sequence continues at coordinate 3,535,762 of CM066248.1, forward strand.
TAGCAAAGACAGCTGTTCATGTTAGATGTGTTGTCAACTTATTAAATTAAGCATCTCACTGATGTGATTGCATTGAAATAAAATTTGAGCCCTTATTGTTGGGCTAATCTAACCGCCAATCTGAGGATTTTACTGTTGGGCACTGTACAACAGGTAATTGAGTGCAAGGACTAGTACAGTGCTTAGATAGATGCTGGCAATGTTAATAATTTGAAATTGAATAGGAGCCATTTGGGCTGTTTGTGATACAAATATAAAGCTGTTAAAAGGTGAAGTATGGCTGTTATGCCCTTTGGTTGCTTGACTGAGTTTTTCACTTGCAAAAGTATTTTTGTATGTTGCCATACTGAGGCACTATCACTCTACCCTCTTTGAAAAATGTGAAAGGAAGTGAGAGTGCTAGCACCTGTTTATAGGTGGATTAATGCTTTTGCTAGGTTCATTGTAGAGTCACCATGTATTCAATGTGAGCAACGGGTTTACTAATAGTTATGTGTTCTTGGTCAAAACTTTACTTGACTAAACTCCGACTCTGTTTTCTTGTACACAATTACTTTGGACGGTTTTGGTTCAAATATCTTGTGAAGGAATTATTTGTCTGAAGCTGGTAACCCATTTGGTACAGAATTCTCTTTTATGTTGGTTAATGAAATGAGAATACCATGTTGAATGGGGTTTGAGTCTCAGCATTGAGAGGTAGGCAATACTCAGTCAAAAATTTCCTGTTTGGTTTTACTAAGGTATGTATTATGGGTTAATATTAAGTAGCTTGCTGTGCCTCTCTTTAAAATAATCTTGCAAACTTTAGCAGCACAAGTTAATTTCGGTGCTAAAATAAACCAATTACTTTCACAAATGGAAAATACCATTTACTCTGAACAATAATTGACATACAATGTAAAAATTTTATAATTACTCTCAGATTTATTTTTTTATGACTGGCTCATTAATAGTTTTGGAAGGTACACAGCAATTTGTACTGTAAAGTAGATTGTATAGTATTTCTTAGCTTGAATTCACTTTTTCTTTCATGTGAGCAAAACTCTGATGTTTAGTCTTAGCCTATCCTTGACAAGATCTTTGTTAACACAGGATGAGAAAGTAATATAACAGCAATTCTAGTGTACAGCTTATAGCTTTCAGATATATCTCTCCCAACATCAGTCCTTTGCCATTCTTCATTCACTGCAATTATAAGCATTTTCTCGCAGTGTTCTCACTCAACCTATGAGGAGGGGTGTTTTTGACTGCACCGTTATTATTAAATGATTTGCTTGTCCTCTATTTTTTCAGCATTTTGTAGTTTACCCTTGTAATTCTTAAATGTCTCTCAGTATTTGAATTGAGACTCAACAATTTGTAGAGAGTTAAGAGAACTTTTTAAACCTGTGTTAGCTGTTTCTTGGGATTGCCATTACACAAAGGAAATTATGGAACCATTCTTTGCCTTCTTTATGTCCAAATGAAAATGCCAAAGTCCTTCATTCCTTAGCTTTCATTTTTAACTTTATAACTAGGTAAGATTATTGGCGTCTATAATTTGCATGTTACTTCTTAATCTAATTAATATGTTTTTTAGAGGTATCTGTTTCTTCTCTTCTTTAAAAAAGAAATTGTGAGAGATGTCTGCTGTAATCTGAGTGTTAATAGTAAAATTTACTCAGCATTTTTACATGTGGCCATAAACTTAAATAGAGGGATGCTGGTAGCTTGGTAATCTATCAGAAGAATATCTGAAGTTAAACATTTTCACTTCTTTCAAATGTTTTTGTCATGGCTTGTCAATGCTACCTAAGCTTTTCTGATAAATGGTACCAAATCTATTTCTGTCTTCTAAAATGTTCCTTCAGCTTTCTTCTATTATTTGAATGAATTTGGGATCAAAGATGTAGTTGAGTCTTATAATTTGGGGGCCGTAAACACTATTATATATTATGTCTGTAACACCATCACCCTTTAAGGAGTTTTGTTCTCTGTATCCGCATTACATTTGTGTGATAATTGATGTAGTTGCTCCTCTGAATATGGTTAGTTTACTATTATGCTTGCTTGAAGATTAAAATTTAACTGTGATTTAGGTATTTCTTCTTTCCTTTCTCTTTTTATGTCAACTTTGAATCTGTACTTTTTCTTTTTTAATGATTATTATTATGGCATGTTAGGACTCTTCTGGAAACAGGAGCTATTGATTTGTTTTATCTTGTGTTAAAATTTTGGGTTGAGCTGAATGAAAAATTATGAGATTGTCTTTGCTGTACCACAACTGTTGGTATTTATACCTAGTGCAATGACTTTGAGTGATTGATGCACTGTTGTATTTCTTAGCCATTCTTTATTGTTTTTGGTTTGAAAATTTATATTTCCATTTCTGACTTTATAGATACAACTGTGCTTCACATGACTACAACATGTATGGCACATGCAGTAGTCATTGGAAGGTAATGTGATTGTGTATATGGTGTTTTTTATATCTCAATTTGTTGATAAACTTTTACCTGTTAAAATCTTCTTGTATGAAATCAAACTTTATTAGAAAGATTCATTTATGGTGCATTGAGACATATCTCTACCTTAGTTATTTGTTTTAGTATGAGCTTTGATATTTCTTATGCGGTATGATGAGTGTTCTCCTTTTATTCTTAAGTCAGATGTAGTCCATATATATTGGTAATGTGCTGTTTGAGGGAAGACAAATAATTTGGGGATAGTGTCTAGCTTTCTCTAGTTTGGAATGTGATCTAAATGAATGACAATGTTAATTATTCCCTAATTGAGGTATGCAGTAAGTTACCAGATTTTTTCAGTAGCAATTTTCTTCTTTCCGTGCTTTTCAATTGGTCCTACCCACCAGAACTCTTCTCTCAGTTTTATTTTGCTCAGAAATTTGTGTGATTTCATTAGTTTTTTCTCTCTACTGTATTTTGCTGTTGAATTTGCTCTTTCAGGCATTCTGTTGTTGTGATAAATGATAAATTGTTTTATGCCTGTTGCATCATATCTCATTAGAAAATTGACATTGTGTTAAATAAGGTTAAAATATTCCTGCATGCACATTGGCATACTGCACATGTGTGACAGACAGACTCAATTACTTCCATTGTTTTATTGAATGCAGATTATATGTATCATTTATTTACAAAAATATATGCACGATGTAATACTCATATGCATTTGAACAATGTTGAAAGACTTATGTCCTTTATTTTCTAGTGGTCTGGTTTCATGAATGTTGGGGATGAATGAGGCTTATCCATGTTTCATAAAAGCCATGCACTAGAACGTTAATACTGTTTTGTTGAGTATTGGTGAGTTTTACAAAACCCAATTTCAGCTGACAGCAATTTTGTTCATGGTGGTCATCTTTCATATTTTCTTTCCATCTCTGATCCATTTAGAGTAGGCCAGTATTACCATTGTGTGTATGATCTGACAAGTTCTACACCTTATCAAGGCACATCTTTTCCTAGCATTAACAGTATCCGGATCGGCAAATATTTTTGATGTTTTACGATGTCAGGCTAAGTGTAATGCCATTTATTGCCTAAAGAGCCTTTACTTTTTGGCTTTTTTATTTTCTCAGATATTTGCAACACACAAGAACATTCTGCCCCTGAGGTGATGTTGGCATGCCCTTTAAATTGAAAGGAGTGCCTTTATTTGACTTCTCGTCAAGTGCTGAGTGCTTGGTTGTAGTCTTATTCTTATCCAACTGACCTGCATTGTGAAGGAAACTTAATTGTACAGCTGCCAGGTTAGCATTTCTAAACACACACTAAAAATATGTTCTTTAATTGGGAAATAAAAACAAAATGATGAGGCCTCTCCTTTACTCGGAAGTTTGCATTATTAGTATATCTGCGTCGGACGGACGACGGACATGCCCCTACTCCTACTGCCCCTACTGCCCCTGGCTGCAGGGGTCCGTAACTTAGCAATAACTCTAGGAACATTTACAATAAAAGTTAAAGTTATATAACATTTAACTTTTAACAGTCAGCCACCCATTTAAAAAGTTTAACTTTGGTAACAAATATTAAATATAAACTTTTTTATGTTATCGCTGAGCGAAGCGAAGCTAACTCCTGCAGGGGATCGGAAGTGTACTTGGTCGTGAGAAGTAATCGTAAAAAGCGGCAGTGTTCCGTAATCTATTAATTTCAGCGCTATAATATTTGTCCAGACTTTTCCTCTAAATGGAGTTTGAAATATTGAAACGTTTAATGTAAACTGCACTCCGGAGAGGTTGGCAACGAAAGGAGTTGAGGAGTAGCGCCACCTAGCGGCAGTGTGCGAACTACGTCACGACGGTCCAGCCAAGCCCGGTGTCCACCTCGATTGTTTTCAACATAAAAATTAGAAATTAAAGTGTCAGTTCGACGAAATATGCTGTCTCAAATAGTTTTTAGAGTGGTGGTAGTCTCCACACGAAGTTTCAAGTGTCGTCATGTTGTAGAAGTGTGTGTACGAGTGATTTGTCGTGTGTTCACGTCGTGTGTGTCGTGCGTGTCGTGTGTTCTTATCAAGAATACCTTTGATTGTACTGGATTTGTGAAATGAACGTCACGGATTGCTGAAATGACAGCCAGGATCGCTTCAACTTACTGCCGAACTTATTATTTGGGTGAGTGACATAACCTAACAACATAAACAATGTTGTTTACAATAGACTACACACAGTTCTGTCTGGGAGACAGCAGACTTTGGTCTGAGTATTAAAATCAGATAACCCCTTCATCTGACAAGTGAGAGTTACTAGCTGTGACATTATTTACTAATTTGGTTAAATTTTGTTTGTAACCTTTTCTCGGTACCCAAGCGTTGTGATTTCTTATTGAGCCGCCACAAATAACCAGCCAAATGGTTTTCCCAACACGGTATTGATGCTGTAGTAGAAGTGTGCTCCTTTTAGACATGAGATAAGAGACATTTGTTATACCATAGGGTGTCCGGCGGAAGGGTTGAAACCGTCCTTTTGTTTTAACACTCACTTCGCTCAGCAACTACGTGCCTGCCGCACGTACTCCTAGTTAAGTTAATAACAAACATTAAATTTGTAGCAACATTAATTGTTATGTTAAAAGGTACGTTAAGTTAGGACCCCTGCCTGGCTGAGGAAGCACATAAAGCACATTCCCTCCCCGCGCTAGCTCAGCGGTGCGGGGTAAGCGACACGACCACACTCCCCCACCCCTTTACTACCCGCTGTAGTACTCATCCATTGAGCCGCCCCCACCACCCGTTCCCCACGGAGCCGCGCCGCGCCGCGAGGGCAACGAGGCCGCGACGGCCGCGACGGCCCGGCGGCATCTCCCGGCCGCCTCCCCTGACATGGATGAGATATACAGATTAAAAAAAAAAACTCGTGACCTTTCTATTTTCCGCATGGTGTTCATCCCTCTCTGAACGGACTAAAGGGCATCACCCCTTTTATCCAGGAGCAGGGAGTCCGGCCGGGTCGGGTCATGGTACCTCATGCTCGGCCTCGGCTCGGCCTCGGCACGGACCTTGCAAGGGAGGGGAGAGGGTGTTAGCGGGGCCGCGGTCGAGTATACCATCCCCACCTCCTACATCCGAGGGCGCGCGGAGGGGGAGGGGCGGGGCGATGCTGGAGAAGGGTAGACAGCGGAGGCAGGAGCCCGGCCCGGGCGGCCTCGGTCCCGGCCGTGTGTCACGACGTTGTCGGGGAGGTGAGCCATCCCGCGGGGGGCTGCACGCACGCCCATGGATGACTGTAGCAGCGTAAAGGAGAATAACAGTAAGACAGGCCAGGAACAAAACAAGACGGCAATTGTTCTGAGCTGCTCGTCTGCTCTAGACCAATCACCGCTCAGAACAAATGCCGTTTTGTTATGTTTCTGGGCTGTCTTCTTGCTCTTCTTCGTTACGCCCCAGTCCTTCCATGCGCCGTGGGCCGAGGCCTAGGGACAGTGAGTGACCACCGCACCGCTCCGGCGCACGGCCCCGTCATGTCCTGTCCAATGAACAGCCCCGTCTGGTCTGGGGGTGGGGTTTCCTCTCCGTACTCACGACACGACTCACTCGGGGCGGAGCCGAGTCGAGCCGAACGAGCCGAGCGGCGGGGCGGGGGCGTGGCGGGGCGGGGTGGTGGCAAGCCGAGCCGAGGCGAGGCGAGGCCGGGCCAGTAGCGAGGCTGGCCTGCCCCGAGCCGCTCGAGCTGAGCCGAGCCGCGCCGTGCGCCCCGCGCCCCCCACGGCAGCTGTCCGGACGGCAGGCGTGAGCGCGAGGCGATTAAGGGCGGGAGGAAGGCCTGCCCAGGAGCCTGAGGTTGGTCCTCGCCCTGCACTGCCTGTCCGAGGCCTTCCCCGCCGCCATGCCCGACCGGGGGCGGCCGCTGTGAGCGAGCTGGGCAGCTGCACCGGCCCGTCCCCGCGCAGCGCAGCGCCCGCACGCGCCCGCCCGCGCGCCCGCGCCCGCCCATGGGACGGTGACACTGTGGATTACTACCCAGCTCGCGGCCTGCGCGGTTCGGCCTGCCTGGCCTCTGGCGGAGGTAAGTGACTCGATGATCGGCCTCGACCTGGTGGACCTGGGGGAGGCCTCGGCCGTGAGGTACCTGTCCGTGCCATGAGCGGCGCAGGCCCGCCCCCAGGGGGTCACTTGGAGTAACAAGTCATGAGGAGGTGTCAGTTCATGTCCGCGGGGCCCTGACGTCGACGGTGGCGCCGCCAACCGCCGACCGCCCCCCACGCCCCGCGCCGCGGGCGGCTTGTTGCTGTCTCTGTCCCTCCCGCGGTATAATGACGTCCAGAGAGAGCGAGCGAGAGAGAGAGAGAAAGAGAAAAGGGAAGAGGGAGAACACGGGAGAGGCGGCTGCAGTTTGGCACGGGGCATCGCATGGCATGCCGTCTCCTGTCAGCCTCATGGCTGGTGGCGTGGCGTGGCGCGGCGTGGCGTGGCGCGGAACGGAGCGGAGGGAGGCCGCGCCCCCACCCCCAAGCTCTCCCCTGAACCCCCTCCTCCTCTGGGGCGCGGCGGCGGCAGCGGCAGCGGCGGCAAGGGGGTCACTGGTGTAGCTCTCGTATTGATTCGGCCCCCCCGCCCCCGCCCCGCTCTCCTCCGCGCCGCTCCTCCGGTCGCCCCTCACCCACTCCCCATCTTCCCCACCCCCCCTTTTCTCTCTCTCTCTGTCGCTCTCTCCAGCTCTCATCCCACCCCCTGGTGCTCGGCGCGGTGAGACCCCGCCGCGCCCCGCCGCGCCCGCCGCGCTCCCGTGGCCGGGCGGCCTGGCCTGGCCTGCGTGCCCCACTGGGCCTTCCTATGTCTGTCTTTGCCCCCCCCCCCCCCCCCGCTCACCCATACCCTTTTGGAGCCTTCCCCTAGGGGCTGGCCACGCCAGAATGATGCAGAATACTCGATGTACACAAGGCTAGGCGTGGGTCCGACGCAGGGGACGGGGTCCCCGTCACCACTCCCCTCCCACTAGAAACGGTTTAAGGTCGCCTCGATCCTCGTTCAACGTTTATTTTTGTTACTTTTTAAATGCAGGACACTTTTCTAAAAAATCTCCGGTGTTGACGTGGTGATATAATTTAGAATTGTTGGACAAAGCTGCGCAAGGCAATAATTTAATGTTATCTTGGCCAAAAACAAAAAAAAAAACAAAAAAAAAAAAAAATATCCCGCCTTTTTGGAGTTGCTTTAATTTTGGCTTTTTTCCCGTTTGCAGACTATTTTGGTTACGCAAAGACTGAACACTTTCCTCACTCAAATCGAAGCTCAAAAATCCATACTCAAATAGAACGAGCCAAAATAATAAAAAAATGTCTCTCACAAATAGAGCTGAGGTTAGAAATTCTCACTCTAATTGTGCCAGGAATGTCGTCTCTGGATTCGAGGGTTTGTAGTGGGAGAGGGACGGGGGGTGCGAGCAGGGCAGGGGCCCCGGCCGGAAGCAGGACGAGGCGAGGCGGGGCAGGACGGGCGGGAACATGTGGTGATACGAACAGAACAGCGGCTCTCCTCTGACAGTTGTAAGCGGATGTCTGTTGTATCGGGACGCGAGACAGTTTTAAGTAGCCACGAGTTGATGTGTGTGCCTGCGCGCGCGCGTCGGGGGGGGGGGGGGGAGGCCGTGCAGTGCACCCCCGCGATGCGTCGCGCCGCGGCGTGCGGACCGCACCGCGGGCCGGGCATAGCGCAGAGCCATGGGCCCGGCCCGGCCCGGCCCGGCCAGGCACTGCTCTGCACAGGAAACAGCTCTGCACAGCCGTCCCGTCCCGTCGATCGATGTGCCCCCGCCCCGCCCCGCCCCGCCAGGGCTGTCCTGGTGTGTTCTGCCCTGCCCTACCCTGCTCTTACACACCCTGCTCTTCTGCCCCGCCCCGCCCCGCTCTGCCCCCCTGCAGTCTGTGCGTGCCGCGCCGCGCGCGCCTGTGTCTTTCACCCCCTCACACTCTGAAAAGCTTACGGTGAATTTCGCTGTAAGCTACGGTGAACCCTGCCCGCAGCACTGTAGCTTACGGCGAATTTTCACCGTAAGCTACGGTGAATGCCACTGTAAGCTACGGTGATTCACCGTGATTCACCGTAGCTTACAGTGACATTCACCTTAGCTTACGGTGAAAATTCACTGTAAGCTACAGTGCTGCAGGGTTCACCGTAAGCTTTTATTAGGGCGCGAGGTGTATTTTCGAGATTTAGTTTCGCGGTGTGGTGCGGTGTGGCGTGGCGAGGCATGGCGAGTCGAGGCGTGTCACGGTACGGTACGTCCGACCGGGCCGCGCCACGGCCTCGTGCTGGTTTGGCTCTTCTCTCGAGGCCTCTTGTGAGGCGGCACGGCACGGCCCCGGCCCGGCCCCGGCCCGGCCCGCCTCTCAGGGAGGGAGAGCGGGGCGGGGCGGAGCGGAGCGGAGCGGAGGGAGCAGCCCATTAGAGGCGGCGCGGTGGAGACAAGAGACAGCCAGCGGACAGGCCCTGCAGGTCCGGCTCCTGGACCTGCTCCCTGGGGCCTGCAGGTCCTGCTCCTGGACCTGCTCCCTGGGGCCTGTAGGGCCCCGCAGGTCCGGCCCCTGGGCCTGCTCCCTGGGGCCTGCAGGCCCCGCAGGTCCGGCCCCTGGACCTGCTCCCTGCACTGCCAGATATTTCCACGGTAATTTCTCCCGTTTGTCCCATTAATTTTTTACCAGGTCTGGACCATGGGGTGGACGTCCGTAGTGCGTATGACCGTACTGAATTTAATTTTTTTTTTTTCGAAGTTTGAAGAAACTTAACTGCGGAATTGGTCACGGAAAACACCGTATTTTTAAGATACGGCTGTTCCGTAATCAAACAAAATGGATTTTACCGTAGTATCTGTGGAATGGGGTACGGGATTTTTAACAGTGTGGGGACTGCAGAGCCTGCAGGTCCGGCTCCTGGACCTGCTCCCTGGGGCCCGCAGGCCCTGCAGGTCCTGCTCCTGGACCTGCTCCCTGGGGACTGCAGAGCCTGCAGGTCCTGCTCCTGGACCTGCTCCCTGGGGCCTGCAGGCCCTGCAAGTCCTGCAGGCCCTGCAAGTCCTGCAGGCCCTGCAGGTCCTGCTCCTGGACCTGCTCCCTGGGGCCTGCAGGCCCCGCAGGTCCGGCCCCTGGGCCTGCTCCCTGGGGCCTGCAGGCCCCGCAGGTCCGGCCCCTGGACCTGCTCCCTGGGGCCTGCAGGTCCTGCTCCTGGACCTGCTCCTTGGGGCCTCGCCTGCAGGCCCTGCAGGGCTCGGCCCGGACATGCACGCGGGTGTCACGGGCCGTGCTGATCGAACAGAATCAATCATCAACCCTTGATTGTGTCGCAGTTTTAGCGTATTAAACGTTTGTGCAATCGGCGGCCGTGACGTCAGTATTGGCAGTATTCCCCCCGCGTTACGTGTCACGTTACGTGTCACGTTACGAGTCACGTCATGAGTCACGCTCGACCCCCACGGGCAAGTAAGTGTCGGTTCTTTAGCCCCCCCCCCCTTCCCCTCTCCCTACAGAAACTGCGATAAACTCGGGCTCGCCGCGCCGCCGCTCGCCGGCATAACTCATCTCCTCGTGGTGGGCCGGCCCGGCCCGGGCTCGAGCGCCTGCCAAAGACGAGATAGGCAGACCCGCCGCGCGCCGCTGTCCAAGTCGTGCCTATGTCCCAGGCGCTCGGGGCGAGGCGCGCCGCGGGCCGCGGGGAGGAGCGTGGCGTGCGTGGCATGCATCAAACTATGCCAGTGAGACAATTTAAAAAAATATATATCACCATATCCGACACTATTCCGCTGTTCCTACTGTGTTTGTGTAAAATTCTCTCAGTTCTTTCCTTGCTGGTTCCAAGGGAATTATTTTCTTGCTCGAGGGGAATTCACTTCCGTAATAGACTGTACACCTGATTCATGTATTACGCTGTAATACACGTAATGTAATACCGAAAAGCACGAGAATGTGCTTGAAAGTGATAAAATCTTGTGTGTCGTACAGGTGTAATACAGGCGTAATACCGTGTAATACCGAGTAGTCTGTACAAGATTTTCCGATGTGAATTCCCCCTCGTTCTTGCTGAACCTTTGCCGCGGCGCCCCCGCTGCTCGCCTCTGGTGCCACTGGAGTCCGCGCCGCGCGTCTGCGGGCCGCGCCGGGGCCGCGCCGGGGTCGGGCCGGGCTGGGCCGGCGAAGAAGATGGTACAGTCGATTGCAAAAGTTTTGCAGCGGTGCTGCGCGCGATGGTGGCACTGAGACGCGAAAGTTGCACTTTTCTCTCTCTCTCGCGCGCGCTTTTTTTTTTTTTTTTTTTTGCCCGCCGCGCCCGCTCCCCCAGTGCCATGTTGGCACCCCTGGGGTGTGGGGAGCAGGCCGGGCCACTTTGACAAGTTATCCCGATACTGGACGAGCCCGGGCCGGCGCAGCGTGGCGCCCCCCAGCGTGTGAATCAGAACAGGCCTGCCAACTTATAGGGATGCCGTGGGCGCGAGACTTGCTCTGCAGCAGGCCTGCAGGTCTGCCAACAGGAAATGTGAGGACAGTTTAGTCTCTCTCTCCCTGCATCTCTGGGCACTATGGCCCTCTCCCCCGCACTCTTTCACGCTCTACAATCCCCCCTCCCCCTTCTCCCTACTCCCCGCTTGTCCACAACGGCTACCTCCTATGCCCATCAGTTAACGTCAAAGTTAGCGCCAGGTTCATTTTTCACAGCTCATCGGGGAAAGGGATGGCCGAACCCTCCGCAGGAATCACGCCCTAACACCCCACGCCCCTCCCCCACCAGCCCCTACCCCCCCCCCCCTCCCCTGGCGCGCCCCTCGCGCTCACACCCTCACTCTCTTATTACACCGACCTACAGCGCTCCTGCCCCCGCCCCTCCTGGAATATGAAAAGAATTAGGTGAATGTTCTGGTGCCCTTGGCGTGGGCATGGCCTAGGGTGCTGGTGGTAGTGTTTGGAAGCAAGCGACCACTCCCGCCCCCACCCCCACCCCATCCCTACCCCCATCCCCGCTCCCACCCCAGCCCCACAACTCAGCGGGGTCGCGGCACGGCGAGGCACAGGGGTACGGGATATCGGAAAAGTACAAAGGGGTTTGGGTTGGACCTCGATGTGTGGGTAAAAGAGAGAGAGTGAGTGAGTGAGTGCGAGAGAGAGAGAGAGAGAGAGAGAGAGAGAGAGAGAGAGAGAGAGAGAGAGAGAGAGAGAGAGCGAGCGAGCGAGCGGAAGTTGTGACCGGGTATAGGCCCTCCTGCTGCGCCAGGTGGGTCCAAAACAAGGACGGGGATCGCATATCAATGCGAAATGCTGCTTGCTTCGGCCGGAAACACCGCCCCCTCTCTCCCTCCCTGTCCCTCTTCCTCTCTCCCTCTCCCGCTCCTGCCTCCCCGTGGCCACGGTGAGGTGGCCACACTGTGTTCACATACAGCGCGTGTCCACGACGCCTGTTCACGGCTTGTGCCAGTATCTCTTCAGGACTGCAATGCTTTTGTAGACGTAAAAGTGTCTCTCATTGCTTAAAATCCCAACGCTTTGGTTTATTTATGCCTTTTCTAAGGCTGCAATTACACCAGGAAAGGTGTGAAATCTTTCCTTTGCTTTTCGCGACGCCTGTTCCCCTTGAGCGCTCAGCACGCTTCGTCCATCAAGGTTCTTTTTTATCGCCAATAACCTGTTGATTTACCGCCACAACGCTACGCGGCGGGGCGGGCCGGGCCTTCGCCCCCCAGGCTCCGCCGGGCCTGGTGGGAGTGGGGGCGGGGTGGCGGCGGGGGCGGGGGCGGGTGTCACGCACGCCTCACGCCGCCCCCGCGCTGTGTCCACCCCATGACACCGCGTGGTGGTCACGTGAGGCGTGCGGGGGCGGGGCGGGGCGGGGTGGGGTGGCGTCCTGGTCCGGGGCAACTCCTCGCGCCGCCCCTTCGCCCCACCCCCGTGGGTCGTACCTTTGCTCGGACAGAAGCGAGCCGGGGTAGGCCGGGCCGGGCCGGGGCGGGACGCCCTCTCCCGAGGAGGACCTACCGCGCCGCTTACCACTCGCCGCCGCCCCGCCGCCTCTGCCGTTGAGACCCTTCCCCCCCGGTCCGCCCCGCCTCGCCCCGCCCCGCCCCGCCCCGCCCCGCGCTGTTGCCCGACCTGCTGCCCGACGCGGCAACGTCGCGTCCTTCCCTCCCGGCCCCCGGCCCGGCCTCGCCCAGCCGCTCGCTAAAAGGGTGGCTGGTTCGCCTCGGCTGCCTCTGCTCCGACCCGGCCTCGGCCAGCCGGAGCTGGGGGGCGGCGCGGGGGCGGCGCGGTCTTCCTCGGGTGGTAGAGCACACAGCAAGGCCGCGGACACGTATATTTTTTTATCTCCTTAAACCCCCTACCTTCTCTCTCTCTCTCTCTCACCCATACGTATTCTCTCCCGCTCCCGCTGGTCGTATCGTGGTGTGGTGGTTGCGCTGGGCCTGGCCGGGCCCGGCCCGGCCGCACCTGCATATGGGGCTGTGCCGCAGGGTGGGGCGGGGCGGGGCGGGGCGGGGGCCTGGGGCCGGGCCCCCTGGGAGAGGGAGTGAAGGGGACCCGTACTGTTGTGCGCCGCCTGCGATAAGATAACCAACACCCCTCCGCCGTGTGTGTGTGTGAGAGAGAGAGAGGAGCGACGAGGCAGATTATAGTGAGGGGTGGTGGCAGGTTGGAAGGGGTGGTGGGGGTTGGGGGTAACTACAAAATTACCTGGCACGCCCCTCTTTTTGTTTCATCCCCCCCCCCCCCTCAGTCAGTCCCCAGGGAGAGCGGGCGGTGTGCGGTGCGGTGCGGTATCGCCGGGGCATTCGTGCATGGACAGAGCGTTTAATGCAAGCTGCGGCTTACACGTCGTTTTTCTTCCTTTCCAATTTTATTACGTTTTTCCCTGTCGTTGCACGCTTCTTACCTGACCAAATATATTATCAATTTATTACCTATTTTGAGACATGTTACTGTTACTATGATGCGTAAAACTATAAATTTGTCGTGGTTGTTATTTTATCAGAGCATGCTTTTTATATTTAAAAAAAATCATTAGAATAACTTTAACAGTGCTGCAATGACCGACCCCTGTGATCGCTGCGCCAACACGCCGTGCCATTAGCGCCCCGGTATGGCGCTGCATCCGCAGGCCTATCTAGACTGCTGCACGCCGCGCCCCGCCCCGCCCCGCCCCCCAGCCCCACCCCGCCCCGCCGCGCCGCCACCCCACCCCGCCAGGGAACGCAATATACACATTTGCAGTTGAAAAGGCTTGCGCTGCGAGTGCAGAGGGACTATCTCTGCAAGACGGCCGCGGCGTGGCGCGGCGTGGCCTGCGAGGGGGAGGCCGTACTGGGCCGCACCTGCTTAAAGAGTGACGGTAAAAGATACGGACGGTCGTGATCCTGCTAGAGTGAATAACGCTTTAACTCCTTTCATTTTTTTTTTCTCAGCCAGTTTGTCGGTTCTGTCTGCAGGTGGCGGCCGGGCCGGGATGAGCTCGTAGGGGCGGCGCGGGGCCGGGGAGGGGAGGGGAGGGGAGGGGGTGGAGGGGAGGGGCGCGCAGGGCCCCGCCGTGCCGTGCCGTCCCGCCTAGGCCACGTTGACGCCCTCGCGGGGAGCACTCGGGCACGCCACTCTGGTGAGTACTCTACGAGCCTAGCCTAGGCTAAGGCAGTGTCACTGTTAAAAATCCCGTACCCCATTCCACAGATACTACGGTAAAATCCGTTTTGTTTGATTACGGAACAGCCGTATCTTAAAAATACGGTGTTTTCCGTGACCAATTCCGTAGTTAAGTTTCTTGAAACTTCGAAAAAAGTTAAATTAAAGGCAGTACGGTCATACGTACTACGGACGTCCCGTACCCACTAAAAACGGTCCAGACCTGCTGGTAAAAAATTAAGGGTAAAAACCGTAGAAATTACCGTGGAAATTTGTGGCAGTGGTGCACTGCCAGAAAAGTAGGCAATATAGTTGAGGGGCGGGCGGCCAGCTCATGCAGTTCTGTGTACCGCTGTGTACACTCTGCGTGTATTTTTTGTGTTTTCGTGTGTTTTTCCTTGCATTTTTTTGTGTGTATTTCTGTGTAGTTGGAAGTATTTCGCTGTATTTTTCGTGTATTTTCGAGTATTTTCGAGTTGGCCGGCTAGACGCAGTGCAGTAAAGCCGGACTGCGCCTGCGTGCACGCGCCCGCGCTCTCGTGCTCAGCTCAGGGGTCGCCTGGTACGAAGCGCAGATGCAGCCCGCCATACTCCACCGTGTTTGTGTTACTTATTGCCTACTTTCCTGGCAGTGCTAGGTTTAACCCTCACAAAAGCGCGGGACGGAATCGCGGCCGTATCCCGTTTTACTTTTTGACGCGCCGACGATTCGTAGTTGTTCTTCTCTCTTTTTATTTGCCCCCATGCCGAATTGATGTTTGCGTTTTCACTCAGCTTTGTGGGGCTCCGGCCCGGACCCAGCTTCCGATCGGTGGCAAAAGGGATGACCCACCGCATACCCCCCCCCCCCCCTCCGTTCAATCCCCTACAATCCCCCGTCCCATTCACCGCAAGCCACAGCGATCCCCTCTGGCAGAGTGTTGCAAACAAAGGGGTTGAAATAAGGCAGAAAGAAACGACCATTCACTTGCCCTCCTTTGTGTGTGGCCCAAATGGACCGGCGGGGCGGGGCGGGGTGGGGCCCGGGCCCCCTCCCCGTCCCCCACGCCACTATAAACTGTTTGAACGACTTCGCTATTCAACTTTCGTCTGCTCGTGTCCATCTGCGACTTGTGCTCTGTTGTGGCCGAGCCGAGGCAAGTTTTCGCGTCTGTCTCATTTTGCCTCATCTTCCTTCCTACTCTCCAAATTGTAGCAGCAAGGCTGCTCATTAGCGATGCCTGCACCACCGTCGCTCACCTCCACACCTTTCACCCCCAGAGTGAGCCCCCAGGGCCCCCCTCCACCCCCCCCCCTCTTCCCTCCTCCCCCCATCGCCCTCGCGCTCTCGTTCTATCCTTGTACCCGCAAACGTATTAAGGCCAGACCACCCCGGGAGCCGCACAGCCACGACACGGCCCTGAGAGGAGGATAGAAAAATACGGACAGAGAGAGAGAGAGAGAGAGAGAGAGAGAGAGAGAGAGAGAGAGAGAGAGAGAGAGAGAGAGAGAGAGAGAGAGAGAGGGAACGAAAATGTCGTCTCTGAAGTGGCCTCGGCTCGGCTCGGCCTCGCGGTGAGACACGTGTAAGCCCCCGTGCCGTGCCCCGCTCAGCTCTCGCCTCACCTCGCGATCCCCTCTTCAGTCTGAGCGCCCGCCCCCGCCGCCCCCCGCCCCTCCCGTGGGCTTGACTCGACGGCCTAGGCTGTCCGCCCCCCGGCCTGCAGCACTGCCCTAGCCAGCCACCCCTCGGGGGCAGGGCAGGGCCGACCGGATATTGGATCCCTAACGCAGCTACACTGGGAGTGACGCGCTGGCCCCGCCCCGCCCCGCCCCGCCACACCCTGACGAAAAATGACGCCGCGCCGCGCCGAACATCGCGGGTACACCGTCAAGCACAATACTGACCCAGCTGGAAAAAATATTTCAAAAATAGAAATTTTTGCAAATTTTCCTCATGATTTTTTTTTGACCCGTGTACACAAAGACAAGACTGAGAAGGAAATTTTCGTCAGGCCCCCCGTGCATGGTAAGGCCCATGCATATTATAGCCCCCGGATATATTTTACTCTCAAGGCCGTTTGTCCGTTCGTCTATTTCAACAGCAGGTGGGACGCTTTCGGGGGCCGAGCCGTGCCGAGCCGAAGCGCGGGCCGCTGAGAATGCCGCTGTGCAGGAATTTAATAATAGCCCTGGAGACATCGCGATGTGGCCGTCCCGACCGGCACGCCCCTGTAGCCGCCCCGCCCCGCCCCGCCCCGCCCCGCCCCGCCCGGCACGCCCCACTGCGCGGCGCGCTGCGCCAGCACTTGATTACACTTCGCTAGGTTCATCACTCCTCGTATTTGCGCTAAATCCGGCTCGGGGCGGGGCGGGGCGGGGCGAGGTGGGGCGGGGCGCGGCGGGGCGCGGCGGAGCCGCACATTGGCGGGTGTGGTGGTGTGGTGGGCCAGCACCAGGCCAGCCTGCCAAAACGGTGGGGCCGTGCGCAGCGGGAGGGCAGCGGGCGCCGGGAAAATAAAAAGAAAATATCTTAAAAAGGGGGGGGGGGGGGGGAAGAGCAATCTCCGCCATTACTCATCTTTGTGCCTAGCTGGCATTGGGCTGGGCTGGGCTGGGCGGGCCAATGACGTGATAACACAGCCCTACCAGTGTGTGCGAGGCCTCACTCACTCACTCACTCACTCACTCACTCACTCACTCACTCACTCACTCACTCACTCACTCACTCACTCGTTGCCAGAAAAGTAGGCTGCATCTGATAGTGCCTAACTAGGTATACAACGTCCTAGCACTGATGGCACTGATGCGTGCATTTTGCCTAAACGTTGGGCGCTGCGACGAAACAATGTCAGAGATTTATGTAACCTAAGGGAGCATAAAAAGTCAGCTGGCTCTGTCAGCTCTCCAGTCAGCTGGCTCTGTCAGCTCTCCAGTCAGCTGGCTCTGTCAGCTCTCCAGTCAGCTGGCTCTGTCAGCTCTCCAGTCAGCTGGCTCTGTCAGCTCTCCAGTCAGCCGGGCCCGGGCCTGCGCGCCGCAGCCACGTGCTCTCACGTCATTTGACTGTGGTTAGCCAGCCCTGGCCCAGCCCGCCGCCCCGCCGCGCCCCGCCCCACCCCGCCCACTTCCTACCCCACTACCCCAACCTCCCCCACCCCGCCAGGCCAACGCGTGGAGGGGGCGTTTGGGCGGGGTGGGTGGTGCGAACGAACTCCGCCTGCCCGACCCGGCCCGGTCCGCGTGCTACAGTGCGGCACTCACTGCAGACACCCGCGCCTTTGTGGCCCTCCCCCCCCCTCTCTCTCTCTCTCTCTCTCTCTCTCTCTCTCTCTCTCTCTCTCTCTCTCTCTCTCTCTGTGTCTCTGTCTCTCTCTCTCTCTCTCTCTCTCTCTCTCTCTGTCTCCCTCTCTCCCTCTCTCGCTCTCGCTCACGCTCTCTCCCTCCCCTGCCTCTCCGTCTCTCTCCCCTTCCCCACCACATCTCCTCACCCCCCTCCTGCGCCGTCTTCTCCCATCACAAATCCTTACTTTGTTCTTCCCACTCCGCGCCATTCTCTCTGCGGGGGGCGTTAAGAATGTTCGCGACGCGCATTGGAATCCAAGCGTGCAAATGTCGCACAAATGGTGCACAAATGGTGCACACGTGCACGCCACGTGGCCCTGCAGCACTCCCGACGGATTTTCAGTCCATTTCCTGCAGTCGGTCCTGAGCGCTGGCAGTGTTGGTGGTGCAAGGGCCTGCTAAGCAGAGACAGCCAGTCTGTGGGGACGAGGCGCTCAGCGCTCTCCATCGCTCTCTCGCTGTCTGTTGCGCTAACTGAACGGCACACAAATAGCCTCTCTAGCCTGTCCGTGCAGTTCTCCGCGTGCTCACCGCGGCCCCTCTCCTGACCCCGCCCCGCCCCGCCGCGCCCCGCCCCGCCCCGCACAACTCCGAGCGTGTATTTATAGACTCCATGGCACCGCTCCTAATCATGTCACACGCAGAACGTCGAGGCGTGGTGAGGTGAGGCGGGGCGGGGCGGGGCGGGATCGCGCCCGGCGGGGGCTGGTCACGACCAGCCCGACGCCCTTCGGCCTCCCTGCTTCTTGTTAAAACGGAGACAATCTCCCCGACCGGATAGCCGGGCGGGGCGGGGCGGGGCGGGGCGGGGCGGGGCTGGAATGGCCGGGCTCTGGTTGGGGCCCGGCCGCCCTGATCCCACCGTTTGTGTCTGCACAGCAACACCGCTGGGCGACACGTTCTTGCTCCGCCGGTGGAGGCCCCCCCCCCCCCCCGGCCTGCTCCCGCCCCTATCTTGTATCTCTCGCCCGCCCCGCTGCTCTGCGCCGCCCCGCCCCGCCCGGCAGCCCTCTCTACTGTTCAGTGTGTTTCAGGGGTATTGCGGGTCTGCCTACCCGCCCCAGCCGTAAGGCGCCGTTAGGGTAGGCAGTCCCGCAATACAGATACGTGTTCTATCTGATACGCGGCGGGCAATGCGCGGCACCAGACCCCGGGCTGACGCTGTCGCAGTAGGAGGCGCCTCTGTGTTGAGACCGACGACCTGCTCCTCAGGCCAGGCCGTTCGTTAGTCAGTCTGTTCGTCAGTCAGTCAATCAGTCTGGAAGCGCAAGCTCTGTGCCAGTCACCCTCGACCTCCCTGACTCGCCCTGCCGGCCTAAATATATCAGCCATGCACACAACTGCTGCTGCTGTTCGATGGAAGACGAGGAGGAGGAGGAGGGAGGGGGGAGGGGGGAGGAGGTAGGGGATGTAGGTAGGCTGCATGCAACAGTGCCCCACCCTTCCACCCTTCCACCCTCCTCTCCCTGACCTGATTCTTGTGGAGGAGGCGGTGCGGAACACGGAGGAGGCGGGGTGGCGCGGGGCGGGGCGGGGCGGGGCGGGGCGGGGCAGGGTGGGGAGTTAAGTGACGCCGTATAATTATGCGCAAACAATTCGTGCACAGTCACTTGCAGCGCCCCGCCCCGCCCCGCCCCGCCCCGCCCCGCCCCGCCCTCAGCCTCACCACTCCCGCACGCTGATATCGGCCCCCCGGCCCCGCCCCCGCCCCCGCCCCCTAGCCCACTTACATGAGGCTGTCGTCGCCGCCGCCCCAGTACAGCTACTGCTGCTTTTTGCAAGGAACAACGCCCGCGGCTCTGGCGGCGTGGCGTGGCGTGGCGTGGCGTGGCGTGGCTGGCACTGGCACTGGCACTCTACATCATTCTTTTGTAGTTTTGCTCTGTGCACAACTATGCGTGAAACTGTAACAAAAGCCAGCACGCTTTTCTTTTCGACGAATATTTTTTCGTGCCGTAACTGCTTTCTAAAACTCACCCAGGTAAATTGTAAATCACAAAAAAAAAAAATATTTGATATGATTTATAAGAAAAACCGTTTCTTGAATGTTGTATCAATGAAAACACTTTGCAATACGTTGCAAAG
Source organism: Frankliniella intonsa (assembly GCA_033675135.1). Classification (NCBI taxonomy): domain Eukaryota; kingdom Metazoa; phylum Arthropoda; class Insecta; order Thysanoptera; family Thripidae; genus Frankliniella; species Frankliniella intonsa. The sequence goes on from CM066248.1 coordinate 3,555,261, forward strand.
ACGTAAGTTGACAGGGATGTGACAGTCTGCTGAACAGTTGCAGTCTTTCATTATGCACAACCTCGCCGTAGTGACCTGCGGAGGGGCCGGAGGGGCGGCGCGTGCCGGTGGAGCGGACCTCTTTGACAACCCCGTGCGCCGCGCGTCTCGTCTCGGTGTTCCATCAGCGCGGCTCAGAAACAAGTTGGGGTCAAATAAAAAAAAATGGATCGCCGAAAAAGGCTCTGCAGACTGCGCTGCGCTCTCTCCTCCCCCTTCTCGTCCCTCTTCCTATTTACCGACTGGGCGTTGATGGAAGACTCGCGCGTGACTTTTGGCCAAATCACGTTGGAGACGGAGTGAGTGAGAGGGAGAGAGTGAGAGAGAGAGAGAGAGAGAGAGAGAGAGAGAGAGAGAGAGAGAGGAGGGGGAGAGGGGAGAGGGGGAGGGAGGGAGGAATAGGGGAGGATACTGAGGCATGGAAAGTCGAAAGTGGTCTCCCTTCTCTCTCTCTCTCTCTCTCTCTCTCTCTCTCTCTCTCTCTCTCTCTCTCTCTCTCTCTCTCTCTCTCTCTCTCTCTCTCTCTCTCTCTCTCGCTCTCGCTCTCTCTCGCTCTCTCTCGCTCCCTCTCTCTCTCCCTCCCTCTCTAGACCCCGTCCTCGCGGCAAGCGGAGGGGGTGGTGGTCCTATTGATTCGAAAAAGCGGCACGCAGAGCAGGCGAGGGGGTGGGTGGGGTTGTGCCAAGTTAGGGATGGCCGTAACGGGGTTGGGGGTGTGGCGGAGGGGTGCCTGGGGGGGGGGGGGAGCGGGTGCACCGGCGCGGGTGAGGTAGGCTCTGACGCGCCCTCGGACATGGGCCGGGCCGGGCCAGGCCGGACCGGCGCGGTTAGGTCGTCGTTAAGGCGCCATTGACTGACTCGGAGGATCGCTGCCTTGTCCTTGTCGCACTCATGGAGGTGTCCGGGCGGCGCCCAGCCTATGGACGTCAGCAGACACCAGGCAGGCTCCTTATCGCAGGCTGCCGTCCCTTGGAGAGAGGGGGAGGGCAATAGCACTTGCCTCTGAAATTGTTTGTGCACCTCGCAAGTCATGTAATTTTTAAAAAATCCAAAAATTCAGAAAAATGGGGAAATTTTTGCGGGGGAAACCCAGAGAAATTCAGGTAAAGACAAAACAGAAACTGCGAAAATTTTAAAAATAATAATTCACGACTTGTGTACACCAAAAATCAGAAGTGTTGTCCCCTCGAGGTTGCGGGAGGCGGAGGAGGGCCTGAAAAAGTGCGATGGGGTAGGGGGTGTGGCAGAGGGAGAGGGAGAGGGGGAGGGAGGGAGGGAGGGAGAGAGAGAGGGAGAGGGAGAGAGAGAAGGAGAGAGAGAGAGAGAGAGAGAGAGAGAGAGAGAGAGAGAGAGGGAGGAGAGAGAGAGAGAGAGAGAGAGAGAGAGAGAGAGAGAGAGAGAGAGAGGAGGGGGGACGGTGGGAGAATGAAATAGGGCTGCCCGATGGATTGTGCTCGACGGCACTGGCACTGGGGACGGTGCCAAGACGCAACGGATTGTGCTCCAGCCGGGGCTCCGGGTCCCCCGGGTCCTCCGGGCCTTCTGCTTCTGGAGAGGCTTCGCCGCTCCGCGGAGCCGGAGAATAGACCGCCAAGAGATCAGACAATTATCACGGCTGCAAAACTGAATCTCAGGGATAAGAATGCCTCCCTCCTCTGTGCGATAGGCAGGGCAGCTCTCTTCTTTGCACCCGAGATGCTTTGGAAGCTAGCGCGCCACATTCCTTAGAAGGCGCACTCGTCGTAATGAGAGCCGTGTCCGTCTTGCTGTTCCAGGATTACCAGCAGCGGTCCAGGGTGCGCGTGGACGCCTCCGACGCATGGAGTGCGAATGTGACCCACACCGATAACACCACCCCACATGTGAGTGAGTATGAGAGAGTGCTCCCAAGTACCGCAACACGCGCAAACCTATCCGAGCACATTCCGAACGTCGGCTACCGCATAACTAAACGAAATCTCTCTAACCCTTGCCTTACACATTAAGGTTGTAAATTTGCCATTTTTTTCGTTCTGTTTTTTTCCCCCGCAGTGCTGTCAGTATGATGTAAGGCCGCTAGTTACTGGCGATAAAGATATGCCGACCCCTGCGGCCCCACCCCCTATCGCGCCCCTCGACGCCCCCCCCCCCCCCCTCCCCCGGCCCATCGCTCCGATGCCTCCGCAAGCGTTCTGCGCCATTGCCTTCTAATTGAACAGCTGTCAGAAACAGAGCTACCGAGCTCCATGTGCGCGCGTATGTGTGTATGTGTGCGCGCGCTTTAGAGAGGACAGAGATATAGGGAGAGAGGCGGGCGACAGGGTTTGAGAGACAGAAAGAGTGCGGGCTGAGCCGGGCCGGGACAAAATGCCTGCGGGTGTATATATATATATACATACCACTCGAGGTATCATGTTGGTTTGGGCCGGAATAGCGCCGTGACGCGACTCAAGTCTGTTACATTTCCACGCTACGCTACGCCACGCCGCACCCGCCCCGCCCCGCCCGAGGTATAAAAGCAAAGCAGCTGTCGTAACTTAGCGTCCGGAATGGAACCTCAAAACTCCGAGGAAACACGAGGCTTGCACAGCGGAGCGGAGCGGCAGGCAGGCGAGCCTGGGAGAGGGCTGGTGGCGGGGGCGGGGGTGGCCCACCCCTTGGCTGTCTCGGTGCCCCTTCCCCCGCCCCCACCCCCTGAACTACTGGGGGCTTCGCTGAGCCCGCCCCGCCCCGCCGAGACGAGACAGGGCTCTCCCTGCTCCCTCCACAGACGGGCTGGGGCTGGGCTTGGCTGCTGTCTCGCTCCCCTGCTCCCCACCCTTGTCTATGGGGGCTGGGGTTGAATCAGACAATATGAGCAATGCTGGCCTGAGTCATTTCATGTCTGGGCCCTGGAGCCCGCCCCCCGCCCCGCCCCCGCCCCGCCCCCGCCCTCCGGGGCCGCCTCCGCAGTGGCTCCCTCCCCCGGGCGGGCTCAGCGGGGGCTGCAGTCAGCACGGCCCGATAAGTCTGCGCTGCGCGCGGAGCTGACACCGCTGACACCGCTGACGGAGAGCGCTTGGTGTGTTGCAGGTGAATGCAGAGAGCCAGGCACCGCCGCGCGGGCCGCTCCCCGCCTCCACCCTGGACTCCATCCTCAAGGTAAGCAGCCCTGGCATTGCCTGGTCTGGCATGTCTCGCAGTGCACGGCCTGACCTGACCTGACCTGACATGTAGCACCAGACTGACTGACTCGACTCGCCCACCTGTTGACTCCGAGGGCTTTACTACCCTTTCTTTTTTTATTTCTTTTGATTGCGAGATAGCCGGCTGGTCTTTGGGGCCCGGGCTGCGGGCGCGCACGCCGTGCTCGGGCCCAAAGGCAAAAGGCGTTAGAGGGTGCTAACCCGCTATGCTCCCTGCCCGGCCCGGCCCGGCCCGGCTCCGTCTGTGACCGACACTCTTGACACCTCTACTAGACTCTATGATTTTTTTTTCTTTTGCTCCGCAGCAAATGCGCGAGGCCGAGGAGCGGCGCAAAGACCTTGAACGCCAGCACGCCGAAACCTTGCGACAACTTCGCCTGAAGCAGTCCGAAGTCCAGAACCCCGATGCCGCCCTGTCCTCTGCGAGCTATGGCCAGCCTGCCGGCGGCGGGGGCGGGGGTCACGGGATGGGGGGCGGACTGGGCGGGGCGGGCCCAGGCTCCGCCGGCACCGTGCCCATGTCGGGGAGCCTGTCCGGGGCCGCGCCCGCGCCCGCGCCCGCACCTGCGGACAGGGGCTCTGCCATGGAGACCATCGAAGCCCTGCAGGTGGGTGCAGCCAGTGCAGCTGTGGCCCGTATTTACCTGAATTTTTATTTCCTGTGACAAGTCTAACACTGTCTCCTGGCTTTCAGTCTAAGATCCGGGAGCTGGAGAAGAAGACCGAGCTCCAGAACGTCCGGCACGAGGAGCTGCTCCTGGAGATGGCATCCATCAAGCGTTCCTCTGGGCCCGCGGGGGCCGGGGCGGGGCCCGGGGCGGGGGCGGCGGGGGCCGGTGGCGCGATAGGCGCCCCGGCCGGGGCGTCGGGGTCCGGGCCGCCGGGAGCGTCCGCTGCGGGCAGCGGCTGCAGCTCCGCCGGCCTCTCGGACCCCAACAAGGGCCTCGGCCTTGACTACCGCTCCTACCTCGGCGACTCGGCCTCCACCTGCTCGTCGCCCGCCACCGGTAGGGAATGACAACCGAAGGATTTGTTTGTGGTTTTGGATTTTCTATTATCTTTTACGAAAATCGGGAGAACAAGTTTCGGGAGGATACGTTTATTCTTATGTCGAGTAAGAGTTGTGACAGCAAGAGGCCAGACCGGGCTCTGCCCCATGGGATTCAAGGTGGTGCACTGCACACAGGCTTGTCAAGTTTGCAGTAAGACAGACATGCACGATTTTGATGAGCGATTTCGGGCTTGAAGCAAATTTAGAAAAAGTGCACAATTTGCTTCCGGTGAAATGGGTTGGCCATCAGCTTAAGTAGTAAGTCCGGTCGAGGAAGTTTGCATCAAACGCAGTTGATATTTTCTTGCATGGATTTGACTTCGACAAATGTTGTGCACTGTTTTTCTATCTGGTTCAGCTTCCTTACTATAATTCCCATTTTATCCAGGGCAGTGAATGTGTGTGTGACCACATCGCTTTAAAAGTGAAAATTCCGAAAAAAAAAAAAATTGTACGCAATGTAGTTAGTGTCGCTGACAAAAGATAATATTTTTGTCTTTGGTATTACGGTCATCGAACACTAAATCATTCATAACCCACTTCTTGCCAAAGGACGCAAGACGTGGCGCCAAAACTCTGGCTTTCCCACTTTATTTTCATTTTTTTTTTGCTTCCTTGAGAAGATTTGTTGTAATTTCAAGCTTAAATTGAACGGTAGAGGTTTCTTAGTACACCTGGCATATTGGGAACTCGAGGCCCTTGGCTGTAGTCAGTTTGATGGCCGTGACTTGCTTGGTCTGAATGCTTTATCCGCCTTGTCACTCGAGCTTCTGGCACTGCTTTGGCACCTGCTCAGGTTTTGTGCCGTACGGCGGGAGCCGCCAGCACGTCAGCCACCTCCCCTTGGGGCAGAGCCTGGCCCACCAGGGCCTCGCCCACCACGGGCAAGGCCAGCACGGCCACCTCCAGGGCCAGCACCAGGGCCAGCACCAGGGCCATCACCATGGCCACCACGGCTCAGGCATGTACACCCGGCCCACAGATCTGACGACCAGGCCACACTCGCCGCCCTCGGCCTCGGCCAACGCGACCTCCAGCACGGGCGCCAAGGCGCCGGCGTCCAGCGTCGAGATCGACCGCATCATGGCCAAGATAGAGCAGGACAACCGCATCCTGGCGGAGCTGGACAAGACGAGATCGACCATCGGTGAGCGTTGCCTCGGCCTCGGCCTCGGCCGGCAGGACCCGAGGGACTACTGTAGTAGTGAGTAGCAAGCACGACTGGACTTCCCCCGGCCCGACCCGCTACGGCCCGCCCCCGGCCGTGCCCGCTGACGCTCGCGCCCGCGCCCTGCCCTGCCCTGCGGCGGGGAGGGATGATGTTAGCGCCCAGCCCTACCCGCACTGCGTGCTGGCTGGACACGGCCGGGCGCCCAGCCGGGGCCGCCCCGCCCCGCCCCGCCCCGCCCCGGGGTGCATATCCCACATCGATCTGAAAGAATTCGACCCTTCCACCTCTCCGCTCTCAAACTGGATCGGCCGATGAGGCGGTCTGTGTAAAATCGGGAGTCCGCGCGGACTGCTTTTTTGTTTGTTTTATTTTCACCCACGTTTTCTTTTTTGTCAGTCGGTGAGTTAAGCCCTAAGTAGAGCGCTCTGCTAGCAGTCTGGTCTGGTCTCTGTTGTTGGAGCAGGCGGGCGCCACCCGGGCGGAGGCAGGCAGTCTGCCAGGGCCGAGGCCAGGGCCGAGGCCAGGGCCAGGGCGGTGGAGGTGTCCATCACGCCGGCCTCCTCGCCCTCCCCGCCGCCCGCCCCCCGCGGCTCGCGCGCGCGCTCCCGCTCCGCCCCCAGGCCCCGCACGGGGTCGCGCCCCCAGCAGCTCGCGGCCAACTACCTGACCGTCCCACGAGGCCCACGCCACTCACACGGTCACCATGGCCACGGCCACCAAGGCCACGGCCACCAAGGCCACGGCCACCAAGGCCACGGCCACCATGGCCACGGCCACCATGGCCACGGCCACCACAGCCACGGCCACGGCCACAGCCGCGCCCTCGAGCGGAGTAAGTCCCGCCCAGCGCCGTGCCCGCGAGTTCTTGGGATTGTCCATACCAGCGCGGGGGGGCCGGCCGACCGGTACGCCATGCACTATCAAAGATAATACAAAATGTTCTGGAATATCGCTCACTTGCATGTGAGTGATTTTTTTCCACACGTTTGTAGGTGTGTGAATGCTCATTCGTGCACTTGCAAACCATAGCCATTCCCGCATGTAAAAGTGTGGGAATAACTTGTCGCGCACCTACAAGTGTCTGAATAAATTTACTCACCTGTAAGTGGGCGATATTCGTATACATTTGGATTTCAAGTGCGGGAGTGGGAAGTGCTTCATAATACTTTTCATCCTGTGAAATACGGACAAATGTCTTTACGAAAAAAAGAAAAAAAATATGTTGGAAACATTAAAAACTTCTGAACGAGGCTGGCGTACCCGTGGCCCGGTCCGTGTTGCGAGACCCGCGTGGCCGTTGGCTCCTCCCTCGACAAATCCCTGGCCGTTGACTTGCGCTCCTCTATACATCGTGACTGTTTTCATTTTTTATTTTAATAATTTTAAATGGGTTGGAGCGAGCAATGAACCGTGACCGAGGGACTCCTCGTTGACTTGGTGGGACGATCCCAAGACCCGGGCCGATCAGCTACAAATCACACTACTTTACTATTTGTGGCTCTGCGCGTAGTCTGCTTGCCCACCACATGTAACACAGGCACAAACCAGAAAAAAAAATCCATAATATTTTGAGGGAAAAAACAAAATGTGATAGTTTTACAAATATAACGTAAATTATCATTAAATGCTACAAAGTGTCTCAGTGAGGGGTGCATGTTTCTGACGCATGGCAACAGGCTCTGTCAATGTGCATGCCACAGGAGTCGGTGCCTTTGTTACCACTGTAATTAGTATTATCATGTCCAGGGAAGCCTCTTTAAATTTGCATGCGTACAGCAATATTTTCAAGACTAAATGCCGTTCAGGTTTATCTTGTGCCTCAAGGATCAAGTTCTCCTTTCTTGTATGGGAGTGCTTTCAACAAAGCACTATCGATGGTCGTAGAACAGCGGCTAAAATCATGATAAAAAGAGGATTTTCTGGTTGTACACCCTGACACACTTTGGCCTAAAACTGAACCCAAAGTACCCAAACCAGAAGCTTGCGTAGATGCCAATATTTTTTGTCCATGGAGTCAAATTAGTGCTCATCCACCACCATCATTATTCGTCATAGTTTCATGTAGATTTTGAAATCGAAAGTAGAGAGTCTCACGACACTATCATCCTTCATTTAAGAAAAGTCTTCGTTAGCACACAACCTTGTCTGTACACTCACTCAACCCGACACTGCATCCGCCATTCGATCCCTCCGTCACCTGAACTGCCCGCCCGGAAACCGCCTGCCCCGCAACGATGACTAAAATTGCTTGACCTTTCGTCAAGAACTTGCGGCAGAGACTGCTATCAGACCCCGTCAAATGAATGGGGAACCCAAATGTAGGTAGGAAACAAGTTTACCAAGACGTTCGGGCAAAACGAAATTTCGGAATAATGTTGCATATGCGACTTTCAAAAATTTGTGGATGGTAGTTAAGTTTTATTTTATTTTACTTTTTATTAAGACGTCAAACCGACAAAGGGTATTATCCTTTTAAAAAATACCAGTAGTCGTTTTCATTGGTTGTCTGCTCTCGGAGTAAATTTAATGAAGGAATGACTTTAGTTAGACGCAGAGCGCTGCCTTGCGGGCAAGAGTACGTTCTAGTGGTATTCATTTAGAAGCTCATGAGGGGTGCGCGCCGTAGCATAACAAACATCCAAGCTCACCATGCTTTGTGAAAATTAAAACGCTCCTAGAACGAATAGCGAACCTAGATATTATTTGACGGGGCGACGACGATCGTATCGCTTTGAAACGGGACGGGGCACGGACGGGTAGGACGCTAAGGGGCCTGGCCTGGCCTGTCCCACTGTGCGGCACCTGTCCTGCCCCTGCACGCGACCCCTGCACGCGCGTGGCCACTGCACGTGGGGCCACGTGGCCACAGTACCTCTGGCCCCGGGCCTCGCTCACGTCCTCGTGGCGTCCTCGTGCGCTGTGCAGGCACCGCGGTGGACTCGACGCGGCACCAGACCATCTCGGACGCGCTGGGTCTCCACTCGCACCCCACCGTCAGCACGCTGCCCCTGACCGGCCTCTCCTCCGGCCTCGGGACCACGCTGCCCCTCGGGATGGCGCAGGTGAGTGAGTCAGCTGTCCGCATAGCTGCACGCGTTCAGTGTACCGGGTGTTTCCTTGAATGCGTAACAGTGTTGCGGGCTTGCCTACCCCGTTCGCCCGTAAGGCACCATCGCCCCTGCAGCGCTGGAGAGTATGCAATCCCGCAACACTGTTACGCATTCAAAGAAACACCCGGTACAAGTGCCGTTTTCCATGCAGTTTTTAAAATTATTGTGTGTGATTTTTTAAAAATGTTTTTTCAATTTTTTTAAAACTTGGTTTATTAAAATTGTTTAAATTTTCCAAAATTGCATGGCGTTCAAAAATTTCGGAGTTGGTAAATACCCCCCGATGACATTGCTGGAATGTGTATGGTTCGCAGCCGAGCTCGCTGGTGCAGCCGATGGGGAGCTACCTGCCCGGGCTGGGCCTGGGCCGCGCGCTGCCGGGGCTGGGGGGCGCCGGCGCCACCCACCAGGCCAGGATGATGCCGCAGATACCCGGCATCCCGTCCATAGTCACAACTCAGTACGACGTCGACAGAGGTACGGCATCGCTTTCAGAAACATTTTTATAGCAGAAGGTTTTTCTTAATATTTTTTTTCTGAACGCAGTTTTTGCATTAAACATTTTTAATATTTATTGGTCCGGTCCTTTTCGCAGGCATCATACCGGGACTAGACGCACAACACCTCCTGGGCGGCGGCAGCGCGCAGGGCAAGGTCGACATGCTGGACATACCGGGCAAAGGCCGGTGTTACGTGTACATCGCGAGGTGAGTGAGTGAGCCTCGTCTCAAAATAAAATCTTTCATCACGGTAGTTAGTAAGGGCGAGCGCGAGAGTCTTTTTTTTTTTTTCTTAACCGAAATTTCTCTTTGCATCCAGATACTCGTACGACCCGTTCCAGCAGTCCCCCAACGACAACCCGGAGGCCGAGCTGACGGTGAACGCGGGCGAGTACCTGCTCGTGTGGGGCACGATGGACGAGGTAGGCGACGTGACGATGACCGGACGCGCGGCCAGGCCCTGGGGCGCTGTGGTAACCGTTGCCCGTTTCCAGGACGGCTTCTTCGACGGCGAGCTGCTGGACGGCCGGCGCGGCCTCGTGCCGAGCAACTTCGTGCAGAAGCTCGTCGGGGACGACCTCCTCGAGTTCCACCAGAGCGTGGTCCTCGGACTGCGCGACTGCGACGACTGCGCGTCGACCACTCTTCCGCAAGACCTGGATTTTTCCATGGGCCATGAGTACTTCGGTGAGTACTGTTGTGCGGGTTGTGCGGGGCCTTGGGGTGGGCGTGAGGGACAGGTCCACGGCCCTGCAGGGCCTGGCCTGCAGGCCTGCAGGCCTGCAGGGCGCGCTCGCATCGCGCTGCGCTTTGCGCCCCGCACCCCTACAGCGGGTCGCCTAGCACACGCGCTATCCCGGATAGATACAGTTATGGCTGCTGGCCGCGGGAGTACTTACACCCGTCACAGTATCACACGCGCAGTGGAAATTCTGTATGGCACTCCGCCTGCTAGAACAGTGTTAGACTTGTTACTTTTGCATTTGGTTTCACCGATTGCGAGGAGTACAGTTCGCACCTGATAGACGGTAGACAGCTATGTAGTCGTGCTAAGCCCTGAGCGCGGTCGCACGGCGTCCGAACAGCTGACAACAACTCTGTCTAGTGCTCACAAGCTTGAGGTAATATCATGGTATGGCTTCCTCCAGTCCCAGCCCAGTACCTGTAACTGCCGTGCGCATAGGTAGTGTGCTGTGCAGGTGACGGCTAGGAGTTGGACCCGTATCGTATCGCCTGTCCTAGGCTTATTTTCACGAGTGCTCCCGTGTAACGCACACTCTGCAAGTGTCTCAAACTATTTGGCGCCAATGTTGCCCTTGCGCCGTGCATGACTCGCCCTCCCAGAGCCAACCGTAGGGTGTTTCCAAGACACTTAGAATTTCCTCTCCAACACTACTCCCTCTTCTCTCTGCGTAACTTCTCTTTACTTCCCTGTCGACTGCTGTGTGGCCAATTTCCCCGCTCGCCGTAAAGCTACACGCCTCTCCCCTCCCATCCGCATGGGAAAAAATTAAAACTCCCCTTTATTTCTCTCTTTTTATCTCTCTATATCTGTCTCTTTCTCTCTGTCAAAGACCAAGTGTTGTGCGCAAAATGATCTGATGGTGTGTGTGCTCCTCCCCTCCAGCCGGGCCGGTGCCGGGCCGGGCGGGCCCCGGGCGTGGCCCCAGCCCCAGCCCCAGGCCCAGCCCCCGGCCCAGCCCCCGGTGGGGGCCCCGGCCGGGCCCCTAGGCCCCAGGGGCGTGCGTACGCGTGAGGGGCCGGGCCGGGCCGGGCCTGGCCGGGCTGGCGCGGGGAGGCGAGGCGAGGCGAGGCGAGGCAGGCCGGGAGAGTCCTCTGACGGGAGCTTGTTTTGTTGTGTTTGGGGCACGCCTCTCTCCGCGCCCCGCCCCGCCCCGCCCCGCCGCCCCCTCGCGCCCTCTCCTCTGTCGGCTGTGTGTTTTGGAGGAAGGCGGGCGACGCTCCCGCCCGAGGAACAGGGACAGAGGCCGGGACCCCCGGGACCTCCGGGACCGCAAGCGCTCGTCCAGGACTCCGGGCCGAGGCCAGCAGGGCCAGGCCGCCGCCCCGGCCGCGGCCGCGGCCACGGCCGCCCAGCCCCGCAGCGCCAGGTCCTTGTCGCGTTCGTTGTCCCGCTCCCGGTCCAGGTCGCGGTCCCGGCCCAGGAAACGTACGTGCAAAGTGATGTGCACCCCGTAGTAGAGCGTAGCGCCTACCCCGCCCCGCCCCGCCCCGCCCCGCCTCCCCCGCCAGTCCCCTCCCCCGGCCCGCCCCGCCCCGCCCCGGCCCCGTCTGCATTGCGCAGCGCAGCAGTGGTGCCAAGCCAGCAGTATAAATTCATAATGATGGGGGACATTTCTCCCCTCTTGTGCGACTTTTCCTCCGCACCACGTTAAGTTGGGGAAGAGCACTCGGAGCACTGGGATTTTGGGTGATGAGCGACAACGGCGGGCGCGGGTGTAGCAATGTCACCGTCTGCTCCAGTTTTCAGTAGGGGGTAACGTGAATATTTTACTCTAATGTCAAAATTGACATCGTGTACGATACGCCACTTTAATTCTTATATTTTTCGAATGCGGCTTGGCAGCACTCGGTCATCAGAGAGGGCGAATTGTGATCGGTTGTGATGTTTTATTTCTTTTTCATAACCATTCCAAGGGTGCGATTGATGCATTTTTGGATATGTTATTAATATATTTTTTTTCTATTTTTGTTGAAGTGGGTACCAGCGATCAGTTTGGTGATGTTGTTGTAACAAATTTCTCAGTCTCGCAGTTCGCTCCCTCTGGCCCTCACCAAACGTTTTAGCGCCCATTTTCTACGTGTTGCTATATATGTGGCAGATTACAGTTCGTGATAGCCCTTAGATATATGTTTTCAGTAACTTTTAGAAAACGTGTACCTTTGTAAATTGTCGTTCCAATCCATATCCAACTGTTTCTTGATTTATTGCCTGTATTTAGCTAATGTATGTTGTACATATCGATTTTTGGTGTTGAGCATGGCAGACGGCTATGGGACTGTCCTCAAAACAGCTGAATACTCAGGGTATTGCCGATAAAAATACAAACATCTGAAAACAAGTCTGAGGGCTACTTATTACAATATCACGACACGCGCATTCGAGTCAAATCCCGGCGCTATGCAAGTTCGCCGCTCTGCAACACACAATGTGACCAGCCAATGGACAGTCGATTACTAAGTGTTACGCATTTGTAATAGAAAGTATAGTAAGAGTCGACTTCCCCTCGCGAGCTAGTCGCGCGAGGCGGAGCCGACGCGTAGCGGTGTCAGTGGCGCTTCTCTGTAGCGATCAGATTAGCTATAGAGTAGGTGATCAGTGGCTCAGGTTGAGGTTGAGACACGTATTCGGTAGTGTATACCCTTATGCATGTACCGAACGCTGCATAACTCCGACGCTATGTGTTTTAAATTCTCATAGTCCTGTGTTCTCATAGGTTTAATGAGAATTTGAATTTTATATGTGATACAATGAATGACGTTCTATTAAGATTTGTTTCACCAGGCTCATTAGTCTTTCTACTGTCATCAGCCAACTTTTTTGTCAACAGATGAGAGCATGTACGGAAAGCGCGACTATACGTACATGGACTTTGACGAAATGATGGACGACGAGGATGAAGATCCGATGGGTGAAGGACCAGGTGCGTTTCATTTTTATGTTCGGGGTTTTCACGGTTAGAATGAATTGAAATCTGTTGACAATTCCAAAATTCGAAATTCGCGAAAAAAAAAATGCATGATGACGTTTGCATGACTTCTCTCTCATTTTCGAATGGGGTGGCACCCGTGAAAAATTAGGGCATGCCACGACCACATATATCAGAACAAACAGATACGTTTCTCCATCATACCATTTCACGGCACAATATCTGTCAAGTATCTGCTAAAATTGTGAAACACTCCACACTAGTTCACCGACATTTTTATGGCGTCTTTGGTGGTTTTCGGCTAGTATTTTTCCTATATCGTTGAAAAGACGATTTTTTTCTACCTTTTCTGAGCATGCCTGTTTTCAGTTAACAAACAAGTGGAACTGTTTGTTTCTCCTTACACATTTTCATACCTGCCTGCTCTTACTTATTTTTCGTCCCTCTTTTTCTCTCCCTCTTCCACCCGAGTAGTGACCCTTCAGCACTTCCACCAAGCATTATTGATATTGCAATTGATATATTTTTGAGTATAAAGACACCCCCTTTTCTTTGAGCACTTTTCCAGACCTAGGCACCGAGTTTATTGTATTTTTGATCTAATCCTAGAGGAAGATGCATGCCCTCTTTCTCTCGAAATGTTTTGAAATTTTGTGTCTCGGGGCTCTTGGTACTTTTGTCCCACCTGTCGCGCCGATGAGGTCGGGCTCCGTAGCAGGCCGGTAGAGGGTGGCGGCGGCACGGGCACGGGACGGGCACGCTGGCAGAGCAAGCGTAGCAGCTCCATAACTTAACGTGGCCTGGCCCTGCGGCCAATGGCAGAGCACGCCGGTAGCCGCCATTCAGGAGCCACTCCTAGAGTACAGACACGTAGTGGGTAAATCAAATACCAGCCTGAGAATGGTGTCATTTACAATGCTGTTTAAATGATTAATACTCACTGGACTGACTTAGAAACATCATCGATCGAAAGCACCCCTTCGATCTGGCCACTCTCATACGGAAGGAATGCTGACGGTATCCGCACTCTCACTCTCTGTCTCTCCCACTCTGTCTTAAATGTCCTCGTCTTTCCGCATCTTCATCTCGGCCCACCAAAAACATAGTCTTTACAAAACCTCTTTTTTTTCTGTTTTCGTTTTTACATTAACAAATACTACACTTGTCAACCGAATTGATGACTTACCGAGTTGCTACCCCTTTCTTCTAAATTGAAATAAAATGTGGATAAGGTTGAGGTCGTACTGTTGTCTGAGCTGCGCTTGCCCCGCCTTGTGCTTGCCACCCTGTTCCGGCCTGCCCGCGCCGCGCCGCGCCGCGCCGTGCCGCCCTGCCCGGCCTGCCCCCGGCCCGCGCCCACGGTCACACAGACCTGTTCTTCTCGGTGCTAGTGCCGGCACCGAAGCAGCTGACACTGGAGCGTCAGCTCAACAAGAGCGTGCTCATCGGATGGAACCACCCGGACAACTGCCCACCCGGCGCCATCGACTCGTACCTCTTGTACGTGGACGGGGTGCTCAAGGCCACTGTGAAAGCCACGGAGAGGACGCGGGCGCTCGTCGAGGGCGTCGACTCCAACCGGGTGAGCGCCGCGCCAGCCGCCCTGTCGAGTAGATTAGCGAGTCTCGGAACGGTGACTTATCCCTTTTTTTTTTTGTCGTCCGCAGCCGCACCGCATCTCTGTGCGGTCCATCACGCCGAACCGGAGGACGTCGCGGGACGCGGCGTGCACCATGGTGATCGGCAAGGACCTGCCCCTGGGGCCGACCAGGGTCAAGGCGTCGCACGTCACCTCCACGTCGGCCGTCATATCCTGGCTGCCCGCCAACTCCAACCACCAGCACGTGGTGTGCGTCAACAACGTGGAGCTGCGGACGGTGAAGCCGGGCGTTTACCGCCACACCATCACGGGTAGGTGTCACCCGTGACGTGACGTCACCCGTGACGTGACGTCACCCGTGACGTGACGTCACCCGTCACGGACACGAAGCTCAGCGTCTCACCGGCGCGCGGCGTCCTCTCTACCGCAGGTCTCGCCCCGGACACGGTCTACCGGGTGACGGTGCGCGCCAAGAACATCCGGGCGCCGCACTTCGACGAGAAGCATAACCTGCCGATGGAGAGGTACTCGTGTCACATCGACTTCGTCACTCTGCCCAAAGGTGCGTGGCCAAGCCCCCATGCTAGTACGTTGCAGTCCCGCTCCCGGTCCTGTACATACCCTACCCATACGCACGGGGGTCGTCAGTGCAGGATGGTAATCTGAAGAATGTTTACGACTCCCTTGTGGCTGTAGGTTCGTTGCCATCTCAGTACCGTGCCATTGTGACTGGCGACTGTGTCTGGGAGTAAAATAACTGCAGTTTATAAAACAAATCCCTTTCTATAGTTAGTATAATTTTCTCGTTACTAAAAATCCCAGGTAGTTGAGTGTTTGTGAACCCTTGGAAACTGCTTGACAGAGGCGCTGCTCTTTCAATGTCATTGGGTGTCTGCAATCTGTTTTGTAAAAGAAAGCAGAAAGAAGAATTCAGTTATTTCATGAGATGCACTGAAAAATTTTAACAGGAAAGATTCAGCCAGAAGTTTAACGGAAGGGAAAATAGTACTATAGTTTGTGTGTTGCTTTTAGCCTAGTGCAGTTAAGCAGTTCCTGCTGCCTAACAATGCTTTTCTCAAATCAAAGAAACTTGAAAGCCACATAATTTAAATATGCAAATCGGCAGCAGAGTGTACAGGGGCTTTTTGTTTTGTTTTCCAAAATCGCATGATTGAACTTTGAGAAATGCATTGCAGGCTGTTCATTACAGCATTTTAATTTGATGTCTCTCTTTCTTGTTTTGTCCTGCCTGCATGGGATATCGATAATGTACAAAATTGAACGGTCAAAAATCAGGCTGCAAAGGTGATGTCACTTTTCATTTCCTTAAACCTTATTTTCTTTTGCTTTTTTGTTTGCTATGCACAATTATTCAAATCCATTCTTGATCTCTAATGCATGACCAGTAAACTTTCTCATAAAATATTCCTTTTTAAAGTGGTATTGTAACTATTAAAAAGTTTTTTTTTCCACGGCCGTAAAAATACACTTTAGGATTGCAGCTCTGAGCACACCATGTGAATTATTTGAATCATGCATGTGCAACATTTTTCAACATGACACAATGTACAAGGACTGCAAGCTTACTTATAGATTTTTAAGAAGCCTTTGTAATCTTATTACAACATTTCCTTTCTAAACAAATAGATAGTTTGCTTTTCTGATTGTCAATGAAATTTCTTTAATAGCCGGCATGGCTTGTTTACCGCCCTCACTTCATTTTCAGAATAGGCATAATTTATTTCCTAGCATCAGACCAGTTGTTTATTTTCAAAATACTTGACCCTAAAAGCCATCCACTAATTCTAGTTTGGGAGTACGTGTTTGCACACTTATAGCTGTATAGGTGGCGCTAGAACTTGAGATCTGCACGGCATTGTATTTATTCAAGAACAATGAATATGAGGTCTTAGGGTAGTATGACCTTAAATAAGCAGTCTCTGTCAAGCACCTAAATCATCTAAGCAAGAAGTCTCCAGCATGTTGCATTCTCTAGACCCAGCATAAAACAATTCTCACCAAATAGTTATTTTTAAGAGATTCAATTTTGACGTTGAATATAATAATATAATAATGTATGTTTGATTTTTAAAATAATTGGAACTATGCTGGTTAAATTAATCAAAAGCTATTGTAGATATATATTTACGCATCCAAGTTCCACTATTCTTTACTTTTTTTTTAATTTTCAAAATTACAGAATTTACATACTCAGAGGTAGACATTTGAATACTCACAATTACCTACATAATCTCCATATCATCATGCTTTTACTGTACTTTTTCTTGGTAGTAAGATTTCATTTCAAAACTCGCCTTGTTTACATAAAGATTTAGAGCCGGTTCTTTTTCTCTTTCCTCTCTGCTCTTTTCAAAGTCGAGTGTTTGAGCTTTGTAAACCCTAACTCACTGGCGTTTTGTTCCCTCGACTTCGTCATTCTTTGAGTGTTTTGCGAGTGCGTGTGATTCTCTCTGCTTCCACCAAAACTTATTTTTTTTTGTCCTTTTGAAACCCGAGCGATGGCTGGGCCTTCCCCGACAGACAAACGCCGCCGCCCTGTCAGCGCCTGCAGCCCAGGCAGGCGTCGGGGTGCCTCGCCTCCCCCTCCCGTCACTCGCTCCCCACTCCTGCCCGTGTCTAACCCTGCGCGCTCTGCCCGACCTAGGTCTGCCGGACCCTCCCGCCGAGATACAGGTGGAGCCCGGCCCCCAGGACGGGACGCTCCTCGTCACGTGGCTGCCCGTCACGGCCAACGTCACGGCCAGCAGCACCAACGTGACGGGCTACGCCGTGTACGCTGACGGCAAGAAGGTCACCGACGTCGACAGTCCCACGGGTAAGCAGGGCAGCCGGGCCGGGCCGCCCGGCGGACGCGCGCGCCCGGCGGGCCTGCCTACGCAGCGGTCCGCAGGCGCTCAGGCTCACGCTCAGGCGCACGCTCACGCCCCGCTCTCCCGCAGGCGACCACGCGCTCATCGACATCGGCAAGCTGCTGGGGCTGAACCCGCGCCAGGTGACGGTGCGGACCAAGTCGAGGGACGCGCAGTCGGCGGACTCGGCGCCCACGCCCATCCCGACGTCCATCCTCCGCGGCAAGGGTCACGGCCACAAGGAGCGCATGGGCCCCGGGCAGGGCCAGGGCCAGGGCCCCATGGGGCGGTACGGCCACGGGCCGCAGCAGCAGCAGCACGGGCGCCACGGCGTGCGCGGCGCGCGGGGCACGCGCGTGGACCAGCACGGCCAGATGGTCATCGAGACCGAGGAGAACCTCAGCGACAAGGAGGTGTACCCGGGCAACAGCATGAGCATACCGTCCATCGGTGAGTACCCGGCCCGGCCCGGGCCCCGGCGCATGCGCGTGTGTCTTGTGTGTGCCCCGTGACTAACTCCTTACTCTCTCTTTTTCTCTACTGAAAATCTTTATACTCTATCTGCTCTTTTTCTCATTATTTCTATATTTTTTTTCTTTTGTATACTTCTTATGCTAGGAGACATGCAGGAATGGTACATCCCCTCGTATAGATGAAAAAAAATACTTTTGATTATCCTTGAGTGGTTTCATCCCGACGATGGAATTTTCATTTAATGGTGGAGTTTTTCGGTCCTCGTACAATACTTCTTCCTCTTCTTTCTGACAAGGAGCGAAGCCAGATGTAAAAAGCTGGAAGGTTTCTAAATAAAATCATTCATTTTTTCCTTGTAAATCATTTTGAGTGCGGCCCTGGCACTGGCTTCGCTCCTACTTCTTATGCATGCACATCACTGTGTGGCCTAGCTAGGGCTTCAGCCAGGGCGTGCTTTCTGTTGTCAGGTTACCACTCGTCTCTGGCCCCTATAGCAGGTAATGTCTTCGTTTCTCTTAGAGACATTAACGCTTTCTCACTCCATCATCAACCATGCTCAACCACCCTCATTCATTCAAACCTGACCTTAGAAAACTGTCCAGAACTCATAGGAAAATATTTCGGCATCATGCCAGCCACGCGCGTTGGACAGTGCATCCGTAGTCCCCCCTATTCCTCGTCTACTCCTAGCTACAAAACGCGTGTCATTCCATTCATTTTACTACAGCCCTTCCCTCCCTCCTCTCCACCGCGAACCATTCACTGTGCTCTCCTCATTCTCCATCCGTTCGCATGCTCACCACTAGTACACCGTGGCATGCTTCATCTCTCCTTTTTTCTTTCGTGTTTTAACTCTCGCTTTCGCACCTTTCTTTCCTTTGCTCGCATAATATCTATGGTTTCGTTATTTCACCTCGACCCAAAGAATAGTATTTAAAAAATCTACGAGTTTCTGACTTAATTTAATTCGTATTATCCTCGGTCAAAATACTTATGGAGGAGAACTTTCAATTTAAAGCTCGGATTGAAACGGGCGCGCGTGTCGCGTCGCGTCTCTCTTTGGCCGATGGATGCTAAAGCGGTGTAGGTGGTCGGTTTCCAGAGATCACCAAGGACTCGGCGAGCGAGGCGTACAGCGAGGAGGACTACATGGGGCGGCGCGTGCACCCGGGCCACCCGGGGCACCAGGGCCACTACGACCAGCGGCCGGCGCCCCGGAGCCACGCGGAGCGCGGCCGGCCGCCGCTGCTGCCGCACGAGCGCGGCCGGCCCGTGGAGCAGTACGACCAGTACGGCAGGCTGATACGGACCGGCGGCGGCCAGGGCTACCGCCAGGGCGGGCCCATGCAGCAGGGCGCGCAGGGCCCCCAGGGCGCGCAGGGCCACCAGGGCGCCGCGGCGCAGCGCCAGCAGCAGAACCGGGTGCGCTGGTTCGTCGGGCTGTACGACTACGACCCGAGCACCATGTCGCCCAACCCGGACGGCTGCGTCGAGGAGCTGTCCTTCCGCGAGGGCGAACGGATCAAGGTAAAACTTTCTGATTGTTTTTTCGGTAACAATTTTTTTTGTAGATGGCGCTGCCTGGTTTGACTTTTCTATTTTATTTTTAATCCATCTGTTTTAACATTTGCAGGTGTTTGGTGACCGCGACGCGGACGGCTTCTACTGGGGCGAGGTCCGCGGCCGCAAGGGCTTCATCCCGGAGAACACGGTGGCCGAGGTGACCAGCCCCGACGCGGGCATGGGCGGCCAGGGCGACCCCTACTACCAGCGCGGCGACCGCGTCGGCGACACCTACGCGGCCTCCCCGGTCAAGAAGATGGTCGCCCTCTACGACTACGACCCGCAGGAGCTGTCGCCCAACGTGGACGCCGACGTAAGTATACCAAAAGCAGAGCGTTTGGGTTGCACTGATGTTTGGGAACATGAAGGTGCCCCCACAATGAACTCTGCGGGAGGTGACGACACGAAAATTTGGGTACCAGTAATTCAATTCCTGCTTCCCTCTACGTTTGGGCTCTCCGGGTAGGCCGCTAGCTTCACACACGTGCTTGGCGGGCTGGCCTATCCAGTGTGTCGCAGGCGCTCTCATTAGCTTCGCGTCGGTAACGTCTATTGTGGGGGCACCATGACGGGGTGCGGAGTGTCACTCCGGTTGACAACTGCGCTGCGCATAGCCGCCTAACAAACTTGTAGCGCGCCTAGAAATGTGTCCGCATTTGCTCGGGGCCTCATAGAACTTTTTTTCTGCTGCGACTAGGCTGTATAGGAAAAGGCGGTCAGTGGTATCCGGGATTTCTCATGTCTTTGTCTGCTAGCAGCAAGTGGAGCTGACCTTCCGCACGGGCGACATCATCTACGTGTACGGCGAGATGGACGACGACGGCTTCTACATGGGCGAGCTGAACGGCGTGCGCGGCCTCGTGCCGTCCAACTTCCTCACCCCGCTCAAGAAGCACCAGGAGGGCGACTTCCGCAACGGCGGGCCCGGGCCCGGGCCGGGGCGCGGCGGGCCCATGGGCCCGGGCATGCGGCCGGAGGGCCGCCACGGGCCTGGCCCCGGCGCGCGGGGGCCCCCGCCGCCCCCCAGGGACCGGAGGCAAGGTGAGTGTCGCCCTCCCAGTACCCCTCTTCGCACTGCTCTTTCGCCAAATTTCTTTTCGGTGTTGTGTGTTTACTTGTTCATTGCCGTGTACTTCCTCTACTTCTTCTCGTGGCGGGCCCGGCCTGGCGCGCCCCGGTTGGGGTCGGGTCGGGTCGGGCCGGGCCCGGCCGCACCGCCCTTCACTTTACCTCCCTGAGCGCGCCGCGGCGGGGCGGGCGGGGCGGGGCGCCGGCCCCCACTGCCCCTACTGCCCCTGCTGCCCCTGCTGCCCCGCGCGGCCCGCCGGGAGGGCCAAGTGCAGAGTAGTCCGCTCTCTGTCCACGGTGTGGCACGGGAAAACGGCGCAACGGCACGATCCGGCTCCGCGGCCTCTGGCATCGCGTGGTGTAACGTGTGACGCAACGCACTTAAACGAGAGTAAAGTAGCACCGGGGAAGCGTTATGAAAGCGAAAGACATTGCGCATTCTTTTAAAGATAGCCGAAAAAAATTCGATAACCGTTTAAATGTGCTATTTTACGAGTGTCGGTTAAGCGCGTTGCCGTTGCGTGTTGCGTCTCAACGCCCTAGCCTCTGCCCGGGACTTCGGTTCGCCGGTTTCTCTTGCCACGCTCCTCACACGTGTGCTGTGTCTTTCGATGTTCTTCACCACTTTAAACAACAGCAACAAACATATTTTCACCTGTACGCGAAATTTTCCAAACTCTTGACATTCTACAAACTCTACAATTTTTTATTGGTGTTGGCTATGCGCTTCGAAATCTCCCTCTCGCTCGCTCGCTCGCTCTTACCCCTTTCTCTACCTCTCTTTAAATCTATCGCTGCTCTACTTTACTCGCGGCTCTCTCACCAGCCTCGTAATCAAAGAGTCACTGCCGCAGTACGGACACGATGCGGTCAGGTGAAGACTAGAGCGACTCTTCCTCTTTGATTGTTTTTATGTTGTTTACACAAAAGCACATGGTTTCTTCCAACAAGACAGTTAAGCCCAGAAATAGTTGAAGACTCGGGCCACAATCTTTGCACATCCCAGACTTGTTAGGCTCTTAGTTTGGAGATGACATCTTCTTAAGGCCCTCAGCTTTCTCCTTTCCTCCCGTCTCTTTCTTTCTGTCTTATGTCTTTTCTTATTCTAAAAGAAAATTATTTCAAGGCTGCTACATTTTGCAGAACTGTCTAAAGAAAAGGCTGATTTAGGGTCGCATCTTGTCCAATATGGAGGCTAAACACCAAGATTCTTTCGGAGCGGAGATGCCGTGCGCCACCTTGCCTATAGTTGTTTTGTGTTTTGGGGAACGAACTAGGTTGGAACTCATTCATACAGAGACTCAATGGGGAGAGCTTGTAGTGTTCTCGTAAATAGATATCCCACTTTTGATTCATACCGCGTGTTTCGAAACGGGAGGAGGGCGTTCGAGCGACGGAAGGAGGCTGGGAACGATGGCCGAAGAACAATTCAATCATAATGGCGTCTGATTCATGTTCAATCACCATTTTTCTGTTGCGTTTGTTGTCTGTTCTGGTGGCACTTCACATCACATGACTCTCATGCGAAACGTTTTTCTCTCTTTCTTTCTCTCTCTTCTCTGTCTGGACCTTTGTCTTCGTCTATCTTCCTGCCTATCTCTACCTTCTTCTTTGTTTTCCATTAGATGGCAACTTCCCTCAACCTTCACAGTTAGGCTATCACCAGCAGGTAAGTCCAGATGAACCACATCAATGTCACTAACTACAGTATTATCACAGCATAAACCCCTAAAAGTACTCTAGTAGGAGAATGTGCCACCATGGACACACCATAATCTTCATACTGCAGCAGCACGATCACCAAATCATTCACTCAGATTCGCCAGGGAAGGGAAAACATAATACCGGGTATATACTTAATAATAAAAGTAAAACTTAAAAAAAAAAAAAAACAATATTAACCAAATAAAAAAAAGGTGATATCCATAATCAAAAAATGTAATCATATATAACAAATACTTGTTGCACTTCTAAAATTTCGAGTCAAAATCTAACTCCCAAAATCTACTATAAGCCGTCTCTTCCAAACTAACCGTGCGAATAGGATTAGAGCAGTATGGAGATTGTGGGAGTGGTGAGTAGAAAGTATTCCACGTGCTGCCTAAGCCTACCCGAGCCCGAGCCCCACAGCTGCCACGACAGTGCACCGTAACGACCGTAACGTACACGACTGCTCGCCCCGCCCCTCCCCGCCAGAGAACCCCCTTCCCATTCCGTGTGAAGCCAAGCTCCTCTCCCAAAGCGAGGTGCGGACTGTTTTTCGGGTACCCCACCCCCGTGACCCCTGCCCTAACCTACCTCCCGTTTGTTTCAGTATAAAGAGTAATTCGCCCGGATTTCCTCATGGTGTGTGGCTTAGTTTGTTGTGGATGATATTCTCTTTAAACTGTCCTTTGGCTTGGCCTCCATACGCACACACAAATTTTAACACTGAAGTATGACCAGTGATTTGTACGTGTTTCCGGAATGTTGTCTTACCTAATAAAAAAAAATTGACTAGCTAGTCCCTTATAGGAGGTGCCAGAACCAGTCGGTATTAGTCCTCTTAACTAGCAAAACTTGAAATTACGAGACCTGGCGACACTCCTCCGTGTTGTAGCTGCCATTTAAAGCAGTATGTCTTAGGGCGTGGGAGTGGAATCCTAGATGTTAGCTGCATTTCGTTTACATTGGCAATCAATTTCTTTAATATTTGCTTTCTTGATTGACATTCCATAAACCACAATGTTCAGTGTAGATATTATATTATTTCTTTTCTCGCTTTTATTTCTCCATCCACGGCGAAGCTTCCGGCTTTTTCGCTCTCACCAACCGCTAAAATTTAAAAATATAAATCAGAGGAGCTGTTTAATTTCACATTGAAAAACATACCTCGAATTACAATGAAACCTTTCAATGGCAATAGCACATAATAAACTTAACTATACCCACACATTCCTATTGAAAGCAACGGACACAAAAATATTGTGCATTCGTGTGAATAACCACCACTGAGTTGCACGATTGTGACATTCCCCGCTCAATGTGTACAACAACGCAGAAATTCTTACGAAACATAACTTTCTTTTCCTCTATTCCTCTATTCATCTATTGGTCCCCTGACCCTCTATACTAATGCTTGTAGGTGTGTGGGCTTCCTGTGTTGTAGAGTAGTGGCATGATTTGCTATTGAACCACCTACTGTAGAGTAGATTCGTGATAATTTTTTCCTGTACTGTTTATTGAACGTGTTATCATAAGTTTAATTTACTTTTCATTCATCGTTAAAATTTTTACAGAGAGTCCCGAAGATCGTATCAGTTCTGACTGTTTTTATTTAACTTCTCCAAAAAACGCTACGAAAGCGCCCAGTAGGTAGGCAATTGTGACATTCGCCACACAGGTGTTGTGCGGGCGTGCCTAGTCAGCGTTCGCAGGCGTTTCTTTTGCCAGTGAATCGTTTCGAAATATCGCAAAATAAATGGCTAGCGCTGTGCCAAGTGTCTGAAAGCCCCCAGTCACTTTTGAAAGTATGCAACTCGCCCGCACCACTCCATCCGGGACTGCTTGCCCTGCCCTGCCCCGTCCCTGCCGGGGCCCGTCACTAAGCGACGTGTACCTCGAAGCAGCGCGTCCCCAGGGCATACGGCCGCCACCTGGGCCGCCGTGGAGCGGTGCTGGCGGGCTGCTCTAGCGGGATTTCAGACACCTGCTGTAGACCCAAGTCCATCGATAGAGATAGACCTGCGCGGTACGTGTGGCCTCGCCCACGTTGCAGTCTACGGTAAAGAAATTTGGACTAGAACTAATAGAAATTTGCAATCAGTCTAGTTGGTATTATTGTTTGTGCGCATACTGTCAAAGTAAACTCCGAACTGTATTCTTTAAAGCGCTCGGTCTGTAGATAAGAAACTACAGATAAATGCCAATGTAAGATGTGCTTAAGTCCTCGGAGGTGTCTACTGTAACTTCCGTGCCACTCGGTCCACTTGTAAGACGACATGCTAATATGTGCCCTTTGATTCCAGGGTCCGGGGGGACCCCCGGGGGGGCCGAGGGGGAGAGGCGGCCCACCCGGGAGAGGTGGTAGGGGCAGAGGCCACCCCGGCGGCCACCCCGGCGGCTACATGGACGGCGGCGGGCCCGGTGACTACAACCAGCAGGGCGGTCCGCCTGCGCCCGGACAGGGCATGCAGCAGCAGCAGCACCAGCAGCAGCAGGCACAGCAGCAACAGCAGCAGCAGCGTCAGCAGCAGCAGCAGATGAAAGGCGTGCCCAAGGTGGTGCCAGACTTCGTCATCCCCAACAACAAGGAGTCTCCGACGGCCAACACCACCTCCGCCTTCCCGCCGGCGCCCAACCTGATGCAGAAGCTCGGTGATCTGACTGCAGGGCTCACCGGCGGCGACAACCCCGCAGACAACCTGCTATCCAAGGGCAAAGAGCTCATTTTCATGAAGTTCGGCTTAGGCGGTAAATGAGGCCTGCCCTCTATTTTGTATTTGTTTTGTTTTCGCCAAGTAATTGAACATTTTGGGCGAAAGCTTTTCAGAGCAGTGCCCTGTGGTGTATGCCATGATACGGCGCTGCTTTGGAATTTGGTCACATATCTAACTTAAGCTATTAAGCCTACTACATTAAAAGCATAATCTGTATCATTAAAATATTTAGTGTTCGTTACGAGAGCACAGTGTGTTGAGTGAGTGTTTATTATCGTTGCCATTTTAAGCTATATGAGATGTTATAAAATGTTTCCCCCTTGTTGAAACGATCTTTTTCCCGGAAACGTTCGCGCAGACCCTCAGTGGCGTGGCTGGCGTATGTGTTACCACGAGGCCGCAAAGGAAGCGGTCGCTTTCATATCTTATTCATAGTACAATTTTTATCACTGAAAAGCACCAATCAAAACTAGTCCAGCGTGATTCCTTCGTTAGTTAAGTCATGTACATACTTTATATCATCGGTGAATCATGCGCGACTGAACTTGGGTTTGATGATCCTCCCTGACCCAGGCAGGGTCAGGGTAGGGGTGAGATGGAGCTAGGTGCGCCACTGAGAGTTTGTTGCTGTTGTCTGCCCGTTCGTAACCTAGTACGTAATGCTGTGCATCACGTTGCTGCCATGCTGGCTTGCACTGTTAACCACACCTCTTGTAACCGACTGTGCTGAGCACAAAGTACCAAAGGTGTGACTTCTTTTTCTCTTTTTCATTTTTTAAAGGAGGGTGTACTATGCTTGTCGCTTTCTGGGCGGGTCCCGCCCCTTGTTAAGTGTTGAAGGTGGGAGCTCGATTGAATAACTATATCATGTTTGTGACTAGCTTTGAGCTTTTGTGTAATCCAACCTATTGAGGCTTATTTCAGAAGGCGATTTTTAATGTTGCTTCATTGATTACCTTGGATTACCTGCTTTGTCTGCTATGAAAGAAAGAAAACCAGATGGTCATTTGGCACTGTTTTGTTGCTGTTATGTCGTGATAAACTTCAGTATTATGAACGACACTTTTCGTCAAGTATAGAATGACTTAGTGTATATAATTTCCTGTACAACAACCAAATTTTGCACATGCATCAGCATGTCTAAGATCAAGCTTTCATCTTTAGCAGCAGAGCATCAAAAATCAGTCTTTGGATTATGTAGTGTACACTGATGTTACTTAAAATATTTTCTTGCCTTCCAAAAGTATTATACCGTGCGCCACACTGGCATTAAGGCCGCATTAAACACTTATCTAGTTGTTTCTTTGTTGGCTGGCCAGCCATTTTATTTGTATCCTGTATCAAATATTTCCTGTAAGCATTTCACTCCTAACAAAAAATGTGTTTCGTTGCACATTGTCCATGTGAAGTCCAGACTGTTTGTGATGTAATGTGTCCGACTAAGCCTTCATTCTCATAAACCTGTTATAATCAGTTTAAATTGGCTTCTTGCCTCAAACATTTTCAGTAGTAAATGGTAGTAGCAGAATGTAAACTATTTATGTAGTTGGAATATAATTGACTCTAACAGCATGAACATTTTAAAAATAGCTCATTTGTAATGCCAAAGAGTTTTTCAACAATTTCTTCTTTAATCTTTCTCACATTTACTCTAAAGATCATAAATGCTTGCAAAATGATCTTAATCAGAGCCACAAAAATACGTAAAATTCTAGTGTATGTGAAATGTGCCACTTTCATTGCATTCAAATGAACATCGACTTGATAAGTGTTAAATTTGTCTTGAGGTTAAGGGAAGAGAATTTCCAGGTCTTTTCACTTTGCCTAATGGCAGGCCATGCATATATATTACCAATATCATTACTGAACCAATTTCATCTTCACACATGTGTGTTCATATTCACAAGTTTGTTTGGTCCATTATACTTAATTGACAAAGTAAAACTGAAATCCGAAAGAAAGGTCTTACTTATGAATGAAAGTTTGTCAGGACAAAGTGGACAATATAAATCAAGGTTCTCTTAACTATTCTGGTCATAGTCAAAATGGGCTCTTTTAAGAAATAACGGCTATTTTTTATAACTTTACCTGGCTAGCTTTATTATTTTTGGTCACAATTTTTATTCCTGTTGTTCAGTGTGCTGTGAATGACCTTGTGCTTTGATTGTATTGTTAAATTCAACCAAGCAGATTTCTTGTGCGTGAAACAGAGCCTAAATGTTCTGAGCTAAGTATTTTTCGTTAGGACCAATTTATAATGATTATTGATGTACACTTTATAATTTATGTTGTCAAGCATCACTTTTGTTTCCTTTATTCCTTTGTTCCAGCCATTGTATGTACAAAAAGACACAAAATTATAAAGGCTGTTCTTGTATTTGTTAAAAGTTTATTTGATGAGGTGATACTTTGTATAACCACATATTGTTCTATGACAGTTATTATTTTCCTGCGCAAAAGTGTTCTCCAGTCTTCTGGGTTGTAACAACAGTAGCCTTCTTCTGGGCTTGTGGCGTGACTGTTGGTCTATATCAATGCGAATTTGTTAAACGGGTGATGGTTTTAATAAAGCTAGTTGGCTGTCTTGAGCAGTCCACTTGTAAAATATTTGCAGTCATGATTGCCTCATTTCAATATCCTCTGCGCACCCAAAATCCCGACCGTCTCGAATCGGAGACAATTTTTTTTCGGCCGAAAACCGAAAAAATGCAAAGGCTAAAGCCTGTGCAGGGGGACTCTCATGTACCCCTAGACCATTCCCCAAGGGTCAGTTCGTCCGAAAACCCAGTTTGTCTGCGAGGGAATGCAGTATTCCTGATAGCGCGCAATGTGTTCGGGCGAGGTGGCTTAGGGGCGTATTTTCTCACTAACGAAGTCCGGTATAGGACTCCTAGGAATTGCTATGTGTTTTTTAGTGCCAGAAGAAGGTACCCTGTGAGTTTGGTCGAAATCGGAGACAATTTGTTTTCGACCCAAAATCGCAAAAACGCAAAGGCTATAGCCTTTGCATTTTTACGATTTTCGGCCGAAAATTAATATTCTCCGAAATGACGGGGGTTGTGGAGGGGGACTCTAACATACCCCTAGACCGACCCCCAGGGTCAGTTCGTCCGAAAACCCGGTTTGTCTGCGAGGAAATGCAGTATTCCTTCTGAATCGTATTTTGAATGGCACTAAACCTGGCGGGCGAGTGACGTCATTTGGTGCAGCCGGAGCCGGAAGCCGGAGGTGTTTGTTGTTTCCGGAGGGATCATGGCGGACGCCGGTGTGCTGTGCTGCCGACTTTGGTAAGTGTAATTGTGATAATATTATTTGTTTCAAACGTAATATTCCTTAATTAATTAATAATTGGGAGGAGTGTGATATTTTTATATTTAAATATCACATATTTTATTGTTTCGGTGAGGACAAACTGAACATCCTCGCTCCTGTAATGGTTCCTCTTTCTGCTGAGTGCCTACCGTAAGGTTATAATTAACCATCAGCATTGGGTGTAACTTTTCAATGATATTCTTATTAGCGGAATGTCGTTATTTCCTTGACAGGCTGTAATTTTCTTGTAGCACATTATGTAGTGCCCAAGGGAGGTTAGCTATGAAGGTTAGGTTACCTCATGGTGAGGCTGAGGCTAAGGCTTTGGTTCATACATGAAGCTCTTAATTTGAGCATTAGTGTGAATCAGTAAATTTATTTTACGTTGCGTTCTTGTTTAAATGTGAAAGTGGGGTGTCCTTAGTACTCTCTGTGAGGAAATCTTGGACCAGATGGATTCCGGTTAGGCGACAGCCCACAACAGGAGTAGCAATTTCTATCAGGGACACTTGCGTGTTCATTTCAAAATCAAAGGGTTTTGTATTAGTTAACATTGGGGGGAAAATAGGGAAGCTAGGACTCTTGGCTGAGTCAGTAGGGCTTGTTGCATTTGTGGGTATCCTTCCACTTGAAATCGCAGTTCTGTGCTCATGATGATTCTTCTTCTTTGAACAATATTGCATCTTGTACTGAGAATAATTAAATGTAAATGAGATCTTTTCTTTTTCAAGAACTGAAAGTATTGTTTAGATATTTATCATTTGGAGTAAGGCATGTTCATTCTTAAAACGCCTTTTAGTTTTCAAACATACTTAATAATACAATAGTCTTGTGTAGATTTATTTGTTTTCAATGCAATATTGTTTAAAGTGTATGGCCAGTCACTCGTCTTTATCCAGAATTTGTTTGTCAATTGTATAAATACTAGTTGTTCACTTATTGATCTAGTTTATGGTTGGTATCTTGCCAACTGATATCCATAAGAGATATCATCAGCATTTTATCGATGTGCAATTACCTTTCTAAGGTATTTGGCTTTTTAAAAATAATACTTGTTCACTTTTCCATCCATCTTATTTAAGGGTGGTATCTTGCCAACTAGTCAGATGCTGGATGCATTTAATAATTCGGATAGAGGCTTTTAAAGTAGTAAATCTTGTTTTGTGGAGAAGAGAGATGAGTGACGGCTTTTGCTTACTGATGTATGAGTGTTGCCCTGTTGCCCCTGTGTCTGCTGTTCTTTACTTGCTCTATTGCAAAAAGTATCCATTGAATGCTTTGTTTTGCGCCATTTGGGCTGCCTGCTTCCTCTCACTTTGACCTCGGCCAGACTCCTAAAGGTCAGGGTGTGAGGAGTAGGCATTTTAGTGGTAACCTTTCAAATCTAAATTTTTGCTTGCTTCCTCGCACTTTGACCTCGGCCAGACTCCTCATGGTCAGGGTGTGAGGAGTGGGTGTCTTGCTCTTGTACTTTTGAAATGTAAATTTTTGCTTGCTTTCAACTTGTTGTAGTTGCCCCCTCTTGCTGGCATGTTGACCCAGGCCAGTCTCCTGAAGGTCAATGTGTGGGTGAGAGGGGGCGAATGAGAGGGGATTCCTCTCTCTTTGCTTTAGAATTTCAACTTTTGAATGGATACTTTTTTTACTGCTCTGTGCTCTGCTGTTTTCCCCTCTGGCTTTGGTATAATACGGCCTCCTGGAGTGGGACTTGTCTCACTGCTGGGTTCGAATCCCAGCGGGTCCTATGCCTCGCCTCGCTCTGCCTTCCTTCTCTCTGAATGTATGAGAAATTTAGAGGAACACAGTGCTTTGTTTACATAATTGTTTACAATTTTGTTAACATTTGTGCTGCTCTGCCTTGGCCAATTTCTTCTTCTCTTTTTTTGGGACTTAGTATTTGGCCTTTGCAGTGTTCCTCTCACTTTGTCATACTGTGTCTTCTGCTCTTTGTTGTTGTTGACATTCATGCTTTGTTTACTTTTCAGCACTTGTATTTTTTTTTTTTCCCCTCCTTGGTTGTTGGCTTCGGCTTTCCTTGCTCGAGCAGCTCATTGGTTTCCACCAGTGAGCTGCTCGAGCAAGGAAAGCCAAAGCCAACAACCAAGGAGGGGAAAAATTGTTTTTTGTTGTTGATCTTCCACTGTTCCAAGTCCCAACTCAGCTGCTGCGCCTTTGAAGGCGCAGCAGCTGAGTTGGGACTTGGAACAGTGGAAGATCGGCAACAAAAAAAAAAAAAAAAAATAAACAAACAAACAGTTGAATAAAAAAAAAAAAACAATGTTTATTGGAAGAAGAACAAAAAGAAGCAACAGCAGCTGGCCAATGGGAGGCCAGCAAAAAAAGGCCCTTTTTTTAGGCTATCTCGAGATCCCTATGTGATGCAGCCCAAGTAAAATTTCTGGGGGGGTCAAACAAAGTTCCATCTGGAAAAAACTAGTCAAATTAACTGTCAAGAGGAGTGTAATTAAAACCCCTCATAAACTGACTCTACGCAACAATCACTTCATATGAACTCAATCACAGCCGACGAGATGAAACACAGGACCCGAGAGCAAGCAGTGGCCTGGTGAACCTTCAATAACATGTCACTAAAGGAGCCCGAGAAATGCGTACCAGGACCTCGGGCCATTCCATGTTCCACTGTGACTGATCTCTCCTCCACATGAAGCAATCGTTGCTCACATTAGCAAAAGTAAGTTCAAAGTAAGTTCATTGCTTGATGCTGAAGATCCCGTCTTGAGTTGATTTCTTCATTTGAAGATCGTTCACGGTTCTCATTTCCCCTTAACGTCGTCTTGTCACCTGCAAAAAATAATAAATATGTATGAGAAGCAGTTCAAGAAAAGGGTATCATTTCATCACAAATTTCAGTTGATTTTAATTATTCTCAAATCATCTTTAATATTGCAAATTGACACAGAAGTTTAATTTAATTTTAAGGAGTACAAGCATTCAAACAATCTATAATGAAGTCAAAGTTACATATACTCCAACAGGAACAAAATTTACCACAGCCACAGTGGCAACCAGACAGGTAAAATTCACTATCATAAAGAAAGCTTCTAGTTATTGATAGCTGAGCAGACTAACAAACAGTTATTTTTTATCAACAGTAATAAAATCAACTGACAAGCTTTAAAGCAAATGTGTGATGCTATCCATTATGCAGTAAACTTACTTAACATGCCATGCATCTGTTACTATGGCAGCAACTAAAAAGCATATCAGGATTGTAGCATCAATTTGAACCCCATGACCTGGGGTATTTCAATGGAGACAAAAGTACTAGCAGGAAAATCGCAACTTTCTATTGATATAACAACCAGCAAATGTGGCCATTGGTTTTGTTTTGAAAGCCAATTGTAATCTACTTCTTAGGGGAGTAGAAAAGAAATCAATCTGCAATTTGGCTTCAGAACAGTGGTGCGGTACCAAGTGAACTTTTTGAATGAAAGGAATCAGTTGACTTTTGTAACTAATGTCAAAGCTTTCCTCTACAGACAATTAATTTATTAATCTCTCATAGCTTTTACACCATTCTGCAAAACTGAAACAGTTCTGTCTGATCTGGTCCTACTATCCAGGTTCTCAGTATCTAGTTTTCAGAGTAGTTCAGCCAACACAGTCAAAATCAGAATGTAAATTGAAGTAAAAAGGCACCACTCTCAATGAAATGTAAGCCATTATTGTCCCACTTCCAACTTTGCTCCAATTAACAGAATTTCAGATTTATCCAAGGCAATTGACAATTATATGTATAGTTGCATCAAAAAATTCTTTTAAGTGAGCAATCAAAATATTTGTGTTGTCTTACTTCTCGAAAATCTTTCAAAATTCAATACCAAAACACTCAACATTTCTTACCTTGAAACCAACAGCATGATCACAGCAGACTCCAAACAGCAGAGGGGAGATCCAAGCGTTTCTTCGTGCTGGAGATCCTGTCTTGAGTTGGTTGCTTCATTTGAAGAAACTTCATGGTGCTTCTTTCCCCGTAACGTCGTCTTGTCACCTGCAAAAACAAATATGCATCAGAAGCAGTTCAAGAAAAGAGAATCATTTCATCACAATTCAGTTGATTTTAATTACTTATTGACACCCAAGTTTACTTTAACCTTAAGGAGTACTACCATTTAAACAATCTATAATGAAGTCAAAGTTACATATACTCAAATTTCAAATATAGGAACAAAATTTACCACAGCCACCGTGGCAAACAGGTAAAATTCACTCCTATCATAAAGAAAGCTTCTAGTTATCGATAGTTCTGAGCAGACTAACAGTTATTTTTAATCAACTGTAATGAAACTATCAAACAAATGGCCAATAATGTTCCTTAACTGAGCATCAAGTTATTTTTTATCGACAGTAATAAAATCAACTGACAAGCTATAAAGCAAATGTGTGATGATACTGTATTCATTATGCAGTACACTTATTTAACATGCCATGCATCTGTTACTATGGCAGCAACTAAAAAGCATACCAGGATTGCAGCATCAATTTGAACCCCATGACCTGGGGTATTTCAATGGAAACAAAAGTACTAGCAGGAAAATCGCAACTTTCTATTGATATAACAACCAGCAAATGTGGCCATTAGTTTTGTTTCGAACGCCAATTGCAATCTACTTCATAGGGGAGTAGAAAAGAAATCAATTTCCAATTTGGCTTCAGAACAGTGGTGCGGTTCCAAGTGAACTTTTGGAATGAAAGAAATCAGTTGACTTTTGTAATTTATGTCAAAGCTTTCCTCAACAGATAATAAAATTACAAATCTCTCATTGCTTTTACACCATTCTGCAAAACTGAAACATTTCTGTCTGATCTGGTCCTACTATCCAGGTTCTCAGTATCTAGTTTTCAGAGTAGTTCAGCCAACACAGACAAAATCAGAATGTAAATTGAAGTAAAAAGGCACCACTCTTGATAGAATGTAAGCCATTATTGTCCCACTTCCAACTTTGCTCCAATTAACAGAATTTCAGATTTAGCTTACGGAATTGACAATTATATGTATAAATGCATCAAAAAATTCTTTAGAGTGAGCAATCAAAAGATTTGTGTCGTCTTACTTCTCGAAAATCTTTCAAAATTCAATACCAAAACACTCAACATTTCTTACCTTGAAATCAACAGCACAATCATAGCAGACTCCAAACAGCGGAGGGGAGATCCAAGCAGCTCCGTAACATTTTAAGACGTTAAATAACAGCTTCAATATATCATGTGGGTCAAGGTGTACTGGTGTACTCTGATGACTGGAGTAAAGCTGAATACCTGAAAACAATAAGAAATAAACTATTAGCATGACAGGAAAAGATAAGGAGAGGGACGAGCAGATTGCAACAAATCTGATTGATTATAGAGCAGGGCTGAAACTTGAAATACCCACCATGTGCTCAGCAGAGACGTCACAGATGAGCACAGCTCATCAGCACTGCAACGGCAGACACCAGAGATCTCAGCAACTCTTTGGAGGTGAATAGGGAGCATCAAGGGTAGGGTTTAATTGAACGAATGCGACTGGACAACCTGGAAGGAACAAACAATACTTATTAGCATGGCAGGAAACGTCAGGAGAGTGACTAGCAGCCAGCCAGAAATGTGATGGATAATAGAGTGCAGGATAAACCAATAAATGAATTACACACCTTGACCTCTGTTCGTCATGTTGCAATAAAGTCTCCAACTTCAGACAAGGGATTACAAGCAGGCCAAAATATTCCAGCATGGATCGGCAAAGTCTTCAGTAGTGAGGGCCCGTCTGAGGAATCAGCATCCTGGGAAACAAATAAAGATAGCATCAATCAAAATGCAGAATGTTTCAAACAAGGCAAGATGATACAAAATGAAAATGCATTGTTCCCATCTTTTCCTATAAACAGTCCTATACTGAAATACTGAAACACATATTGTTTCATTTGGGATAGCCCTATTGGAATGCAGGCACAGGCAAGTCCAAGTTGGCCTGCAGGCCTTGGAGTAAAATGGGAGCCCAATAAACGGGCTGCAAATTCGTTGGCTAACGAAAATGTTTTCATTTAGACAAGCCAGACAATCAGGGTAAGAACGATTACAATAAAGAAATTTCTTTACACATGGGAACCAAAAGAATGAAAGCTATAGGTTATCCGAACATCACCACGTGCACGTGGGCACGCAACGAAACACACCAGTCAAGGTGCGTCAAAGTCAACCAAGCTGCATATTATGAGCCGGGTCCGAGGGCGAAATGAGGAGGTTAGGCCATGTGCTCAAGAGGTTATTTCTCAATCAGAATTAAAACTTCCGATAACTCACCAAAATTCATAGTGCAAAGGAATCCTTATGAAATACCAATAAAATCTTCTTATATAAAATATCTTCTTAAACTGAAGGATTACTCAGATAAAATTGGATGACTGAAAATCCTCCCGACAGCAGAAGCGAGACAGGACTGATCAGACGATCAGACCGGAACTCGGGGAGCGGAAGCTCACAAAAGTAGTCCCCAGGTGACAAGACAAGGAAGTAGTTCCGTGACGTACTGCAGCGGCGGGAACTTGAGGTATGAGAAGGGTATGAGAACCGGAGCAAGCGGAGGCGGAAAATTCAAATGGTGGCGGAGAGCAGACGATCGCTACAGCTGGGAGGCTGGGCTGGCTGGCCGGAGGCCGGCAGGTGTGGGGAGGGGAGGGGAGGAGAAGAGAGGGGAAAAGTGGCGCTATCGTGTGGCGAGAAGCGGCTCCAGTGCGTGCAGCAAGGCACTGCCCCCGCGCGAAATTTTGAACCAGAGAAGCGCATGGGCCCTTCGGTCTGCGTCGATTCGTCGCAATTTTTCGCAGTAGATCCCGGTTTCTCGCCAACCCAACCCTCAGGGGTTGGTCTAGGGGTACGTTAGAGTCCCCCTGCACAACCCCCGTCACTTTGGAGCAATGTTTTTTGTCGGCCGAAAATCGTAAAAATGCAAAGGCTATAGCCTTTGCGTTTTTGCGATTTTCGGTCGAAAAAAAATTGTCTCGGATTTCGACCAAACTCAAAGGTTACCTTCTTCAAGGACCAAAAAACACAAAGCAAGTCCTACGAGTCCTATACCGGACTTCGTTAGTGAGAAAATAGGCCCCTAAACACCTCGCCCGAACACTTTGCGTGCTATCAGGCATACTGCATTCCCTCGCAGACAAACCGGGTTTTCGGACGAACTGACCCTTGGGGGTTGGTCTAGGGGTACGTTAGAGTCCCCCTTTACAACTCCCGTCATTTTGGAGAGAAAAAAAAATTCGACCCAAAATCGTAAAAATGCAAAGGCTATAGCCTTTGCGTTTTTGCGATTTTCGGTCAAAAACTAATTTGCTCTAAAATGACGGCGGTTGTGCAGGGGGACTCTCATGTACCCCTAGACCAAACCCCAGGGGTCAGTTTGTCCGCAAACCGGGTTTATCTGCGAGAAAATGCAGTATTCCTGATAGCGCGCAAGTCATCAGCCCCCCCCCCCTCCCCCCGTTCCGAGCCTGGCTGTAATCAAAATAGGTTGACTATCTGTAGAGAATGTGTAATTAGTGCAAAATTACTTTCTTCACATAAAACCTACTTATTAATTTTTGTCTTTATTTTCTTTACAAGGCACAAAGGAAGGACGGGATAAACAGTTGGCTTTCGTTCTCTCTGGCCAAAATATGATTAGCAGTTTTGTAAATTTTATCAATTTTCGTGGTCAATTATCTCAAATTTATAAGAAATTTTTAACAAGCTCAAAGAGGCAAAAATAATGAGGAGCGTTGACACAGACAAGTGTCTTAGTATGTCCTTGGACTCTTAAGTGGACATCAATTAAACATCAAGCACTTCACCAACAATGATTATACTATTAATTGATTACTTCACAATAACATCCTCTGGCTTAACATAAAGTGTACATTTACCATGTTATAAAAATAAAAAAGTCTCTACCTCATCACAGATTATTCAGTACTAGGGTGCACCTAGTACCCTCCTTGCTTTTTTGCATGGCCGTGTAAAGTGGCATGGCATATCACAGGCAAATTCAAACTACAGCGCAGTCTCTTGGGAACCTTTGTAAAAATTTTCAAGTATGTACTGTTGGCCCATACGCAGGGCGTAAGTGTCACTGAAAGGATAGCAGGCGACGAAGGGAGGACGTGGACAAATCCACGGTCCACCAGGGTCAGACGTGGATGGTGAAGTCTTGCTTCATCTCTCGCTTCTGCCGGTACCTGGATCACAAAAAAGAAAAAGACCCCGACGTCAAGATGACACGGTATACACGGTCGGGTCGGGTCGGGTCGGGCAGTCCTTCGGCCAAGACTTACTTGCGCACGAGGGCGGCCAGCTGCCGCGCGCGCTCGCGCTCGCGCTCCTCCTGGTCCCGACGATCACACTCGGCGTCCGACAGCTCCACGCCGTCCGAGAAGGCGGCAGGTGGGTCTAGCGGTACCGTGCTGCCCGCGCTGCCGCCGCTGCCGCCGCTGCCACCGCTGCTCGCGCCACCCTTCAGCGATTTGTGTAGCCTGCAGAGAGGGAAGGCCGCTGTGAATCCGAGACGGGGTCACAAGGGTTGCACTGTGCAACAATTCCCACATGCACTTGTCCGATAGTTAAGGCTTGTTCAAGCTCATGCACTTTTGTGAGTGCGTTACTGACAATGAAACGCCATTCAACATCCAATATATGCACTGCTATTATAGGTAGCCCGTCAAGTTTTGGGGTATAGTGTGAGGAAAACATGCGACAAGACTTGGGAGAAAGAGAGAGAGAGAGAGGTTTTGAGGAGGGGGAGGGAAGGGGCGGGGTTGGTCGACATGGCGAGCGCGTAGTTCACGGAAAGTTGACACTATAGCGGAGAGCTTGAGCGTGCGAGCAGGGTGCAAGGTTCCGGTGCGACTATTGCGGCAAAAAGAGGCAGTACACTGTGCCGGCGAGGATCCAGTGCTCCGAGGAAATCATTTCGGAGGACTTCATGCCACGCCACGCCACGCCGTGCGGAGCAGAACGGAGAGTGCTTAAGGCGGTAGTTGCCGAGCAGAGAGGACTTAAAGGGACCTACTTGCGCTACCTTGCTGGCATCCCTCTCCGGTGGGCGCCGTTGCCCGCGGCGCCGTTGCCCCGTCGCGACCGGCGCGAGGGCTCGGGGGACGCCTCGGCGGACTCGGTGCTCGAGTCCTGCTCGAAGGCGCGTCGCTCTGCAACACGCAAGGCAAAGGCATCAGCGCAACGCCTCGACAACGCCGATGATAGGACGATAAAATAAGCACGCGCGTAACCAACCGCTTGTTGGAAACATAGTAAGGAAACGTGAGGGTGCACTGTACTTTTGAACGTGTCGGTGGTCGCACCTGCTGCTCGCTGGCCCGGCGTCGACATGCGGAGGGGGAGCTTGTGGGGCGAGGCCCTCCGAGGGCTGCCGCCGCACCCGACCCCGGAGCTGTCAGAGTCCGAGTGGTTGGTGAGCGCCAGGCTCCGCGGCCGGCTCCCTTTAGAGGGAGAGAGAGAAAAAGAGCGTGAATGAAAGTTTTGTAGCGACCAGGCTACGACACTCAACTACCACGCTGCGAACCTGAGCGACTGGCCCGCTCCCGCTCGTGCTTGCCCCCCTGCTGCTGCAGCTGCTGCTGGTTGCGGTGGTTGGTCGCCGTCATGGGCAGCGTCTGCTGACTCGAGATGCACGAGATTTCTGCAACCGACGCGAAACATGGCACACATGAGTCAGGGGCGCGTGGTGCCTCGGGCCGAGCCGAGCCTAGCCTGTCCGCACCGAGGTTCAGTCCGTCAGGGGGGCTGTCCACCAGCCGCTTGCCTCGCTTGATGCCGCCGCTGGCGTAAAAGCCCTCCGGCGTGGCGAGGGCGGGCCGGCTGAGCGAGCGCCGCGGCCCCGCCTCGTAGCAGTCGCGCTGCGTGAAGGTCTGGAAGTGCAGCGAGTAGTCCGGAGCGGGCGCGGGGCTGCGGCCGCTCCCGCCCAGCGGCAGCGGCCCGGGGCCGGGCGCCTGCGTGTTGGCCAGCGAGAAGGTCGCGTATGGGCAGATGTCGTAGTCGGCGGCTGCGGGGCGGGGCGGGGCGGGCAAAGCGACCCGGTTAGTACTGCACACTGAAGCCAACGCTGCTGCAGCCGCTGCGCACCGCAGTGTGGTCCTTACCGGAAGTGTCGCTGCCTTTCTGGCCGCTCAGGCTCGAGTCGCCCTTCCTGGCGGCGGCGGGCGAGTACAGCTGCGGGTGCGGCTGCAGGTGGTGGTGGCGCTGCTGCTGGTGGTGATGATGGTCCAGGTTGCGCCGGTTCTCCACCTCCACCCTGGTCTTGGTGCCGATGAACCCGGCCGTCCCGCTCGCGGCCGCGTCCTTCCTGCAAAACCACAAAAAATGCATGTAAAGTAAAAAAAAATCAGAAAAGTTTAGGACAATGAGGACGGAGTGGGTGGCGTGGGGCGTGGCGTACCTCCTCCTGGCCAGCGTGCAGGCACACACGCCCAGGGCAGACACGCAGACGGCGGCCGCCACGGTGGGCACGAGCACGTGCATGCGGGTGAGCAGCGGCGGCGCGTCCCCGGGCGACAGCAGCTCGGGCGCGGAGCGCGGCGGCGGCAGCGCGCCGTCCTCGCTGCTGGTGGCCACCACGAACTCCTGCGTGTGCGAGCCGGCGTCGTTATGCGCCGTGACGCGCAGCGCGTACCAGGACGCGGCCGCGAGGTCGGGCAGCGTCAGGTCCTCCTGCGCGCGCGCCGCGTTCGTCACGAGGCGCCAGTCGCTCCACGCGCCCACGGTCCAGGGCGCCGCGCCCGCCTCGGCCGGCGCCGACTTCAGCTCCACGACGAGGTACGTGAGCGGGCAGCCGGCCGCCGGCCACGCGTCGGGGAACAGCGTGACGGCCGAGGCGTTGGCGGCCAGCACGGCCTCCTGGCGCGCGGGCTGCGGCGGCCCGCCCTGCGTCTTGCAGCTCAGCGTGTGGCTGGCCGGCCCGCGGCCCACGGCGTTGGTGGCCGACAGCCGCACCTGGTACGCGCTGCCGCACTTGAGGCCCGACAGCGTGAACGCACGCCGGTCCGCGTCCGTCGACACCTCCTGCCACTCGCCGCGCTCGCGCCGGAACGACATGACGAAGCCTGGAGAGGACAAGGCGGTCAATACCGCAAGGATTAAGGATAGACCTCTAAAACAGAAAACGTGGAGGCAAAATATTCCTGAAATGAGCGTACCGGTGACGGGCGAGCCGCCGTTGTCGGGCGCCTTCCAGGCGAGGTGCAACGCGTTGTGGCTGGCGCCGCTGAGCGCGAGGTGCGGCGCGGCGGGCTGCACCACCACCACCACGGTGTAGTCGACGCGGTCCGAGCCGAACACGTTCTCCACGCGGCACGAGTAGTTGCCCGCGTCGTCGGGCGTGACGCCGCCCAGCTCGAGCGCACCGTCGGCCAGGTGCCGGTGGCGGCCGCCCGACACCCGCGCCTCGTCCGGGCCGCGCCAGTCGCGCGCCGGCGCCGGGCTGCCGACCGCGTGGCACGGCAGCACCACCGGAGAGCCCGCCGACGCCATCAAGGTCCGTGGGAAAGACGCAATGCGCGCCGGCACTGGTAACGCGAGAAAAAATAATATTAATTCCATAAATTTTTGTAGTTTATCTCAGACTGCACTCCATGCGCGTCGAACCAACCTCGAGACACGGGCCTCTGCTTGACCTTGACGCTGGGCGGACCCTCGCCGACGGCGGTGGACGCCGTCACCCAGAACTCGTACGTCTGGTTCTCGTTGAGGCGGCGGGCTTCGAACAGCGGCTCCCTGTCGCCCGGCACCGTCTCTTTGTGGAAGTCCTGTGAGAGAACAGAGCAGATAACTCTTATTTTGTTCTATGGCCTAAAAACTCTATATTGGTCCGTGCGGGCTGGGCTCACTAGCCGCCTCACCTGGCGGGCGGGCTGCTGCGCGCGGTACACGGTGTACTTGACGACCACGCCGTTGGGCTGCAGCGGCCTGGACCACGCCACCAGCACGCTGTCCGAGGTCATGACCAAAGCCTTGATGTGCTCTACGGGGCCTGGAACTGAAGGCCGCGCCACGACGTCAGACCCTGGCTACACCCCTCCGCCGGCACTAGACTGGACAGGCGCTAGATGCACTCACTGTCCTCCTCCGTGACGCAGTACAGGGCGGTGGAGCGCACGCCCTCGCCCGCCCCCGTGAAGGCGGCCACCCGCACCGAGTAGTTGGCGAACTTGGCGAGGCCGTGCAGGTTGGTCTCCAGGTTGGTGGTGCGCTTGACCTCCACGTCCTCGGAGCCCTGCGGCGCGCCGGGGCCGGCCTGCAGCTGGTAGAACACCTTGTAGCCCTGCAGCAGCCCGTGCTGGCGCGCGGGCGCGGGCGCCTCCCAGCGCACGCGCAGGGCCTGCGGTGACAGCGCCTCGCACCGGACGCCTTGCGGCGACTCGGACGGCACGCCCTCCTGCGTCGTGGCGTACAGCGGGGGCGTGGCAGGCCCATGGCCCACCTGGTTGAAGGCCCGCACCACCACCTCGTAGCGCGTGAAGTGGCGCAGCGGCGACAGCGTCGTCTCGAGCACGTCCAGGCTGACCAGCTGACCGCCGCCCCGCGCCGTCGCCGCCCTCACCACGCGCCACTCCCAGCCGTCGTCCGGGCCGCGTTCGCCGTCGTCGTCCACGGGCCGGAAGCCCACCTGGTAGCCGAGGACGGCGCCGACGGACGGCGGCGGCGGCTGCGAAACACGTCGGTCGTTAGCCACACCGCTCGCACCATCGCGCGCGCAATGAAGGTTAGGTTACTCACCCGCCAGCGGACCGAGATGGACTCCGGTGCATTCGCCTCCACGCGCAGCTCCATGGGCGGCCCGCTAGGCGCTGCATAAGACATAAGACAGGCGCGGTTAACCACTGCCCTGGACATCCACCCGAGTGAGTGCCGCACACCCGGGGGCGCTCACCCTCCTGCAGCGTGAGCGCGGCGGCCTCCTGGCTGGCGGGGCCGGGGCCGAGGTCGTTGACGGCCAGCACGCGGATGCGGTGCTGCGTGGCGGGCGCGAGGCGCACGATGCGCGCCGACAGCGCCGTGCCGGGCACCGTCACGTTCTGCCAGGCGGGGTCCAGCACGGCCTCGAGCGCGCGGTCCACGCTGTTGCCCTCGGGGCCGGGCGGCGGCACCTGCGCGCCGGGCGTCGCCAGGAACTGCAGCAGATAGTGCGCGAGCGGCTCGGCGCCGCCCTCCGCCCCGCCCGGCGGCGTCCACGACACCGACAGCCAGCGGCTGCCCACCTCCAGGATGTGCGGACGGCCCGGCGGACCCGGCGGCTCTGCACAACCACGCGATCATCAGTACCGCTTGAAAATAATTTTCAGTAAAATTCGTTGACGCGCAACCTTGTCGGGCATATCAGTCCCGAGACGGCTGTTAATCAAACTTGCTCGACCCTGACGGTGAATAGCGGGGGGTGGGGCACGCGCGTCCTTTCAAAGCGCTTGGCCCCGGCCTCTCCCCGTTCGCTCACCCCTAAACAGAGAGCGCCCGGCCCCGCCCGGCCGGCCCGAGCCGCGGCCCGCGCTGCTCCGCTGGGTGCAGTGAAAGGATATTACGTCATAGACCGGGGCGTGGCGCGGCAGGGCGGGGTGGGCGCGGGATCCGAGACATGGCTTAACGCGCGGTAAGCGGCCCATCCAGACCCATCCTTTAGCAACATCACAGGGCCGCTCCGCCCCGCCCCAGCCCTCCCGTATCGCCCGTCATGAAACGCAACACAACATCGCTGGACTCAGGCTCCTCACCGCCCCGCCCCGCCCCGCCGCGCCCCGCCCCGCCCCGCCTCAGCCCCTGGGACATAAACGTTAGGTAAGCCGAGCGGGCGCAGCGGCGCAGTGAATAAACCGAAAGAGCCCCGCCCGCCCCGCCTTCGCCTTCTACGGAGCGAAAGAGGAGAAGATGGGGTCAAAGTAGGACGTAGATAAGGGGCTGGGGCCGGGCCGGGCCGGGCCGGCCAGAGGGCTGAGGGTCGAGGGACCCAAACAAGCCCCCGGGGCGGGCCGGGCCGGGCCGGGCCTCTAAAGCTGCGCTGGTCCAACTTATTCCCGACACGAACGCGTAATTTCGGAGGTAATTCCGCGCGCAAGTGGGTAGCCAGCGGAGCGGCCCCCGCGGGGGGTGGAGGTGCGTCGCATCAGCACGGTACCCGCACCTTTCACGGCGAAGTGCACGACGGCCTCGTCCTGCCCGAAGTCGTTGCTGGCGTGGCAGTGGTAGGCGCCCTGCTGCTCCCGGGTGAGCGCCGTCAGCCGCAGCTCCGAGGCCACGCCCGGCACCCCGGACGGCGTCCTGCGCTCGCTCGTGCGCCCCGTGAGCGCGGCCGACGACAGCCCCGGCCGCGACCAGGACACGTGCAGGGGCAGGTCGCCCAGCGCCTCGCACCGCAGCGTCACCGAGCCGCCCGACACGGCCGTGGCGTTCTGCTGGCGGACCGGGAAGTGCGCCGGCACTGCACGCACACACACAAGGACCGTTCAGCACCAAGCACTCAAGGACCAAGTGGGAAACAACTCTGAAATTTGGTGTGCAAATGACAAAAAAATCTAAAAGTTACTTTAATACTCCTAAAATTTTCTAAATTTTGACTGAAAATTTTCTCAAACTTTGTGTGAAAAAAAATTCAGAGTTGTCAACCCCTCGACAAGACCGCGATGTAGAATCACGTGCGATGGGCACTGACCGTTGACCCGGAGAAAGACCGTCTTGGACAGAGGCTGGCCGATGTCGTTGGACGCCCTGCAGGTGTAGTGGCCCTGGAGGTGCGGCTGCACCTGGGGGAACACGAGCGAGCCGTTGGGCGCCAGCTGCGTGTCCGACGTCGACTCCACGAGCAGCGGCTCGCCCGGCGGGTCCCCTGCGGAGGCCAGGGCTCGGTGTGAGACTAGCAACAGGCGCCGCGCCACGTGCGGAACAGGATAGGCCGTGCTTACCCGACTCCCGCAGCCACATGGTGACCGGCGGCGGGTAGCCGCGCACCTGACAGTGCAGGGCGGCGGGCTGCAGGAACACGGCGGACTCGTCGGTCGGCTCCACCATCCACGTCGGCGCCACTGGAGGCCAAAGAGACCGCGCTTCAGAAACACGCCCCCGCCCGCCCCCCAGTGTAGGACCTCGGCGACCACCCACCTCTAACCACGAGGTCGGCGCTGTAGTTAGCGGTGGCGGCCGCGTTGGATGCGATGCACGTGTAGCGGCCCGTGTGGCGGGCGCGCAGGTCGCTGAAGGTCAGGTGGCTGAAGAACTCCATCTGCTGCGAGTTGACGGCCTGGTCGCGGGGCAGCGGGCCGCCGTCCTTGCGCCACGAGATGCTGATGGGCAGGTCGCCGCTGATGAGCGAGCACGACACCTGCGCCCGGTTGCCCTCCACGAGCGTGCTCGGGAACTGGAAGGGCGCGATCTCCGGCGGACCTGCAGGCAAGAGGAGAGGAGAGTCTGGCGAGAAATCTAACACGCAAACGGACGCGTAAAATAGGAGCAAAACTACTGACGCATGACGTGGAGGTACAGGCGGCCCTCGGCGCTGCGGCCCTGCTGGTTGGACGCGGTGCACGAGTAGGGCCCCGCGTCCCGGGCCGCCTCCACGCCGCGCAGCACCAGGCTGCCGTTGGTGAAGACGG
Source organism: Frankliniella intonsa (assembly GCA_033675135.1). Classification (NCBI taxonomy): domain Eukaryota; kingdom Metazoa; phylum Arthropoda; class Insecta; order Thysanoptera; family Thripidae; genus Frankliniella; species Frankliniella intonsa. Next base: position 3,598,898 of record CM066248.1, read on the forward strand.
ACACGTGCGCCAGGGCCGACGAGGACGACGCGGACGACGAGGACGACGACGGCGACGCGGAGGGCGTGAGCAGCGTGCTGCCCTTCTGCCAGGCGACGCGCGACAGCGGGAAGCCGCCCACGGGACAGCGCAGCCAGACGTCCGAGCCGGACACGACGGTGAGGTTGAGCGGCTCCCGGCTCACGGGCGGGCCGTACACGTTGAGCGCGGCCGTGTGCTGCGCGGCGCCCATCATGTTGCGCGCCACGCACGTGTAGATGCCGCCGTGCTGCACGCGCACCGAGGACATGTTGAGCGAGCCGACCACGTCGCCGCGCTGGTCCTGGTGCTGCGCCTGCTGGTACAGGTCGCTGAGCCCGCCCAGGCCCAGCCCGCCCCCGCCCCCGCCGGCGCGCACCTCGGCGCCGTCCAGCAGCCACGTGATCCGGGGCGGGGGCGAGCCGCTGGCCGCGCACCGCAGCGACAGGGGCGGCCCCGGCTGCAGAGTCTGCTCGATGAACGTGGACAGCAGGCGCGGCGCCACGGCTGCAAACCAGGGGAAATGCAACATTTTCATTTTACAGCGGGGGAGCAAAAAAAAAAAAAGTTCAACGCAGCGTGCTGACTACGTACCGCCCAGCTCGAGCTCGGCGCTGGCCTGCGTGCTCTCGTCCGCGGAGCGCGCCACGCACTGGTACATGCCGCGGTCGCCGCGCTCCAGCTGGCGCACCTCCAGCCCGTGCACCTGGCCCAGCTGCGTGGTCCGGATGCGGTCGCGGTCGCCCATCTGCATCTGCAGCGGCTGCAGCGGCCGCCCGTCCTTGAGCCAGGTCACGTGCACCATGCCGGCGCCGCCCGACACGGAGCAGTTGAACTGCGCCACGGAGCCGGCGTCCACCACCTGGTGCAGGGGCCGCAGGCGCGCCTCGAGCGGCGCCGCCACCACCAGCGCCACCTCGCGCCGGTCCTCGCCCAGCGGGTTGCTCACGACGCACACGTAGCGCCCCGCGTCCAGGGTCGACACGCGCATCCACTGCAGCACCGACTCGAGCACGCGCGGCTCGCCGGGGCCCGGCGTCAGCTCGCGGGACCCGCCCGCCAGCTCGCGGTACCACCTGCGGGCAGCACAGGCGTCAGCGTCAGTGTGAGTGGAACTGCAGGTCGTGGCTAGCGCTTTCCAGGGTCCCGCACAGCAGCTAGCGCCACGGATCGCTTCCGGCCGTGCAGGATCACCATCAAGAAAGTGTCTCGAAGCGGAAGCGGAAGGGGCAGCAGCGACAGCGGGTGGGGCGGGGCGGGGCGGGGCGGGGAGAGGAGAGGAGGAGATTGAAAGCGTAGCGGCAGTATAAGGTCGGTGCGGGCCGGGCAGGGCCGCGCCATGTGACACATCGCAGCGCCATAACGCCTAAACGTCTCCAACAGTAAAACGCTACATTCTCGCCCCTCGGCCTCAGCCTGCCGCCCCGCCCCGCCCCGCCCCGCCCCGGGGGTAACGGCTGGCGTGCTCCTGCTGCTCCTAGCGGGGGGGGGGGGGGGGGCGTCTGCCGCGCGACACCGAGGGGGCGGGCGGGCCGTACCTAGACCACGCAATACGTGCAGCTGGGCGTGATGGTGGCACCCACTCCCACTCGTACCCGCCCCCGAGGCAGCGTAGCGTATGCGGCCTCACTGGTGGTCTTGTTTCCTGCACTGCTGGGCTGAGGTGAATATTCTGCGTCCTTGCCAGATATGCCGGGGGTATAGGGGAGGTGCAAACAATCCGGAGAGACCCGCCCCTTTTTCCGTTTCCCTGCCACACTCCGGTACTCACCGGTACTCGGGCGGGGGGAAGCCCTGCGCGGCGCACACCAGGTCCGTGGGGTTGCCCGCGCGCGCCCGCACGCTGCTCAGGACGAAGGCGTGCTCGATGCGGGGTGCAGAGTTGCCCTCGGGGTCTGCAAATAACAAGGAAAATGTTAAGAATAACAATAATAAATAGAATCGGAACAGGCTGAAAACAGCGCGCATGTCGTTATATACAGCACATGGTGGAGATGGTAAAGGGATAGGCCTCCCGCGTGCGCGGCGCTGCGCCAGGGCGTTACAGCGGAAAGCGATACTGTACTCGATAAAGGGGCAAAAGAAAATGCCTTCAGAGAGAAATGTCGGCTCTCATCAACGGGGGCAGGCGTGAAAGGAGATACGAACATGGTCGACTGATTCCGTTGAGCTCGGCGCGTCGACAGCGCTACTCCTACAATAACGCCCTCGCTCTGCCCCGCTCCGCCCCGCTCCGCCCCGCCTACACCGACTGTACACTACGGCACCGCCACACACGACGCTGCACTCACCCTCAGGGAGCCCGGGGGCCGGAGCCGGGAGAGGCGTCCATCGGAGCCTTGGCAACACACAACGACGATAAAGACAAATCGTCGACCCCCTCCTCCTCCCCCCTCTCCCCCGGCTGCCCCCGGCACTCCTCCCCCCAGACCACAACAGCGGTTGAGGGATTTTGATGGAACGCACAGCGGAGGCCCGCGCCGGCCGGGCCTCGACGTCCCGGGCGCCACTGAGGGTCGGCATCCCCTGCAGCCCCCTCCCCGCGCTGGGCGGACCGGGCAGGGGAAGGGGGCCCCTTCCCCTTTGTTCTCCATTTATTCATCGCAAGCGGAAAAACCAAAGTTGCCATGACCTAAACTGCACGCTGCCGCCGCGCTGCCGCCGCCCCGCAGAACTTCTTCTGTTGACTCGTTGAATACTTTATTCACGGAAAAGTGGCCATCGAGAATTCCGCCCTTCGGCCGGCCTGCCCCGCCCCGCCCCGCCCTGCCGCACAAGACCTCGTCCTTTTTCTCGGCAAAGGAGTGTGGAGGCGCCGGGACGGTTCGGGGGTGGGCTAGGGATTTCTTCGCCAACTAAACTCGGCCACTGCGGCAAAGCAGCGGACAGGCTGGGCGGGACGTGGCGAGGTGAGGCGGGGCGGTGCATCAAGGGCTGTGCCCCCCCCCCCCCCACCCCCGGACACAGGGCGGCACCCTTAAGTCCTGCAAAGGAACTCCGGCAGGGCGATCACTGATCTCCCGATTACATCCGCCCGGCACGGTCCGATGACCCCCCCCCCCAATCCCCACCCCATCCCCCGCACCGGGATCAGCTATGCGCGGAGGGGATGCGCCGCACGGCGCCGCCTTTTGTGAATATGTGACTTAGTTTTTACTGGGAGCCGAGGAGGAGGCCAATTTAAGTTTGCTGCCGCAGTTTTAATGAGATCTTCGGGACGACTTAGATCGAACGGACAACTTTTGCCGCTCGGCTCGGCAGCCGCCTCCAGGACCGAGCGCAGCTGCCACACATGCGGGGCGGGGCGGGGGGAACCGCCACGGTCCCTGCATTTTCCAACAGCTGTTCTCGGCCGGGTGACCGGTGGCAACGCAAGGGGCTGGAGGGGAAAAGCCCCTTCACGCAACGAGGCCGAAAACTACAGTGGGACCCTGAGGGGCGTGGTGAGGGTGGGCCCCAGCGGGGGTGGTGGGCGCCCCGCCCCGCCCCGCCGCGCCCCACCCCGCCGCTGCCACTGCGAGTCTGGAGGCGAAGGGAAGGGAGCCAGGCCCGGGGCAACAGCTGCAAGGGATAGGTCCTGGTCGAGAGGTAGCTTTGTCAAAGGGTCAAAGGGTGTCCGCCCGGCCCCGCCCGGCGCGGCCGGCCTGGCCTGTGGCTGGCTGGAACTGGCGGCAGGGCGGGGCGGGGCGGGGCGGGGCCACTACGGGCATGAAACGGGGTGTGCGAATCGCCCGACAGCTGTTTTCCGGCCCGGGGAGGGCATCCCTCCTCAGTCGCATCCCGCCCCGCGTGGCAAGCGCTGAGTAAAGTTTTGGAACCCATCTGAAACCCGCAGAAAAGGAAACGTGCGCGCCTGGGGGTCCAGGATCACCATTACAACGCCCAGGTCCACCCAGGACAGCAGAGTTGCTTCGCCTCAGTGACTGGGCGCGCAAGTCACCGCTCACACCCCTACGGCCGCGGCGACTAAGCGACGGAGTTTCGAATATTTTGGTGCTGCTGTAAAACAAAAACTCACTCACAGAGAGGCGTGTTACGCGATCGCGCGCTCCGGCTGCCGCCCAGCCCAGCCCAGCCCAGCCCCCGGTGCGGCGCGGCCCACCGCCCTCGCCTCGCATGTCCATGAGCGTCGCCCGGGCGCCGCTTTCCGCCGCTAGCGCCGTGAAAAGTTGGGTGCTTTCCTCCGCAGCGCCGCGCTGCGCCCGCCGGGTTTAACCCGATGACTGATGGGGCAGATGGCACTGCTTGAAGGCGCGGGGGCGACGGCGCGGGAGCGGCGCAGCCCAGGGCGACTCCATCAGACGTGGGCGAACCGGCTGGGCGGGCCCGCCGCGCCCCGCCGTACGCCCCTCAACTTTTGCCATCCGACTCCGCGCCGCGCCGCTCCACTAGGGGTGTAGCCCGGGCACACCGGGGCGTCGCGCCCGGAGTGGAATGTGTCTTCTGGCGTCGTATGGCGAGGGCGGGGGCGGGGCGGGGTAGCAGGCAAGCAAGCAAGCTTTTCGCCCGGGCTCGCCGAGCAGATTCGTGTATTACGATCGCTTTGGGATAGACTCTAGTCCGCCTACCCCATCGCCGTCCCTCGGCTCCAAACGGCGTTTCCCTTTCCCCAGGCGGAGAGCAGTAAGGCGAGGGCGCTCCGCGCTCACAGTGCTCGACACCAGCGCACACACCGGCAGGCCGGCCCGGCCCGGGGGAGGAAATCACCCCCACAGCGCTGGCAGTGTGCGGCGGGGCGCGGCCTAGAGCCCGTACCCTGTGCGGCCCGAGAGGGGCGGGGGCGCGTGTGTACGCGGGAGCACTGAGACCCGGCCCGGCCCCGTCCCGCAGGGGGAGAGGGAGCGTCCCCCGGGAGATACAGGCCCCTCCCTCAAGGCGCGGGGGAGAGTACCTCCCAGCTAAACACTGCTGAATGGCCCTGGCCCCGCAGGCACCTTTGATCTGCGCGCGCCGCCCCGCCCCGCCCCGCCCTGCTGTAACTCCCCTACTCTACCCTCCGGGTGCGGCGGGGCGGGGTGCGGCGGGGCGGGGCGGGGCGGGGCGGGGCGGGGCGGGGTGCGGCGGGGCGGGGCGGGCGCGGGGGAGGAGGGAGGTGCCGCTGGATGTCACTGCGGAGCGCGCGCGCGGCCGAGGCTTCCTAACACCTATAAGGAGACTGAGAGGGAGGTCGCCTGTGTAATGGCACGCAGCGGGGCGGGGGGCGGCCGGGCGGACAAACAGTCGGACGGGCGGGGGCGGAGGAGTGGTGGGGCTGGGGCCGTCGCAGCAGAGGGATGCCGCTTGGCTCTGAAGGCCGGAGGGCCGGGGTTGGCGTATCCACCGAGCTGATCAGCTGCGCCTGACGCGGGGCCCTGCCCGGCCCGGCTCACGGGGGTCTTGGGGGCGGGCGTTCGAAGGGTTGCGTGCCACTCACCATCACACACTGACTCACACGTCCGGGAACCTGCGAGGTAAAAGTGGCACCAGCAGACCTGTCGTCGTCCTGTCGTAGCAGGGCGGCCGCGGCCGGGCCAGTCAGAGGAGAGAGAGGAAAGAGAGGCTAGATAGGGAGAGAGAGCCCTTCCCTTCCCTGCCCCACCCTACTCCACTCCCCGCAGCAGTATCAGCCAGGCTAATGAAAGGGCGTACAATTCATCAAGCATTCAGCCAACAACTTGACGCAGTGCCCCATTCCCTCGCCCTCACTGATCCCAGCCCCTTTTTTTCTTTCTTTCCCTTCTCTCTCTCTTTCTCTCTCTCTCTCTCTCTCTCTCTCTCTCTCTCTCTCTCTCTCTCTCTCTCTCTCTCTTTCTCTCTCTCCACGTTACAACTATCCAGCTTCAGGCCGACTCGCGCGCGCCTGGAAATGGAAACAGCTTTCGGGCAGAGTGGGCCGGGCGCCCCGAGGCACAGGGGCACTGCATAATCTCAAGTTGACTCTCCCGGAGCCTGACACTGACCCATCAATCTCTCCCGCTCGTTTTCTGTTTTTTCTCCCTCTCCCTCTCCTTCTCTCCCCCACCCCCTCGGCAGCCCCGGCGTGCTCCTCGCTGCTTCCTTCCGTGCCGCTGATCTTCCCAATGCATTCTAATTCTTTCCCTCCCAGCCTCAATTGGATCTGTCGTTGCAGGCTGCCGTTGCTGATTCGACTCAACTCGATTTGGCGCTGAGCTGGTCTGGTCTGGGCCGGGGCCGAGCCCGCCCGGGCCGTGCCCGGACCTCGTCCTGGTTGCCGGACTTCCGCGGCTCCGGTTGTATCTTTTCTTTCTTTCTTTCTTCTTCTTCTTTTTTTTTTGTCTACCGTCCAGAAAAGATTTGTCACAAGGTAGCAGGGTGCGGCACGACACGTCGCGCGCGCGCGCCACAAAAACACTCGAGGTACATACTCTTCGGACTTAGAACTTGTGCTGGCGCCTCGTGAAGCGTGAGTGCGCGGCGAACACGAGGCAGCTGCTGCGCTGGCGGGGCGGGGCGGGGCGGGGCGGGGCGGGGCGGCCAGGCTTCCGCAGTCATTAAACCAACCAGCGCGGCGTTGTCGGCGCCTCGTAGCCGGCGGGGTGGGGCGCGGCGGAGTGGGGTGCGGCGGGGCGGGGCGGGGCGCGGCGGGCACAGGGATGCAGGCGGTGCGGCTGGCGGGAGTCACGGCGCCGTCAGCTACGAGTAAAGGAGCTTACTGCCGGGGCTTATCCGCGGGACGACGCGCGACGCGACGCGGCCCGCGCGGCGCCACGCCCACCGCGGCCTGGCGCTACGCGGCTTACTTACTGCGGTAGGCACCGGGAGGGACCGGCTGCAAACTCAAAGAGACGCAGCCAGACAGCCTGTGCGGGGCGGGGCGGGGCGGGGCGGGGCGGGGCGGGGCGGGGCGCGGCGGGGCGGGGCGCGGCCCGACACGGCTGCCTCCTGTCCTGTCAGGAGCTGTGGGGCGGGTCGGGGGCGGGGCGGGGGCGGGGCGGGGCACCAACCTGTGACGACGACCTGCCCCGGCAGCGACAGCCGCCGCTCCCCGGTGACGCGCTGAGTGGTCTGGCAGTAGTAGCGCACGTTGGAGTCGGCCGCCGTCATGTCCCGGATGTGGAGCGTGCCCGTCGACGTGATGGTGTGCCTGCCGAGCAAAAGGCGGGGCGGGGCGGGGAGTCAGGCGAGAGAAAATAAACACTGGGAACAGAGTGTCAACGCCGCAGCGGAGCGTGTGAATTGCCGCACTCGTACTATCAGTCGCAAAAGAGATGACCCTGCGCGATACCCCACGCGCGGGACTCCTCACAAGGAAATTAGCGGAGAGTCCTTAGCGCGCGGCGTATCCACGGGTTAATTCTTTTGGGACTACACTGAAAAAACAAACGTGACGTGCGTCACACTTGCAAGTGCGACCCCTGGACAGGTCGCATCATGTGGTGGTCACGTTTGTGATGCGACCTCCTATGAGAAATGCCGTACACCCTGGAGCTTGCGTCGCATCACATGGTGTGACGAAAATTTAGGTCGCAATACGTGGTGTGACCAAAACTGGTCACACCAATTGATGCGACGCACCTCACGTTTGTTTTTCCAGTGTAATGGTACACTTGAAATAGTCAAGGTGGGTGAATTTTCGTCGGACTTTGGCACTTGCTGTACCTCGCCTGACACTGACCTGTTGTCGGAGTGCAGCTGCGCGCGGCCGAACGGCCCGTCCTCCCGGTACCAGCCGCTGACGCGCAGCTGCGAGCGCAGGGCGGGCGGCACGGAGCACCTGAGCACCGCCACGTTACCGCGCAGCGCGAACACGTTGTGCACCTGCAGCTGGAACTCCTGCTCCACGTCTGCAACAGATGGCGACAGGAGGGCGTCAGAGGGGCGGGGGCGTGTCAAACACACTTAACGGCACGTCAGAACGCTGGGCGCCATCAAGAAGCGGATCCTGGAGCACGACGAGGACGCCCGCACCTACTACTAGTTTAAACCGGTGGAGAAGTGTCTGCTGTCAGCAATTACTATACCGGCACTAGTAAATATTTCATTTCTCATTTATTTTTTCTGGAACCGAAAAATGAGATGTTCTTCCATGTCAGACCCTATACACCAGATGCGCCACTCGTCTGTTCGCATCCGTGAAAAAGTAGCGCACCGCGAATCGGCGCCATAATCACTGCTGGGCGGGAGAAAAAATATGGAAAAGGCCTCTGCTCGCTGGCGCGGGGCGGGGCGGGGCGGGGCGGGGCGGAGCAGCGCCAGCTCCCGAGAAGCAGAGCAGGGCCGCGCCATCTCTGGCGAGCAGGGCGGGGCGGAGGCATAAGCTCACGGGTCAGTGCGCCTTTTGCTTTAGCGCTCGCCTCGCTCGCTCTCCATTCCTTCCGCACCTCGACGGACGGCTAATTTCGACGGATCTCCCCGTCTCGTCCCGTCCGCGGGGTGCGTTTGTGTGCGCGGGGCGGGGCGGGGCGGGGCGGGGCGAGGCCGGCTCAGCGCGATAGGGGCCTGTCTGAAGGGGGCCCCGCCTCACCCCGCCCCGCCCCGCCCGCCTGCTGGCCCGGGGTCGGGTCGGGGCGGAGGGTGCTTTTAATTGTGATCATCACGTTGCGTCAATCCGCCAACTTGGGAGCAGAGCAGGGGCTTTTCTATTCGACATCCCCCTCCCTCTCTCTCGCTCTCACCCTCCCACGCAGCTGCCACTGCCGCCCCTCTCGCTCTCACACGCACGGCCCGACAGAGTGTCATATTGCCGGCCTGCCGGCGTGCCCTTTTGTTAGGGAATAAAGGAAGAGAGAGCGTCTTAATGGTTGCTCGTACTGCCGCGCGAGGGGCGGGGCGGGGCGGGGCGGGGCCAGCAGCAGCTGTGAGACAACATAGCAGCACTTTATTGCGCGCCAAAAGGGGGATCCCCCTTGATCAAAGACCGGACGGAACGGACGTGGGAGGTGGCGCTGGAGACAGCTGGAGACAGAGAGACGTCAGAGAGAGAGGGAGAAAGTGAGATCTGCTGCTGGAGAACATCTTAACCTGAGCTGAATTACCGAAAATTCGCTTCGAAAACCCAAAAGTCACACGCACACAAATTTACACTTGCTCCTCTAAGTGTTCTAGAATGCAAAACTCTCACCGTTAACCTGCTGACGCGCGTGTATTCACGCGGCTGCAACTGCGTGAGGTTATCACACACTTGGGTTTCCAGTGTCGCCGCGCCCCGGCTGGAGCAGATCCCCTCGGTGTGACCGCCGCGAGATGAACGTCGTTAGGCCCCTGCGCCGCAGCTCAGCTCCCCCCTCCAGATTAGGCCTATAGTGTCGGACTGGGGGCGAGGTGGGGTGGGGGGAAGGAGGGGGAGGGGGCGACAGTAGCGGGGAGGACGGTTTAATTAAAGGCGGGACTGCAAGGAGCACCGGGCAGGGAGGTGGGGGGAGGAGGGCGGACGGCACCGATGTTTTAATAAAGCAGTGGGCTGTTTTACGAACTGCTTGGTGGGGCGGGGCGGGGCGGGCGGGGCGCTGTGTAGCCACGAGTGTCGTGAACGAACGTGTCGCCGTCAGGAGCACCGCCGCCATCGCGAAAGCGTCCTGGCCTGGGGCCCAGACACGGGGGAGAGGAGGGAGCGGGGCGGGGGCGCACCCGCAACTACCCACGCACTGATGTACTGCTTTTCATTTGGGTCCACCTATCCCTCCACCTCTCTCTCTCTCTCTCTCTCTCTCTCTCTCTCTCTCTCTCTCTCTCTCTCTCTCTCTCCCGCGGTGTGGCAGGTCAGCCAGGACGGGCCTGTCAGCACACAACCCGATGGCCCTTTCCTTTCGCAGGCCGGTCCGTCGGTAAGAATGGGCTTATATGCTAAAGCGACCATCGAAGGAAAGGAAAGAGGCATAGGGGAGGGAGGGGGGAGGGCGGGCTGGAACCTAATATCGGGCAGGCAGTGCAGGGCGGGGCGGGGCCTCGAGCTGCCGAGAACGGCGCAGCGAGCGCGGAGCGGGGCTGGGGCTGGACACAGGCAGGCCTCCTGGGCGGGGCCACCAGGGCCAGGGCCTGCCTGCGGGCAGGCGGGCGGGGCTGCACGGGGATATACAATCACCAAAAATAGCCGCCCGTCCCCGTCCCCGATGGGCGACGACCCCTCAGCACCAGCTCCAGCGCGGCGGGGCGGGGCGGGCGGGGGAGGCTGAGGCGTAATGGGCGATCACCCGCGCCAAACCGTGTGTGCGCGCGAGCGCGCGCGCCCTAAACACAGTCCGGCGCGGCCCGGCCGGAGCCAGGGGCCTGGCCACAGACTCACAAACAAACCAGGAAAAACACTGCGAACCGCGCTTTACTTAAATTTTGCAACGAGGTGTTGTTTTTTTTTCCAACGAAGATTTTTTATATAATAAAAATTGCCGGTTCTTCACCCGGACATTTATCAGGGTGCCTCCCCACCCGCCCCCACAGCCCGCAGACACCACAGGCTGGCCTGGTCCCTACCCCCTACCCCCTACCTCCGCGGGAGCGGGCGGCGCGGCGGTTAGAAAGCCTACCCCTCCCCCACTACCCCTGGCCGGGTGGGCGGGCGGGCAGTTTCGGGCGGCGGCGGCGGTTATATCGGAGATTCTTGCGGCGTTATAGGGGAGGCAGCTTCATCTCACGATGATCACGATGCCCCCCTTGGCGGAGGGGACGGGGACGGTCGGCAGACTCTCCAAAGCGTTTAAAGCAGCCTGCCAAGTCAAAGTCACACACAGGCCTGCTGGGCCAGGCCGTGGACCGCATTAGTGTAATAAACGCCACGCGTAAACTACAACCGCTGCGGACTACGGTCAGAAGACATGCCGGCCGGCGCCCACAGCAGCCGCGGGAGCTCAGGAATCCGTCAACTTCACCGGAGACAACCTTGGGTCGGGGACCACCCGCCCACGCCATGCCCGGCCCGGCCCCGCTCAAAGTATCGAAATTCTATGCAGACCGGCGCGGCCCGGCCCGGCCCGGCCCGGCCCGAGGGAGCGAGAGCGCCGTGCGGGGTAGGCCGCGCCGGAGCAGCCGTGAGCGGCGGGACTGCCTATCTGCCAGGCGCTCCACGGGACCAGAGCAGCGCGGAGCAGGCAGAGAGGGCTTGCGCTCGCGTGCAGGACGGGAATCAAGTCTCGGACTGTGGCGGGGCGTTTAACAGGACGGGGAGGAGGAGGAGGAGGAGGAGGAGGAGGAGGAGGAGGAGGAGGAGGAGGAGGAGGAGGAGGAGGAGGAGGAGGAGGAGGAGGAGGAGGAGGAGGAGGAGGAGGGACAGCAGCGCGCCACGTTAGCGCAGCACCGCATTAAGTTTCCCTCCCCTCTGGTCGGCCGGGCCGGGTACACATCATCGACTCGTTCGGAGATTACATAATTTTCGCGACTGCCTCCTCTCTGTCTCCGCGCTGTTGTTTGCCACGGCTAAAGCCATAACGCCTCTGTCCGGAGAGAGAAAGTATAGAACGAAAGACGAACGGCCGGAGAGCGCGACCTCTGGACAGAAGAGGTATGGTAGGCGGCGGGGCGGGCGGGGCGGGCGGGGCGGGGCGGGGCGCTGTCACGTTTGAACTGCCGAGGTAATTGTCCTGTCACCGCCGAGAAGCGAAGCGACAGGGTGAACGCGCCAGAGCACTGCATGCTGGGGCCGCCCCGCCCCGCCCCGCCCCGCCCCGCCCCCGGGGGGGCACCGGCATCAGAACTAACCTCGTTCTCCAGTGTGTCCGCGCAAGGGAAGGGGACACAAAAACGTACACACGCATTTTCCACAGTGAGGACATTTTAAAATATTTATAAAAATTGTGTAATTGATGCATTTTCGTACTCACACGCAATTTTATTTATTTTCATAAAACCGAAACCATTTCGTGCTGCCGCCCCAAAACAAGTTGCTTGCGTGTCGTCTGACAGCCAGACCCGCTCGTGGCGACTCTCACGGTCGCTCAACGTGATCCTCCCCCCCCTCTCTCCCTCTCTCTCTCTCTAAACGCTTCCCCATCGGACCACTGGACCGCGTGGCCCGGGGCCACAGGAGGGGCGCAGCTCTGGAGTCGCTATACACCTCCAGCCAGATCGGCCCGCCCCGCCCCGCCCCGTCCAGCAGTCCAATCCAATAAGAGCACCAACACCTACAGCTTCCCCCTCCCCCAAGACACGCGGCATGCCGAGCGGAAATCGGAGTGAATTACACCGATAGAAACGTGGGAGAATGAACAGCAGACACAGGGTGGACGGGGCGGCCTAAGAGCGTAAGCGCCGCCAGCGCCCTCGCACGCGGTACACCCGTCATCTACATGCACAAGAGCACGCTGGAAACAAATACTCTGCACTTTTTGACAATTATATTCCTTTTGAAAAAATGGGAGGAAAAAGAAACGTTTGTCTCCCACAGACGCACCATAGGAGCAGATCTATGCGGCACACAGAGCTGAGCCCTAGGTGGTCCGCGGTGAGCGGGTCCATCCACAGAGAGCCGACTCACCGCATGACTCATCACATTTCCTGCCGACTCGCCCCGCCCCGCCCAGCACCGTATTTCAGAAGCAGGTGCGCCAACACAACGCGGCCCTTTATCGCACGGGGCCGGCGGGGCAGGGCGGGGTGCGCACCGCACGGAGCGCCAAATTCAAATTCGGCCCCGGAGCGCGATACGGTTTACCGTACGGGAGCCGGTCTGACGGATGGGGCCCGCAGCCGACGACGAGAACAGGTAGGGCAGGGCTGCCGAGCACCTCTCTCTCTCCCCCTCTCTCTCCCTCTCTTCCACGCGCGTGTGTGCACACATATATTAAGCGCCATCCTTCTCTTCCCCTGTTCTTTTCTTTGCCTCCGCCAGGCGTGCGCGCGAGCCGAGCCGAGCTGGGCTAGAGCTGAGAAAGCAGCCCATCGAACGGAGTATAGGCCTCGCCACCGCAGATACCGCTACCGTAAATCAGCTTTACACACACATAACCCCTGCTGCAATGTCTTTTTCCTCTCTCTCTCTCTCTCTTGCTCTCCGTCCCGCACATACGAGGACAACAGCGGGTTAACGAGCGGGAAGTTGTTTGTGGGCGCTACTGCTGCCCGTGTGCGCGCGCGTGTGTGTGTGTATACACGGCGGGGTCGAAGGGGTTTACTGGAATTAAACCCTCCTGCGGGGCGAGGCGGGGCGGGGCGGGGCGCGCGAGGGCCACCGCCGCTGGGCTGGGCCGGGCCGGGCCGGGCTGGGCTGGGCTGCACCAGGCTGCTCGACAAACCACTTTGCGCCTACATCACTCCTTATTTATTCAATGGTAAGAGAAAGCTCTGCTGCTGCTGCTGGGCGCTCCGATCAGAAATACACAGTAAATTTTGGGCCCCTTTCGCAACGGAGGTGAAGGTGAGGAGGGGGGAGGGAGGGGCAGGCGCAAGGCCAACAAAAGGGATTCCCCCATAAACTTGATGAATGCTCGACCGGCGATTTTTCCCAACAGTGCGGCACCCGCGCCCTCCTCCTCACATCCCTCACCCTCACCGGTCTCCCCCGCCCCCCATCTCTCTCTGCACCTCTCTCTCTCTCTCTCTCTCCCTCTCTCTCTGTTTCTCCGGTACCGCCTTCCTAATATGTCTCCCTCTCGGGCTGCTCTGTTTGGCTATAGAATTGGTCGGTGAGTTATGTCAACGATAGAACGCTCGGCATGCCAATGAGGCCCCCGACCCCTCCGGCTAGCAATCACTTTTTAAAACGACCGTGTCCGACCTGAGCCGCGCGCCCAAGATGACTTTTTCATCCAGTTTTTTTTTACAAGCCGACCCTGTTTTTACGCCCGCTCCCTCCCCTCCCGCAGCTCGCCCGCGCTGCGCCCATGAGGCTGCCACTGGCACGCATCACGCTCATTATTGGTCCGCCAGCCAGCTAACGCCCAGCCCCTCCTCTCCCCCTCTCTCCTTTTTCACTCCCGGGCGTTATTTTTCCCTTTCTTTATTTTTCTTTTTTAAAATGTTTTCCTCCTTCTCTCTCTCTCTCTCTCTCTGTTTTGGTTACAAATCACCGTGACCATCGCACTGCGCTTTTGCTGACCCCCACCCCTCTCTTTCCTTTCGCGCGCTATTTTTTTATTATTTTTTTTTAAACCTCCCGCCTGCCGCGCCGCGCCGGGTCCGGCGCTACTAGAAGCGTCGCGGCGTGGGGCACCGTGCAGGTCGACGCCGGACCTGATTATAAATCGATGTCTCCTGCAGCGTGGAGGTGGCGGCGGGGCGGGGCGGCGCCTGGTCCTGCGGCCGAGTGCAGTACATTACACGCCAGTAATGACCCGCTGGCCTCCTGTGCCCTGTGCCCGGCCCGGCCCGGCCTGTCCTCTGCTACTTGAGCGCCGCCATTAAGGGGATGTGCTACAGCCCTGGACAGGTGCGCCGCGCCGCGCCACGCCGCGCCACGCCCCGCGGGGGATGCTGCTGGGGATGGATTGCACTGTGTGTGTGTGTGTGTGAGAGGCGATTAGTACCCGGCGCCAGCACAGCTCGTTATGTGTTTGTGTGTTTCAGCGCGGCCGGCCCGGCCCGGCCCGCCGGCTGAAATATGTGACCGCGCCATTACACCCGCAGTGGCCGGCCGGACCAGCCAGGCGCCTGCTATAGAGCCTGTAAAAAAAAAAACGCACACACATTCCCACATTTCCTATACTGGCAAAGTAAACAGGACTTCGCTAAAACAGCAAGGTTCTGCTTGCAGATGCGAGGTGACCTCTGGCGGTGCGGGCGCGCGACACGCACTTCGTCAGTCTGGCGGCGGTACAGTGGACAACTTGTTGGGGAGGTAGAGTCCGGCGGACTGTGCGGCGCACATGAGTGGTGAGCTGCCATACATCCACATGGCGCCGCACACGCACACACACACACACACAGGCAGATGACCGCGGTCAGTTCCATTTAGCGCGGGCGGGGCAGAGCCTGTGCCGGGCCGGGCCGGGCCGGGCCCCGGTGGTCGTCAAGGAAACCGCGAATCGTAATCGGATGCGGCCTCCATTAACACGCCGGCCAGGCCTTGTTGAGTTTAAAGCCCCCCCCCCTCTCTCTCTCTCTCCCTCTCTGCCCCTCTCTCCCTCTCTTGCTCTCATCGTAAGCCACAACACCTCGGCCCATCAAACCCGGACCCGGCCGGTCGCGTTCGAACCGCGGCCAGAGGGCTGCCGGGCGGGGCGGGGCGGGCGGGGCGCTTTCGGACGCTCCTGTTTGCGCGGGTCGCGGGCCCTCCCCCCGACGTCCACCAGTTGTGCAAACCCCCGCCTCCCCCCCTCCCCCTCCGGAGGGCCGCGCCGGGGCCGGGCGGGGCGTCAAACACTGCGGCAGAGAGATGTCCAAGAGCTCCCTGGAGGCCGATAGAGTCTTCCATTACGCGTCATTCAATAAGAAACAAAAACAAAAAAAATAAAATAAAGGGGGGTCGCGCTCGCCCCGGCTCCTTCAAGTCGCCCCCTATGTGCGTGCGTGTGTGTGAGCACCGGGCCCCGCCCCGCACCGCCTCGCCCCGCCCCTGCGCACGTCCCCGCACACAATGCATGGCCAAGGAGCGGGCGCCCTTGCAGAGCGGCCGCAGACCGCCGCTGCGGCGTGGCGGGGCGGGGTGGGGCGAGGCGGGGCGGCGCGGTCTAGGGTGCCAAGCCGACAGCAGGGTGCGTTCCACTCGGCCCCAGAGCCGGGCGGGCAGGGCCGGGCCGGACACTAACGACCACTACTGACCGCAAAGCGCCCGGCCACCCCGCCCCGCCCCGCCGCCTGGGCACGCCTTGGGCACGCCCCCACGCGCCGCCGCCCACATTCCAGGGGCGGGGCGGGGCGGGGCGGGCCAAGGAGGACCACGCCTCGCACCTCGCCTCGCCTGCACTCCGGCAATAAAAGCACGTGGCACTAAACCCTTCCTACTTGTCAGACGCAATGGTACAGGTGTTTAAAAAAAAATTCAACGTCACTTTGCGATAAAAACCCTAGTATAGTTTCGCGTGCAAACGCATTCCTCGCGCCGCGGAGCTGTTCGGTCCGGTCAGCACTAGGGAAGTCCGCCCGGACCGCGCCGGCCAGCCGCGCCTCGCCCGCCCGCCCCAGTCCGAACCGTTTGATGTCTTAATCGCCTTGAGGGGGCGGGGCGGGGCGGGGCGGCGCTTAATCCCGGGAGACGCCTGGCAAAGGTGGAAGTGGTAATCCCGATGGCCGCCGAGGCGATCCCGACCCGATCCGATCCCGCTCTCATTCCCGGTAGACCACACTGGGCGGGCGGACACCCGGCCGGCGCGCGCTGGTCTTTCTCTGCCCGCCCCGCCCCGCCCCCCTCCCCCGGGCCGTTTTCACACCGCCACTCCTCTGTGTCGACTTTTATTTCACTCTTTCTCCTTTATCCCTCTCCATCCGTCGTAATCTAATTGAGCGCCGGCCAGATGGAATCTGCGTGGCCCCGCCCCGCCCCGCCCTACCGGCGAGCTCTTGTAAATGGTCTGGCTCGGCTCGGACCTCTGAGCGGGGCGGGGCGGCGCTGAGTGCGGCGGACCCAGCCGAGGTAAGAGCCCTTTGAGTGGACCTTAAGCTCTCGCACCGGAAACAATTTTGCGTTTTTCGCGTTTCCTTCTTTTTTTCTTTATTTTTTTTTCTTGTCTCCATTAAGTTTTGCACCGCTCGTATCTGCAATGCACGTCGGACCGTGTCTCACCCACGCCACGTGGTGCCCTCTGTTGCGGAAACTGGCGACGACGAACAAAGGAAAGGGCAGAGAGAAAGAAGAGAGAGGGAGAGGGAGAGAGCTTTAAAAGAAAAAGGGATAGCGGTAGGGATAAAGCACCGGTGGGCGAGCGAGCGGGTGGGCGCCTGCCGGGTAGGCAATACGTCGCAGGGCGCGGCACCCGCGCGCGGCGGGCGGGTATACCCCCCAGGCGCTCAGCTGGAGAGGGGAGGGGAGGAGAGAGGAGGAGAGGAGGAGAGGAGAGGGGAGGGGAGGAGAGGGGAGGAGAGGGGAGGAGACACGTTTTCTGCCACATAAGCGCTCCCTCGCTTCCTCTTCCGCTTCTCTCATCTCGCTACCGCGCCTTTCCTCGTCCCACACACCTCTTTATCTCTCCCTTTCTCTCTCTCTCTCTCACAGAGCCGAGCGGCAGAGCCGCACCTACAAAGAGCGCACATGGAGTTTGTTGGTGCCCGGGATGTGTAAGTTCACACGCCAGTCGCTCGAGTGTCGCCGTCTGGTGGGGGGCAGGGGGGCGGTGAGGGGTGAGGGGGCGGTGAGGAGGCGGTGAAGGGGCGGTGAGGGGTGAGGGGGTGCTGAGGGGGCGGTGAGGGGACGGCGAGCGGGTTCCAGCAGCAGGCACTCGGCTCTGCCCGGCCAGGCCCGGCCCGCTGCTGCTGCTTGTGAAGGATTAGCTGCGACACAGCTATCTCTCAGTGCTCTTTCTCTCTCTCTCTCTCTCTCTCTCTCTCTCTCTCTCTCTCTCCTAATTCTATTCCTACACTGCCCCCTAAACCAACACTCACACACTCACACACAAACACACGTATGCTTCTAATTTGTTTGGGAACGACCAAAAGGCCACACAAATACTATAGAAAGTCCGCTCGACCCGTGCGGCATGTTAAGAGAAAACTTCCGTTACTACTACAGCTTCGCTTTTTTCGACCCCCCCTCCCCCTCCCCCCAAAAATAGCATTATTGTTCAAAAGAAATGATGGAGCTGCAGACAACGTTTCCTCGTTGAAGGCGTGACGGGGGCGGAGAGGGCACGCGTGAGTTAGACTGCCGGACGGGTGAAATAAAAGACACGGGGCACGCTACTTCCCTATACGACGTCCAGGACCTTACACCGGAACCGCGTCCGCCTCTCAGGCATTCCTTTTCCTTTTCCTTTTTAAACTTACAAAACGACAACAAAAATGCCGCTAATAACCCGCTTGCAAAAGTTCTGGGCAGCAGCGTTCAGGCCCTGAGAACTAGTTAAGCTTGCCCTCCGCCATGCAGCGGAAGTCGGCAGCAGCAGTGTAAGAACTTGTCTGGGGCGCTACTGCGGGGCAAACGGGGAGTTCGGCAGCGGCGCGGCGCCCGGCCCGGCACACAGCGCTTCAGGCCCGCGCAACCACGCGGGACATTTTAAGAAATACTGTACTTGAGAGTATGAAAAATTTAGAGATGAATAAAATAATTTAAAACATGTTCTTCCCTGATCCGAAATTTGGCGAACGAGTTCAGTAACTGAGAAAAAAAATGAGCAAAGCCTTCCTTTCGATTTTGTTGCAAGCCACGTACAGTACCATCATCAAGTTGAGCGCACAGCTCCGCGATGCGCGATGCGCTCTCAAACTTTGGCGGTGGATCGGAGCGGAGACGGGCGGCGGGGTGGGGTGGGGCGAGGTGCGGCGGGGCGGGGCGGGGTGGGGCGGGGCGCTATACTGCTGGGGAATGAGGGGGCAGCCGCTTAGGAGACATGTCGGGCGGCTCAATTCCGTTTGTCTCCGGAGAGCTTCGAGGAGGGGGGAGGGGAGGGGAGGGAGGAGGAGGAGGAGGGGAGGGAGGGGGGAGGGGATGCGGGAGGGCAATCCGATTGAGACGTACACCAGAGGCGGCAGCGGCGGCCGTCTGTAAGAGACGGGATACACACGCCGAGCCGCTTATGCAACAAAGCGGGCCGAACGCAAAAAAAGAAGTATGAGGGGCCCGGGGGGGGGGGGGGGGGCTAGGACGAAACTAAATGTTTCACCCGCTCGCTCATACCCGCGGCGCCACCATGGAGCCGCTGCGACTAACGCGATAACGAATTGATAAGGCCGAGCAGCAATTTCCTTTCGAGCCTCGCGTTATCGTTAAACAATTTTACGGCGCCGTGCGTGCAGGCAGCACAGCAGTACAAGCCAGGGGCGCCCCGCCCCGCCCCGCCCGCACGCACGCTCCTAATCGCGATCCGCCCCGCCCCGCCCCAGCCAGCCTGTCACACTTCGTCACCCCCCTGCCCTTTAGTTTTCGAAAGTGGAAGAAACGCCAGGCGTGCCTTGTATATCAGCAGCTGATGGGTGGCGCGGCGCCATCACTCGGGGGAATGACGTGGCGGGGCGTGGCGTGGCGGGGCGTGGCGGGGCGTGGCGGGGGGAGCGGGCCCGGGGTTAAGGGGATGGAGCCGTGGGGCGTCTCGAGCAGGCCGGGGCGAGGCGGGGCGGGCAGCCCTACAAGAGCCATACGCAGCAGCTGCTAAGAGGTTGCTGGCGAAGGGCTTGGCGTCACCCAAGCGAGCGAGCGAGCGAGCGAGCGAGAGAGAGAGAGAGAGAGAGAGAGAGAGAGAGAGAGAGAGAGAGTAGGGGGTGAAGGGGCAGGGTCAGTCCCTTCTCTCCGTGCTGAGGAATACGTTATCCCCTCACGCTCCTGCTTGACTGTAAAGCCTCTCCCTTTTCTTCTCCTGGTCTCGACATAATTTTTTTCCTGTCGTCCCTCCTAACTGAGCAGCAGTCGAGGACGCCTACCACCCCCCACACCCTCCTCCTCCTTCCCATCCAGGTGGGTAGGGGCGGGGAGGGGGGGGGGTGATCACCAGAGAGCAAACTCGATTAAAATACGCGCCACGATGTCAAACACGAGCCATGTGTACATCGAATGATACATCTGACGATATTAGAAGCGCCGGGGGCGCGGCGGGGCGTGGCGTGGCGTGGCGGGGCGGGGCGGGGCGTGGCGGGGCGGGGCGTGGCAGCCCGCCGGGCAGGCGCGGCGGGGTGAGACAGGGCGGCCACCACGGCCACGCGGAAAGCGCAGCGGCGCAGCGCTCTCGGCATGGAGGAGGGGAAAAAAATGAAATAAGATGAAGGACTTTCGCCGCGAGCCGACCTTGGTCTCCTCCTCCCTCGCCCTCGGGGATGTTTCTCCGGTCTGGAAGTAACGACGTCGCGTTTTACTTATTTATTTCAATTTATTTCGCCATTCGCTTCGATCCCCGGGCCGAGCCGGGCCGGCGAGCAGAAGCAGCGTACCAAAAATGGAGGTACTTACGTCCGGGTCCGGGGGTTGGGGGGAAGAAATTGGAGCGAGCGCGACGCGACGCCGCGGTGGCTCGCGAGTTCAAAAGTTGACTGATGATAAGCTCCCCCCCCCCCCCCCCCCCCCCCCGGGGGCTTATCGCAGCCCGAACACGGCACGGCGAGGCGGCGGAAGACGAAATGAAATAATGTCATTCCGCGTGGTCAACCGAGAAAAAAACAAAAAAAAACGACCGGGCCCGGCCCAACAGACAGACGGACAAGGGCAGCAGGCGGACAGACAGACAGACGCACGGACCTAAGGCCGCACAGCGCAGCAGCGCACGTCGCCATGAGGGGAAACGTCACCAATCATATTTGTTGGGGATCAACGTTAAAACCCAGCCTGTCCTGATGCATCTTCATTTCTCATATACGATGTCATAAAAGCTTTAGGCCAGCCCAGCCCGGCGGGGTGGGGTGGGGTGGGGTGGGGTGTGGTGGGGTGGGTGGTCGGACCGGGCCCGCAAGCGCTGCCGCTGCAGAGGCCCTCTCTGCCGGCCTCAACTCAAATCCGGGATCCCCAGCGGACTGGGCCGGTCCACGTGTGTGTGTGTGTGTGTGTGTGTGGACCGGATGGGGTACAGTTTAGGGGGATGGATGGGCGGGGGACAGAGGGTGAGCGGTGGGGGTTGGGGTAGAGGGTGGGGGGAGGGAGAATCTATCCATAGGGATGGGAAGGGGTTATTACTACCACTGCGTATGCGCGGGGCGGGGTGGGGCGGCTTGAGTAATGGTGCAGGCCGAGAATTAGATTGTGAGATGACCAGGGCGTTCATAGTCGGCCGCACTGGGCATGCCCTATCTATGCGCCAGAGAGACTGCTATGCGGCAAAGGGCTCCAGAGAGAGAGAGAGAGAGAGAGAGAGAGGGGGGGGAGAGGGAGTGTTGGGGATGGCGGGAGAGAGGGGGAGAGAGCGGCGGAAGCAAGAAAAAGAACCCCCGTGCCTGGTGCTAATGGACAGCGAGCTCCCATTCTCTGCCGCCCGCTCCGCTCCCCCGCCCTCACGATGCTCACCTTCCAGATCTCGAAAATCTGCACGTCCTAAAGCCCACGGTGATATTCACCGTAAGCTTTTATTAGTGCTCCCTTACAAAGTGTCCGCCTCTACTATACGATACTGTGGCATTTGTAACCTAGGACCTATTGAGAGTAAAACAAAGTTGACTATGTTAAAAAAAATATATCCTGCTTTAGCATGAAGCCTCTGGTAAAAACCGCCGTTCCACCGGTTTTCCTAATTGTTTTTGATCTCTGGAGTGGAAGACTTTACAAAATCTATTTCCCAGCCCCATACCTGCCGAGCCGAGCCTATGCGATTTTCATTATTTATTAAATTATTACGGCATGTCGCTGGCCACATCCTCATAATGGTCTGCTGCACTTATTGCGCTCAGACAGGGCTGGACAGCGCTGCCGCCCTTGACCATGATGCGGATGGCAGGCCTGTCCGCCCCATCAGCCTGCTGACGCGGACGCGAGCATGAAATTGAATTCTTCGGGGGATCGGGACGTGGGGGGCAGAAAACACCAGCAGTACGGACACCAAACAAGCAGCGGCCGGACAAGAGCCAGATGAGATAATTATGATTGGTTTGTGACGAGTGTGATGGTGCCACAGCGACAGAGAGAGAGAGAGAGAGAGAGAGAGAGGGAGAGGGTCAAGTGAAATGAGAAAAAGCGGCAAGGGGTTGGGTTGGGGGTGGGAGAGGGGGGATGCTGCCATCTGCTATTTATTGGCCTTCGACCTTCCCGGTTATTGGACATTTTATTGTATTCCGTAATATTCCATCCCATTTCCGCTATTGTATTTATTCCCCCAATAAAGTAAATGGAAAAATAAAAGTATACCGAACAGCAACAAAAATAAAACGCACCTTTATTCTGCCTTCCAGATTAAAGACGAAATAATGTACGAGGTTTATCAGCCGAGAGCTGCCGTCCGCCCTATGGCCGTCCCCGTTCCGCCCGGATACTCGCTTTCTGCGCCCCGAGAGAGAGAGAGAGAGAGAGAGAGAGAGAGAGAGAGAGAGAGAGAGAGAGAGAGAGAGAGAGAGAGAGAGAGAGAGAGAGAGAGAGAGACGAGTCTTTTCCCTTCGGTCCAACGGAAGGCTCTCCTGGTCCAGCCTCGTAGCTTCCAGGAGGAACAGCAGGGGCAGAAGAAGAGGAAAAGACGCTCCCCTACCGCCACTACCCGCCCCGGGGCAGGGGCGCCCGCCCGCGCCTCCCAGCGCCACCGCCGGCCTCGCCGTGTCGCCCCGCCCGGCCGCCCACGCCAACGCCCACGCCAACGCCGGCACGGCACAGGTGCACCAACCTTACTTACCAAATTAAATCCCTCTCCCTTCACGCCCCACTGAGTAAACGAGAAAAAATATGTTTAATTAAATCATCGCCGTAATGCTGGAAGCAGGCCGGGACCGAGCGTCTCCGAGGCTCCTCCGGGAGGGGAGGGGCGTAAGGATCGTGGTGCCCGGCCTGGCCTGGCAGCACCGCTTGCGATTGGCGTACACCTTGTCAGTCCTGGTGGTCACGTGATTATTACCGTTATGTCACGCGCGGGCCGATCCTTGCTCCGCGGGAGGGAGAGAGAGAGGGAGAGAGAGGGAGAGAGAGGGAGAGAGAGGGAGAGAGAGAGAGGGAGAGAGAGGGAGAGAGAGGGATAGAGAGGGATAGAGGGAGAGAGAGAGAGAGAGAGAGAGAGAGAGCGCACTGATATTCTCTCCTCTCCTCGGAGGTGCATGCAGAGTGCTGAGCGCTCGCGGTCGCCCCAACCCGCCTTTGTCGTCCAGTCGGAAGCGCCAACTTGAGACGGCGGCGGCGCGGCGGAGCGTGGCGGGGCGCGGTGTGGCGTGGCGTGGCGCGGCGCAAGGCACTCAGCCAATACCGCCCCCTCACCTCTCCTCCAGCGCTCCGCCACCGGTCTGACAGCAGATAGACTCGTCAGGGCAGGGGAGAGCGGGCTGGAGGGGCGAGAGCGAGAGAGAGAGAGACAGACAGAGAGAGAGAGAGGGAAAGCGAGAGAGGGAAAGAGAGAGAGGGATGAAAATAGAAGCGCACTGGCCCCCTTGCTGGTCCTCGCTCGCACGCAGCGCGTTGTGTTTCAAGCTTCAACTTGTGCACTGACTCTGTGTGTCATGTGTGTGTGTGTGTGTGTTTCACGTTTGCAATTGGCCTCCCTGCTGCCGGGCCGGGAGCCCTGCCCTGTGCCAGTCTCGAAGGGAAAGAGTGGGTGTGAGCGAGTGAGTGAGTGAGAGGGTTAAAACAGAAAAGCAAAAATCCCAGAGAGAGGGAGAGAGAGAAAGAGAAAGCACATGTGTGCTTCGCTTATTGGGGCGAGCAATGATTTGGTGAACACAACGGAGCAATAAAGCCAGGCATCGCACCCATTTTTGCCGCGCGGGGCGGGGCGGGGCGGGGCCCAACCAACACAGCCCGGCGCGGCCCTGCGCGGCCCTGCCAGCAGCCGCGGCCATGAGCTTAGCCCCTTTCGTCATATCGATTCAAACATTTCAGCCGGTTTGGCTTACGCCCTCCCTAACGCCCCGCGGGCGGGACGTGAGCGCCCAACACCCGCGGTCCGGTATCAGAGGGAACGAAATAAAAAGAAACGAGGCACATAATACACCAGGTTAAAAAATTCCCTCTTTCTTTCTTTAAAAAAATAAATAAAATGTAACTAGTACTACAACAATTAGACCACTCAACTTCAATGAAAAACAAAACGCACACGCACACACACACACGTCTATTGAAGAGCATCAAACAACTACGTGGGCCTTGCAGAAAGAAATATAAAACCCAAAACCATTTTACCTCTCCTGCTACCGCTGCTCCTGCCAGTAAATAAAGAAAAAATCCAGCGCCCGGGCCGCGGACTCGGACCGCGCGGCGCGGGGTGTCCGCTTGCTCAGTGGCACCGCTGCAGCACACGTGATCAAAGTCCGAGCCCGGCCCCCGGCCCCCGGCCCTCAAAGACCCCATTAGGGGTGATTTAATTAAAGGCGCCCTCCCCTCGGCGCCCTGGTGACGGGCCGGCGCGGGGTGGGAGCAGGTCCCTCTCAGGTCCTCAGGTCGCTTCCCCCCCCCCCCCTCTCTCTCTCTCTCTCTCTCTCTCTCTCTCTCTCTCTCTCTCTCTCTCTCCGGCCGCGGCCCCCGCGTGCCCCAGCAGGCACCAGTCACTTACGGGGTTGTTGTTTTCTCTCGTCACACTCGGCCGCACTCAGCCTCGCCGGCACGGGCCTTCACGCTTCAACTACACGCCCTCCTTATCCTCCTCAAAGCGTGGCGCGCGGGAGGAGCGGAGCGGAGGGGAGGGGAGGGGAGGGGAGGGAGAGGGAGGAGGAGGAGGGAAGGGAGGAACGGAGGGGAGGGAGGGGAGGGGAGGAGAGAGGAGGAAGGAGGAACGGAGGGGAGGAAAGGGGGCCGCGAGAGAGTTTGGTACCGCCAGGGTCCACAGTCCGCCGCTACACTAGCGATCCAAGTGTATCAATGTCGCTGATATTTTTCAAATGGGTGTATGTATTTTTGCACTCACTAAGACGAGGTGTACGACAAAAAATTATTACGCGACTTTAAGAACCTTCATAAAACTCAAAATAATAACGCGTTCGATTTTTTTTTCCCTTAATCGCGCCGAGCAGGCGTGTGATCGCGTACGTGTCCTCGCGCGCCTGAGTGGCGCGGCCATTTCTTTTTTCGCTCGCAAAGAAGGCGCCGGGGGCGCGTACGGCGCGGGGCGGCGCGGGGCGGCGCGGGGCGTTATCTACCCGCGACATATCTCCGCACTCCACTAGCGGCGGGCCGGGCCGGGCCGGGCCGGGCGGCGCTGAGCAGCGAATGGAGCCTCCTCTTCCTTCTCCTCCGCGCCGCGCCACGCCACGCTACGAACAGATTGAATTTGCCGCCCCACTTTGGCTGGTACTTTATTCAGCTGCTGCAGCTGGGCCGTGGCGAGGCGAGGCGGGGTGGGGCGGGGCGAGGCAGACGTGTAAATCGCGCAGCGCGCGGGCCGGGCCGGGCCTCTCCGGGCTCAGTACCTCCTCCTGATACATCGATAAGGGGAGGTAAGGCCCGCGCCCCGCCCCGTCCCGCCCGCCGGCGCCGCGGCGCGAAACACAAGCGCGCAGGTTCAAATCCCCTCCCCTCCCCTTTTCCTCCCTTCTGTTTGCTTTGCCCCCGCGCGGGTCGCCTTACTTCTCCCCAATGCCGCCGCCGCCGCCGGACCCACAGGTGGCAAGGGCGGGGTGCAGACCCGAGAGAGGAAAATAAAAAAAATTGAGAAAGCGGGAGACAGAAGCAGCAGCAGGGGAAACAGGAGGCACACTCTGTTACCCTCTCACGACCATAAATTAATCACGCCGTCAAACAAATCCAAAACTTTTTCGCGCGCGTTTGAGCGGCCGCTGCTGGAGAGCCCCCAAGGCGCGATTTAGGGCCCGGCCGGCTGAGAGGGGCGGTGAACGTCATATTGCCTAAATACAGGGTTTTGAATTGCCTACTCTTCAGGCGTCTCATTAGAGGACGACAGAAGGTGGTCGCCCCCCGCGCGCCTCAGAGCCCCGGCCCAGCCTGTGATCGATAACGCCAACAGGAGCAGGACAGGCGCCGGCAAGTGTCGCGCCCTTCCTTAGCACCAAACAAAGAAAAAAAAACAAAAAAGAGAAAAAAAGAAATTAAACAAGTTTCCCTCATTAACTTGCTTCCGGAACCCTTCCCGCGCGCAAAACAATTAGCATACGCAGGGCGGGGCGGGGTGGGGCGGGGTGGGGCGGGCGGGGCGGGGCGGGGCGGGGCGGGGCTGGGCGGGGCGGCACCTTTCGCAGGTATCAGCGGCACCACGACGGCGTGTCAATTTAACGAACAGCCCCCCCATTGTACCGCCTGCGCTGAGGCTGAGAGGTGGAGGAGAACACTCTCCCCCCCCCCTCCTCCTCCTCACCCCGCCCCGCCCCGCCCCGCCCGGGAGCCGAGGGGCCACACCTTTTATATGCAGCCTCTGCATTGAGTGCCGAGCGCTGCTTTCCTATCCGGGGCGTGGCGCGGCGTGGCGGTGGCGTGGCGTGGCAGTGGGGCTCAACCTCAATATTTCGCAGGCTCACCGGGGGCTCAGTCCCTGCTATGCCAAGTGAGGCTCGTCGCGCCCTCCCGCCGTGCTGCGGCAGTGCGCCTCGAAGGGGTGGCCGCCCCGCCCCGCCCCGCCACCCCTCGCCTACCCCAATACACACTATAGCTCTGCCCCGACGGGCCGGGCTCGGCTCGGCCCCACGCCCCCTGCTGTACCATGCTAATGCGGGCCGCGACTCCTTAACCTCCGAGAAAGCAAACCCAGGTATACGGCGCCCAGCCCCGACCTTCCCGACGTCAGTCCACTTCACTTGTCACGAGTCTCCTCGGCCTCGGCACCACCTGGCAAAAGCCTTACGGGTGCAGTAGGGTGCGACGTCCACGGTAAATCTGTTTCCTGGGGACCTCCCAGGAAAGTAGGTACTTTTCCAGTTCCAAGTTCCCGGGTATTTCCAGGAAAAGTACTGGAAAAGCCAGGAACTTTCCAGGGAAAGTACCTACTTTCCTGAGAGGTCTCAGGAGATTTTCCGTGTCGCCGACGAGGAGGGCGCGAGGACGTCGCCGAGCATAGGAGTCCGTAAACTCTTTGTCTTTAAATAAATCCTGCCCCAGGTGCTCACTCACCGGCCCTGACCCGCATCTCCCTGCTGAGGATGGTGCCGGCCGCGTTGGAGGCGGCGCAGCGGTAGGCCGCGGCGTGCGTCTCGGACGAGTAGAGCTCGCCGGGGAACGGCGGGAAGTGCAGGCTGCCGTTGGACAGCACCTCTCTGCAACCAAAGACATATACACACTTCAGTAAATAAAAAAATTTAACAGAAAAAAAATCACATAAAAACGTGCTAAGTATTCGAGAATTGAACGACTAACAGCCTACATATATAACGAAACTAACATGAGATCGCAGGGGAAGTTAAGCGAGAGTAACATGGATCTCTGGAAATATTTCTACAAGTTTGAGTGGAGCCGCCGCGCCGCGACGCAAAGCACTCATCCCCACGACGTTAAAGGCGACCCCCCCCCCCCCCCCCGCTCCTCTGAGCCGCCTCTTGCCAAAATATTTGACTTGCGCGCCGCGCAGGAGGCAGGCGAGCACGGCCCGGCCGATGAGAAACTTGGGGGAGAGCGAGCGAGAGAGATCCCCACTATTACTCAAATTTAACTTTGGGCTGGCGTGCGGCCGCCGCCGCGCCGCCGCCGATCCGCCACACGTGAGCAGACGACCAACACAATCGGCCGCCCCGCCCCGCCCCGCCCCGCCACCACCTAACCTCCAACAACTCCACTTAACACAGACGGGCGCGGGGGGCGGGGCGGGGCGGGGCGGGGGCACTGAGGTGGGGTTGGTAAACCTCAGAGAAGAAGTGCTGCTCGAGTGAAGCGTGGAGAAGAAATAGAAACACAAAACATCAGGGGAGAAAAACTTTTGCACATCGCCGCTGCACTTTTGCTGATTTTGACTACTACCACTACTACACGTACAACTTTGCTGCTGCAGCCGCCGCCCCGCCTCGCCCTCTTCCGCCTGCTACGCTCTAATTAACAAGGCACTAATCTCTGCCAATAAAAAAGCACTAGCGTTGTTGGCCCGCCCCTCCCCCTCCCTCCCCAAACAGACATGCACACGGGGGGGGGGGGGGGGGGGACACGGCGCGCGCAGACACAACGCACTGCATATAGCCACCCCCCCCCCCCGCCACGCCCAGCGCACCAAGACAATTTGCATAGAGCGGCGTATGCGGCGCTTTAGCCAACAACACTCGGAGCTCGCTGCAGCCCGCCCGGGCGCACCGGTAATGACAACTTGTAGCGCACACCACCCCTGTCACGTGACTCAAGCCCGGCGCGCTCGCAGACAAACAGGAAGTGAAAGCCATGTCCCGGAAACGCCCTCATCCCATCCACACACAGCCTCGCACGGAAGGTGGCCGTAATACTTCCCATCACCCACCCATCAGATAGACGTCGAAAGAACACAAAATATATTTCTTTCATTCATTAATTTTTTATTCGTCGTTTTTCCGCGTATCTCTTATTGCTCTTTTCTTCCTTCCAATTTTTTTGTGCTGTCCAGATGACTGAACAACCTTTTTATTTTTTTTATTTCCACCGGCTTTATGCCGCGGGGGCGCAGCCCGCCCTGCTGTCCATTTCGAGCGACACGATGCGAATCCTCCGCCCCCTCTCTCTCTCTCTCTCTCTCTCTCTCTCTCTCTCTCTCTCTCTCTCTCTCTGTCGCTCTCTCGCTTAGCTTTATTGGATTAATGACCCCATTCATTCCGTCGCGAATTGTGTGATGTCCTACCAGACCGGCACCACAGCACACACACACACAACTACAGTCCAAACTTTTTCGCTCTCCCTCCGTCCGTCCCGCCCCCTACAAGCAGAACGCACGCACGGGGTAATCCGGCGGCCGACGCGAATAAAACAAGGAAATAAATAAACAACAAAACACACGACAAGGAGGAAGTGTAATTTTTTAAAATTAAGGAAATACCGCGAGCTGCTGTTGTTAGCGTGCGGGACGTTGCGGGGTTCCTTTCATACACGCGCGCGCTTTACGCTTAAATGAGGAATAAACTGACTAAACAGCAGACGGCTCGTTGTGGTGGGCGTAATGAGAATCCCCCCCCCCCTCCCCGTGATACACCACCTCTTCTTTTTTCTTAGTCCCATTCTCTCCACCGCGTGCCTGCGCGGCGCCACGGACGGCCTGGCACTGCCTGGGGCGTGGCGCGGCGGGTCGCACGAGAGGTGGCAGCCGCCGACAAGACAACAAGAGTATCATAAGGAAGAGAATTTAACTTTTAAAAAATTTGCGTGCTTCCATATCATACGTGTGACCGCAACAACCCGTAACAGTGTCAATGAGAGAATACATTCTTTTTATTACGGCAGAAAACGAGGCCCCCATCCCCGTCGCTTTCGGCGTTGACTGTACGCACAGCCAGAGCCCCTGCGCTGCAGCAGCGACACTGGAAAAACAAAGGTGCTAAGTCCTACTTTTAAAAGGCACTAACAAAATTTAGTGCCTTTGGAAAGGCACTAAACTTAGCACTTGATTTTCGCGCCCCAGCAAAGGCGTTGCTTAGCACCTTTGTTTTTCCGGTGGACTGCTGTAACTCTACACGGGGCTGTTCGCCTGCGCGCGGAGGAGACACGCAGAGTAACGCAGAGGATCACAGAACTCATTTCCACACGGGGGCCCAGACACCCCAGCCCACCCCACCCGGCCCCGCCCCGCCCATCAGACAGTAAGAAGCTCAGGCGACCGGCGCCTCCCCTGCTCCCGGGCCGGGGGGCTGGTGCTGGTGCCACGGCATGGCGGAGTTTGGGCGCCAAGGACTGTCGGATAAGGAAAGGAATACAGAAAACAGCAAAAACCTGCGGTTATCTACCGTACAGGATCAATACTGCCTATTTATTTATTTATTTCAGTGGATCCAGGCGAGGCGAGGCCCCACGTTATGGCCTCTCATCGGTTTTCGTTCTTTTATCGCACCGACGTCGTCGCCGACGACCGGCGGCTCCGCAGCAGGCGCCCCGCCCCGCCCCGCCCCGCCCCGCCTGACCTAATCAAACGGAATGCTGGTAGGCAAATGACCGTCGGGCGGGGGCGCGGCGGGCGGGGCGGGGCGGGGCGGGGCGGGGCGGGGCGGGGTGGTGCCGAAGATTGATGGGGCGGGTGAGTGATGGTTAGTAGTAGCCGACTGGTAGCTAGTAGCTCGGGCGGGTCCCACCCCGGGCCAGGCCGGACCAGCTGATTAATTGATCCGAGGGGCCTAACGGATCAGCGCCCCGGGCCGGGCCGGGCGCCAGGAGGCCGACAGGGCCAGTCGCCCGCCCGCCGCCCGCCCGCCGCCCGCCCGCCGGCGCGCCCGCCGCCCGCCCGCCCGCCCGCCCGCCCGCCCGCCCGCCCGCCCGCCGGCGCGCCGCACCAACCCTACGGCCCTTTTTACGTGTAAGAGCATGTAAGGTGACCTACTCAGAGTTCCAACGTATTCAGTTCGACACAAAGTAGACTTTCGTGTGTGCTCGGGGCTGAAATTTCAAGTGACGATACCGTCGTCTGATACTGTAAGCAGCCTTCTCTGCCCAGTGTATCTCCCCCCTCATCCCCAGACTAAACCTGCACCGCCCCGCCCCGCCACGCCACGCCCTGCCCGGGAACGCTATCTCCCTCAAGGCGGCGGCCCCATCTCCCCTGCTGTTTCCGACATAAAAGTCAAGTGGCGTGTTTGTCGCCGACTCTGACTCGCGGAAAATCGCTTGGCCGTGGCGCGGCGTGGCGTGGCGCGGCGTGGCGTGGCGCGGCGTGGCGTGGCGTGGCGCGGCGTGGCGCAGTGCGGGAGCCGCTCTCCCTCCGCTACGCTAGCATCCTCTACGTGACGGCACGGGGGGCGCTCGCAACGCTGCAGCACCAGGACACCCACCCCATTACCAGAGGAGAATTTTTTTTTCTAAATCTCGAGACAAATACGGGGGTGCTAACGGGAGGGAAGGGCGCTGCCCCCCGCGGGCCTAGGAGGGGTCAGGGGTCAGACCGAACTCCGCGCGCCGGGGGCGAGGCCGGGGGCGAGGCCGGGGGCCAGCTGCTCCCCCACCCCACTCCCTCCTCCTCACGGCTTTCACTTTCCCCCCGCGTTTCTTTTCCGACTTTTTTAAAAGGCTAAGTAAAATATCCGGTATAAAACTGCCCCCCCCCCCCCCCCCCCGGGCTCCCCCCACCCAGAGGCGAGCGTCGTGTTGCCTCACTTCCGGCGGACACTCGTTTGCATTCCCGTCGTATCGATAAGCAATCCGGTCGCAGAATAATCAATGCGTTATTAACCTCTGGCTCCCCTCGTCTCTCTCTCTCTCTCTCTCTCTCCTCTCTCTCTCTCTCTCTCTCAGCTTCCTGCTCTTCGCCATTAGAATGGGAAGGGGCCGTGCACAGCGACAGAGAAGCAGAGAAGTCCATAGGCCCCGCGGTCGACGTCAGACAACGGCTGGAGAAAGCGGGCGCGAGTGAGAGAGAGAGAGAGAGAGAGAGAGAGAGAGAGAGAGAGAGAGAGAGAGAGAGAGAGAGAGAGAGAGAGAGGCGACGGAGAGTATTCATCACGCCCGCGCTACGTTAATTACGGTTTTCTGATTTCAGCCGCGGGCCATCAATAAGCCGAACGCGGCGCCGCCGTGATTGGACGGCCTGCGGAGGGATTTACTTCTAATCCTCCTGCTGCAGCAGGAGCAGCAGGAGCGGCGGCAGGAGCGTGCAGGGCGGCAGGCCGGGCACAAACAGGAATCTGTTGGCGAACAAAGTTAGGTGCCGGTGCCATGTTCCTCCGCCCCGCCCCGCCCGCTCGACCGCACTGCATCTACCGCTGCGACAGGATGTTCTTGTCTTGACAAAGTTGGCGCGGAGAATGTTGCCGGCGCCGCGCCCCCGCCGCCCAGCCGGGCCAAAGTGAGTAGTGAGCGGCTGAGCCTGGCTGAGCTGCGCGCGGCGCGGTGCTGAGCCGAGCGGACTGTACTGTTGCTGAGGTGATTACACGCCCCCCCCCCCCCCCCCTCTGCCCCTGATCCGCTCCACTGCGACTGGACTATGCGACAGGCCGACGGACAAATAGGACGGGAAGGTGGAACGAGGCTGTAAACTAAGTTGTTGCTATCCATCACCACCCCCGCCCCGCCCCGCCCCGCCCCACCGCGCCCCGCCGCGCCCCAGTGACCGTCCAGCCCGACACTTTTTACTCAACCCTTTCACCCCCTCAGCCCCTGCCCGGACGGGGGCGGGGCGGGGCGGGGCAGGGCGGCCGGTGCTAGAGCTGTGCGGCGCTAGCTTGCGAACGCCAGTGCGGGCTCCCGCGGGGATAGGCTACCGGTGCGAAGCGTCCCTCCTCGCCCCCGGCCAACCTCTCCTCCGGAACTCGACCCGACCCAATGATCCACAACGCTACGCCGGCATTCGGGTTTCGGGTCGGGAGCACGTGTTAACGCGTGACGCGACACCTCGATAACCCGCCGCATACGAAAATAAGCACTCAGCTCATCGCTGCATCTCCCCCTCGCTGCCAAAGAGACGACAGCGACCTCTCAGAGCAGTCCCTCACTTAGGCAAACGCCCCACGCTATCGTCGTCTCCTGCGCTGATCGCGCGCGTCCCGTCCCGTCCCGCTCCCTCCCGGGGTATATAAGTTTCAGGCCGGGCCGCGCAGCCCCGCACCGCAGCCGTCCCGTCGCTCAGTCTGCATTCTCGCGCCGTCGGCACGGCGCAGGCCAGCGGCTTAATTCAGATTCAGGACGTAGGCTAGGCTGCCGAGGAGCAGGAAAGGGCTTCTCTTCCCTCCCCGTCTCTCTCTCTCTCTCTCCCGCCGCTGCCGGCCGAATGAATACCGAGAGAGAGATGCTGTCAAAGTGCTGCAAACTTTGGCCGGCAGGCAGCGCCACTATCTCCCCCCCCCCCTTCCAACGCGGGCGGGAAAGGCTTTCGACAAGCGCCGCGCCGCGCCGCGCCGCGCGCTCCTCAACCACCTCCCTCCCCTCCAGAGATGGATGAGGCGTCAGTTTATCCCTCTTAATCTCCGACACAATGCTCCTCCGCGCCGCGCCGCGCCGCCGTGGCTCGCGCTCGCGGACCAAATTATTCCTTTACGTCTCAATAATTTTCGCAAAGGCGCGGCGCGGAGCGGGCGCGAGAGCTTATACCCCGTCTGCCGCCCGTCATATCAGGAGCGTGACCGGGCCGGGCCGGGGCGTGAGGGGAAGGGCCGAAGGAGGGGGGAGGGGGGCGAGAGGTAGGGGGGAGGGTGGCGAGAGGGGCAGGGAGGGCACGAACAGGGCTGGACCACGTGTGGCAGGAGAGAGAGAGGCGCAGAGAGGAGCAGGAGGATATCTGGCCCCGCGCCGCGCGCAAAGTTGGCGACAATGGTCCTCGCGTGAACACACTCCAAGTGTGAAACATGAGTTGAACAACAACTGGGCTGAGCAGAGCCTCAACTCATCGCTATGGGGATGCCGCAGCCCGGCCCAGCCCGAGCCCGGCCCAGCACCTGATGGACCAGGGCCGCAAACACGGGAGTTTTGGCCGCCGCTGGAGAACTACTAGACCAGAATGCGCAGGTAGGAAGCGGCTTACACGTGATTATCGCAAATGCGCGCTACTTAAAATGAGGAAATATACGTTATCCGTGCTCCGCTACGTCTTTCCTGTAGGAGTATACGAGGCGAGTGGGAAACCTCGTCCTCCGCTGCCTCCCCGACGCTGCTGCTTCGCGGAGAGGCCAAAACTTACAGAAATAAGCTGCAGCAGGGACGGAAGTCTGCCCCCTGCCCCCTCCCTACCACCGCCCCCCACTTCCTGCTCTGCGGCCGCGGGGGCGGGGGCGGCGGCGGGGGCGGCGGCCGGGCGGTCCCTTACACTTACAGGGCCCTTGGGAGGAGTCTGCAAATCCTAACTGAGGCCTGCCGCGCCGCTGGGTCCCTCCTGCTTGCCATGGGAGCGGGCGGGGCGGGGCGGGGCGGGGCGGCTGCCCTCCACTGTACTGCCCCGGGGACGCGGAGAGAGAGCGGCTCGAAAAGAGAAGGGCGACGCGACGCGGCGAAAGGGCTGCGTGAGCGCTGCGCTGAGTCGGGCGTGGGAAAGTGTTGGGACAACATTATTATTATTTCGGCCCCGATGAGGGACGGACCGAGAGCAGGGGCGTGGCGGGGCGTGGCGGGGCTTGGCGGGGCGTGGCGGGGCGGGGGCGGCGACCGGCAAACTTGAAAAAGTAAATCTCGAAACAAACACTGTCATAAAGACGGCTGGCGTCCGGGGGCGGCGGCGTGCTGCGCCGAGAAAATGAAACCAGTCCCTCATGATGTGCGAGAGAGAGAGAGAGAGAGGCATGTGGTGAGAGGGGCGGGGGGGGGGAGGTGCCAAAATAGAAGTATTAAACCAGAGCCTTATCCTGGCGTCTGCGGTCACAATGAGTGCGGGGCGGGGCGGGGCGGGGCGGGGCGGGGCGGGGCGGGGCGGGGCCGGGCTCAGTGCATCGTCCCGTCCCTCCGCAGCAATCTGCACGGCCCGGTCCCCGGGCCCCGGCCCGGCCCCGGCCGGCTGTGAGATGAAACCTCGTCCCCAGCCCGCCCCCGGCCCGCCCCCAGCCCGCCCCCAAGGGCTTATGACCGCCTATGCTCGCCACATTGCTTGCGTGCAGTGCAGCGTTGGTCGCACCCTTGAAAAGAAATACACGAGCAGCGAGAAAAAAAAGAAGAAAAAAAGAGTCTACCGAGAAACTCATCAAGGCAACTCTTTACACACACAACATGGGTTCAAAACCCTCTCGAGCGGATTTTTTTTTCTCCCTCCCCAATCACCAGACTCCACGCGCCAGCGCACTGCTTGCTTAACGCGCCGCACCCTTAACATAGTGAGTTTGCATTTCGTGACGGAAACTACATGACATGACCCTCCTCCAACGCGGAGTGAATTAGTCAGCACTAATAGAGAAATAACGTCCACCCCGCCTCTCCCTGACCCCACCCCACCCCACCTTCCCCACTCTGATCTCCTAATAATTGCAATCCATTACAATGGTCGCGTGTTGTGTAACGCCCGCGGGTCCAAACACCAACAACGTAGTAGCGGGCCCGCAACCTTTTTTTTTTTTTTTTTAAAGGAAAGGGAGGGGGGCGGAGGTAAAAAAATAATGGTTACGAATGACAAGCCAAAACCGTCATCGACCTGGCCGGGCCAAAACCACCGCCTTACTGCCTTGCGGGTTCTCTTCGGAGGCGGTCTCGACCTCGACCCTCAGCGTCAGCCCTCAGCGTCAGCCCTCGTCGTCAGCCCTCAGCGTCAGCCCTCAGCGTCAGCCCTCAGCGTCAGCCCTCAGCGTCAGCCCTCAGCGTCAGCCCTCGTCGTCACGCCCGCGGGCTGCTGGTTTTGCATGGTACGTGGCGCGGGGCGGGGCCGCCCGGCCCTCGCCTCGGCTGAGGCGCAGAGGGATGCGGCGTGGCGCGGCGTAGAGCAGAGAGCGCTCCGCGCGCGTCAAAAGTTTGTGCACACGATGTGACACCGAGCCGCCCCGCCCCGCCCCGCCCCGCCCCGCCCCATCCCCGAGTGTCGAAAGCGGCTGACAGCTGCCATCACGAGCCGAAGGCGCGGCGCGGCGGCAGCGAGCGCTCTCCTCTCTCGTCACAACTTTCAACCCCTGAACACACACACACACACACAGTCCCACACACACATGCCTCTATTAGAAGCGAAAAGTTACGAAACCTGCCCGAAACGAGTCCGATCGCTTCGTTTTTGTTTTTCGCGGGCGTCGATTTGAACGTCCTGACTGCTCCGAATTTCCCCCGCTACCGCGGGCAGGGACGATCCGAATAAATCCTGAGTGCGTCCGGATCCGCCGCGCACCACTGGCGGATCCGGGTAACGGCCCGCTCCAGGTAATAACGTTACCCTCTCGTCCTCCCCGGGGCGGCCCTCCCGTGCACGCGCCGCTAATACACGGAGGACGCTGTCACCGCCAACAGACCCTCCGTCACTTTTTCTATTTATCTCCTTCCTCCCTTTTTTCCCTCCTCTCGCGCTCGTCAGCAGAGTCACTGCTCGGAGCGGTTTCCCAAAATACTCGACGGTCCTGCACACCACGAGATCATCCCCACGCGGGGGAGGGGGGCAAGGAAAGGCAGGAGAGGGCCGGCCCGGAGCAAGGAGGAAGACAGGGAATAAAAAAGTTTCTTGATTAGCTTGGCGGCATAGCGCGCCATAGCAGCAGAGTTCTTCTTTTCACATCTCTCGTGGCGCGGCGTGGCGAACAGGACGCGGTGCCGCAGCCATGCCAAATCAGAGGATGTGCCAGCCAGGCAGGCAGGCCGCATGGCAGCAGTGCTACAGAGCAGCTCTGCTCCCCCCCCCCCCCCCACCTCACTCACCTTGCCGCGGTGCAGAACATCCTCGGCGCGAGACGAAGACAGACTTCAAACGGAATAATAAACTAAATAAACCAAAGGTGACGAGACCATACCCCGCGCGGGGCGTGGCGGGGCGTGGAGGGGCGGGGCGGGGTCACCGACACGCCCCCGCTACATTTTCTTTAGGGTGACCTGACCGCAGCCCGACCTGGCATGCTCTAGCCACTTTATTATTCATTTTTTCCAAGAGTACCCGCCTCGACCCGCCCGGCCGCTGTCCGAGGCGCGGACAAGATAAAAAGG
The DNA here is from genome assembly GCA_033675135.1 of Frankliniella intonsa. Classification (NCBI taxonomy): domain Eukaryota; kingdom Metazoa; phylum Arthropoda; class Insecta; order Thysanoptera; family Thripidae; genus Frankliniella; species Frankliniella intonsa. Next base: position 3,635,088 of record CM066248.1, read on the forward strand.
CCGAAACACACACCAAAATAAATGATAGATTCTCGCAATGTCAATGCCGCAAAAAAAAAAAAGATGCAGAAAAATAAAATTGATGTAAAAGTGATTCCCTGCACCTTTAAGGTTAAGGTAAGCCTTAAAAAAACACTGCTAAGCCATATTGGTCACCCAAAATACGTCTCCAGAGCGAGTCCCTTTAACAAGGAAGCGTGACGTGACCGTGACCACCCTCAATGTCGCTCAATGTGTTAATGCTCGGCGCGTAAGTTGGCTGCCCTGTGCTTCCGACAGCCTTCCTGCTCCATTCACACCGCAGCGCGGCCCGACCCGCGACAGGGCAGGGCAGGGCAGGGCAGGGCAGGGCAGCTTTCATTGGGTACTTTCCAATCTCAATCAGCAGCAGTCCCGGACCCGTTGTCGCTCGCGCGGTCGGTCCCGGTCCTCTTTTGTATACATTCAAACTTCCATGTTGCGCCAATTTCCCGATATCGTTTCGTACTACCCACCCGGGCCAGGCCCCGGCGCCGGCCCTCCACGGCGGCGCGCCGCCACGCGACAGAGCGCGCGCCAGTCGACAACCATGGAGGAGAAGGAAAAACAAATTGAAATCAAATCTTCTTTTTGAGGTTCGGCTGCCTGGCCGCTGACGGCGATATTGGCGCGCGCTAGGGAACAAAACACTGCGCGCGGCTCAGCCAATGAGGCGGGGCGGGGCGGGGCGGGGTGGGGCGGGGTGGGGCGGGGCGGGCCAAACCACTCTGCGGGACAAACTCATTTGGCAACGCCCACTAATCGCCTGTTGAGGCCAACTGCCGCGCGTGTGGGCGAGAGAGACGGAGGCGGGGTGCGGTTTGTTTTTTCTTCTCCTCCCCTTCTTCCGGTCCACTAGGCGGTGCCTCCTGTGTGCGCAGGGCGGGGCGGGGCGGGGCGGGGCGGGGCGGGGCGGGCGCACCGCGCCCTGGAAGGCGTTTAGGTATTCGCGAACGCACTGGGTACGTGCGCGAATCGCACCCGGCCGGGCCGCGAGCTAATAACCGGAGGGGCAAATGGGCTATGAATGGGGCAAATGAGTGTGGGAGCGCGGGGCGGGGCGGGGCGGGGGGGGGCGCGGGGCGGGGCGGGGCGGGGCGGGGCGGGGCGCTGAGAGCAATCTCTAGCATCGGCCCCCACAGCGCCTTCCTATCCGACCGCATCACCTCGCCGACGCCGCAAGCAAGCAGCGCGGCACCGCCTCTCCGCGCCACGCCGCGCCACGCCACGGAGACTCTATCTCGCATGCTCCAGTGACTTTGAAAACCGTTCCGGTGCCGGAGAGAGAGAGAGAGAGAGAGAGAGAGAGAGAGAGAGAGAGAGAGAGAGAGAGAGAGAGAGAGAGAGAGAGAGAGAGAGAGAGAGAGAGCAGATAGTGCAAAACAGCTCTAAGGCGGTCGCACTTAACCCGGTGCGCAGCGCCCCCACACCGCCGCCCCCGCGCCCTGCCCCCTACCCCACCCCACCTCCGCCACGCCTGATGGCGCAAGAACACGAGTTGTACGCCGAACTGCTTCTTCTGCATGAGTCCCCGCCCGGTCCGGCCGGCCGGCACCGCCCGGGGGCCGAATGCTAATACAGTGGAAAGAAAAAGGCGATTACCTGTTCGGGTGGAGCGGAGCTATAGCGCACCCAAAACTACGGTATGAGAAACAGAGGTCGACGCAGGTATCAAAAAAACAGAACTCCACGCCGGTCCCCTTTTTTTTCTCCTTGTGAAAAAAAATAAAAATAAAGGAAAATTATGTTGAGGTTATGGGCTTGGTTATGGGTCTGCTTTGAATCTTTGCATCATCCAACTACACGCATAAAAAAAGCCTTAATAAAGTTTGTCGCTATTGTGCGCCACGGCTGCAACATTGTAGCGCCGCTCCCTCCTGGTGTCGGGACCACCGCCTGCCCTTGTCTCGCTATCGACGTCCATCTCGAGTCGAATCAAGAGTCATTACACCTCCAATCAACCAGTAAGCCTGCCGCGCCGAGCGCCCCGCCCTCCCCGCCAGTCCGCGATCGAGATCGAACGAGAGGGAGAGAGCGGGAGGAGAGGGAGAGAGAGAGGAGAGGGAGAGAGAGAGGAGAGGGAGAGAGAGAGAGGAGAGGGAGAGAGAGAGGAGAGGGAGAGAGCGGTTAGGAATAGGGAGGGCCACATGCGGAACAAGAGACGGCCTAGAAGAGTCGGCGAAATAGCCGCGAAAAGAAAAGGGGTCGTCTAGCTGCGAGCCATTTAGATTCAAACCGTACCACGTGGCTCGCAGAAAGCACTTGCGAACGCAGCTCTTCGAAACATCGCGAGCGGCTCGGGAGGACCACTCAGGCGACCGCTAGGGGGCGCCGCGGGCGGGAGCCCGGGGCCCGGGGGGCTACTTGTCCACCGCCGCCCCGTATCCTACGCCCCAAATGGGGAGGGCGCGGCGGGGCGGGGCGGGGCGGGGCGGGGCGGGGCGGGGCGGGGCGGGTCTCCGAGAGGCTGTCAGACACGTGAGTTTGAAAAGGACCTGGGGACCCGCACCACGCTGGGCCACGCCACGTTCCGTCTCGTCCAGGCCACCCCTTTAAGCCCCTCGGAGCGGGAGGAGCGAGAGAGAGAGGGAGTGGGAGAGAGAGGGAGAGAGAGAGAGAGAGAGAGAGAGAGAGAGAGAGAGAGAGAGAGAGGAGAGACGCGGCCGCTACGGGCCTGCACGGCGGCGGCCCAAGGCACGCCCCGCTGGGGCGCAAACCAGATTATTCTGACTGAGCGCCGCCGGGCGGGGCGGGGCGGGCCCCCCGCTGCTGGTGAGCCGGTGCTATTTGGGACAAAAGAATGGACTAGTTTCGGGAAAAAAAAGAAGGAAGACGACGACGACGGTCGGCAAGAAAAGGTGAGTCCGAGTGGGATTAATGGAACGAGTGGCCCCTCGGGGGCCTCTTGGGGGGCCGGCCGCGCCCCTCACCTCACCTCACCTGGCCGACCACGTGACAAATCATCACTGCTGCCAACCGCTCAGCGTGACATGGCGGGACGTGTGGCTCACTGTGTGTGTGACAACAACAGAACCACTTCAACACCGCAATAAAATAAGCAAAAAAAAAAAAAAAAATTTAAAAGAAGACACACATAAACAACAGACGTGCCAATGACTGGACTGGACACAGCACACACACACACACACACAGCGGCGCGCAACACATCGCATCGTTTGTTTGTATCACCCAGGTCCGCTGGAGCCTGCACCGCCGTGGAGCCGCGCCGGTCCTCCTGCCGCCCTGATTGGGACTGAAGTGTGCAATTCGCTATCGCAATCCTGAGCGAGTGCGAGAGAGACGCCCGGTGCACGCTGCAAGCGCTCACTGGCCCCAGCGTAGCAGATAGAGAGAGAGAGAAAAACGGAAAGAGAGACAGAGTGCACTGCAAGCAAGTCCGCTATCCGCACCCGTCCGACGAAATTGGGATGGATGGATCGAACCTCTTTCCCTCTTTTCAATCCTCTTCTCTCTCTCTCTCTCTCTCTCTCTCTCTCTCTCTCTCTCTCTCTCTCTCTCTCTCTCTCTCTCTCTCTCTCTCTCTCTCTCTCTCTCTCCCCCGGTCACACATTCCGAGAGGGCGGGAGGTGCAATAAAACGCGATGGAGTGAGCATTGAGCAAACCCTTGTAGGCACACAGGTAGTGGAGGGCTATCGACAAGGCACGTAGCGCCGCGAGAAAGAGAGAAAGAGAAAGGGAGAGAGAGGGAGGGAGGGAGGGAGAGAGAGAGAGAGAGAGAGAGAGAGAGAGAGAGAGAGGGGGGGGGGGAAAGGGACAGAGCAGTGTGGGGGAAGGGTCGTCATCGCTTCCCTCCCTGCGCCAAGGACATTGCCACACTAAAGGCTTCAAGGACCCCGCTGAGGAGCCCCTCACAGAGTGTTGGGCCGGGCGGGGCGGGGCGGGGCGGGGCGGGGCGGAGGCGTGACGGGTCGGGAACGGTCTGTAATGACGCCAGAGAGCAGGTAATAGGTAGGACGGATGGCGGGGCGGGGATGCTTTTAAGGGTGGTGGTGAGGGTGGGGGTGGGGCCGGGCACGGCACATGCAGCGCAGTACGGCGCAAAGGCTTGCGGTGGTCGTCCTAATGTGGCCGAAGGTCCTTGCTCCCCTCCTCGGTGGTCCGACCCCTGGTGCGGCGCGGCGCGGCACGATGATGAATAATTAAATCCCATGCTCTTTGGCCCCGCTCCCCCACTCCACACCATAGCCACCTCTAACCTCTCACTCCTTCCTTCCCTCCGTCTTTTCAAAATATGAAATCCCTGCTCCATCTCTCTCCATCTTGTTCACAATGTCAGCTCGTCGCTGCGGTTAGTCGCCCCACCCCGCCCCGCCCCGCCCATTCCCCGGAATACAAATTTGATTCCCCTGGGTTGCGCCTTTTGAAATGTAAATGCTGTGAAAGGGGCGGCCCATTGAGAGGCCCCCGACCGTCCCTGCGATCGGACGTCCACTGCGCGCCGCCACGCCCCGCCCCGCCACGCCCCGCCACAGCGCGCTCTTGTCCTGTTGAGTCCATCCCTACGCTCGGGTTGGCCCCGAAAGGCCCCGTCACCCGCACACAGGTGTGGGTGTCCGCGCTGGGTTGGGCCGGGGCGACCGGGGTGTATACAGCGTTTTCGCGCGGAAGTCCGACCCGTCACATCCACGGAACACCCCACCCCGCCCCGCCCCACCTCACCCCACCCCGCCCACCTGACCTGTTTCCGGCCGCAGAGGAAGTGTAATCAAGTCAACATGGGCGGGCCCAGGAAGGGCCCGAGTGTGGACGGAGGGGGAGGGGGGCCCTTAGGCCGACGAGTAGTGAGGCCCACGGAAAAAATACACAACCGAGGGGACGCAAAGGGGGTGGGGGGAGGAAAATCACCGGGCGCGGGTATTCGAACCGTCGACAATTTTGGCGCGAGGGAATGGTCCGACCCAGGGGGAGGGGGGGGAGGTGTTTGGGTCATTAAGGGGCTTAATCACCGTCATCGGCGATCGGCAGGCGTCCGTTCTACGCTCGCGTTGCGGGTGTGAAATATAGCTGGCGGGGCGGGGCGGGGCGGGGCGGGGCGGGGCGGGGCGGGCTTACAGCCAGTGTCCTCCATGAGTTATGTCGCACATTCGACGCGGCGGCAAGCACAAATTCGGGGCGCGGGAATCGTGACCAAATTAAGCACACGTTTTTGAGCGATCTATTAACTGCAGCCAGAGGGAGAGGCCAGGCCAGGCCGGCGCCGGCCAGCCATAGGTCCGGGACAGGGACAGGCGGAGTGTTCACGGCCCTCCCTCCGGTGTATTTCACTCGGCAGCGCACGCCGCGCGGCGGATCCCCTGCACACGGGATCTCCTTTGCAGCGTTTGCAAGGCCCTGTGCGGCGGGCGGGGCCGGCCCAGGGCCCGGCCCCGGCGCTACTATCATTTCCCGATTCTGAACCGGCTCGCATCTCTAGGCCGGGACCTCTGGAGTTGGTGCGGGAGGGGCGGAGCGCCGGGCGGGTAGGCAAACCGACCGGCGCCACACAGATGTGTTCGGCGGGTCTGTCTATCGCACGGGGGCTCGGCCGGGCCGGGCCGGGCTCCAGCCAGCGCCAGCGGGGCCGCAGTGCTGTCTTTGTCTGCAGCCCCCCCCCCTCTCTCTCTCTCTCTCTCTCTCTCTCTCTCTCTCTCTCTCTCTCTCTCTCTCTCTCTCTCTCTCTCTCTCTCTCTCTCACTTCCCGAGGAGCAGCCACTGCTGTCCGACTTGTCCGTCAGAGGCATCCGTCTCACTCAGCCACTCGGCTCGCATTAACCCAGTCATCATCTCTCAACGTCTAATAACGGGGCGGCGCCGTGGGGACGGTCCTGGTGGCGGAGGAGGGGGCAAGGGGGGGTAGCAGAGAGTTTGTGGCGGCGCCGCCCGCCCTGAGCGGTGCACCTGTAGGGGCGGGGCGGGGCGGGGCAGTGTATCTGTGTCTGTCGCGCCGCGCCGAGCACTATCTCTGTCTACCACCCTCTCCCCCCCCCTCTCTCTCTTTCTCTCTCTATCTCTCTCTCACCACTCGCATCAGCACGGAGCCGGCCACAAAACTCAGTGGCACTACGATATCTGAAGCCTCCCTCCGCCCCGCCCCCCTCCTCGCCCCCTTATCCGTGGGACGTCATTTGCAGCAGGCGACCACCCTTCCATCCCTCCCTTCCCCTCCCCACTACCTCTCCCCCCACCGCTCCGCTCGTGATAACTTTTCACTTTTCTCCTTGTGAAGAAAAAACACACACAAAACAATTCACTAAATGGCGAGATTGTCACCTCCACCTACCAGCAGATCTGCACACTGTAAAAACCTTGCGAACAATTGTGGCCAGATTAAAATTGCGAACCGATTGCGAACGAGTTACTTCGTATTGCGAACCGAATCCTTCGCAAAGATTTATCGGCGCAGATCCGTCATTAACGTTTTCTGCATTATTCCCGCAGAACACAAGGCATTGCCTGGCTGTTCGATAAAGCGCAGCTCGGGCGGTGCCGCCGCTAGGGGGCGACCTGGGCGGGACAGTCGTTGGCGATGACGCGGGCGCGGCGGGGGCGCGGCGGGGGAGAGGCGAAGCAATACCAGGCCAGCGCGGGGAGGGCGAGGCGACCGACCAGCCGGCCCGGCCCCGCCCCGCCCCGCCCCGCCCCGCCCGGCCCCGCCCCGCCCCGCCCCGCCCTCCTCTGCTCCCGACGTTTTGTGCCTGCAGTGGTAGTGGCGCAGGAGGCAGGGAGGTCCTGGATGCAGATGCAATGAGCTGCGAACCAGTCGACTAATCGACTTCTCCTTCGGTCCGCCCGCCCGCGCCCGCTCCCCCGCCCGCTCTCCCGCCCGCTCCCCCGCCCGCCCAGACTTGGCGCCCGGCCCTAATGCCACTATTATCAGCAGCTATTTCATGAGAATGGCGAAATGGATGGCGGTGGACCTGTTGTCGAAAAGAGCAGAGGGCCGGAGAGAAATGGGAGCGGAGGGAAAATCTGTGAGGGGGCAGCGAAAACAAGTAACCACTAAACATATCGTGCAGACTACGTAACCGTATTTTATTTTTTAAAAACGCTTCGTCAATAGCGTCGTCCTGACACAGACAGCGCGGTCTGAAGTGAGGACAGAGTAGATCACGGGGAGCATCGGCGCGACAAGGCATGTAGGGGCAGTGGAGGGAGATGTGGCGACCTGACCTGACCTCCGAGAGTGTTTAGCGACGAGACAACACGGCCGTACCTAAAGAGAGGCCAGGAGGGAGGAACGTATCGAGTTTCCAATTTTCCCAAAGCTTATCTCCCGCTGGGGGCGGGGTGGGGCAGGGCGGGGCGGGGCGAGGCGAGGCGGGGCGGGGTGGGGCGGGGCGGGGCGGGGCCATCTCCCGCGGACGCGGGTACGTAGAGACCTGCCCCGCCCCGGGGAGCACAGCGCCATTCGAATCCCTGCGCGTCGCCGTTTTTTGTATGAAACGAAACGCACGGGCCATTTGGCCAGCGCGCTGCTGCAGTACAAACAGCCGCGCGTGTCACGCCCCGCCCCGCCCCACCACGCCCCGCCACGCCCCGCCCCGCCCCGCCCCGCCCCGCCCCGCCCCGTCACGCCGCGCCCCAACACGGCAGTGACTCAAGTGAACGGAAACCCCTCACAGCCCAAATACCCGCTTTCGGCCGGCCGGCCCGGCCCGGCCTGGCACTGCAGACGGATCTCGAGAGCGGATCATATATTTCGGGGTTTATGACGCACCGGCTCAGGAGGGCTTACGCCGGCCGCGCCGCTGCCGCCCCGAGAGCTAGAAAGCCCACAATAGCGGGGCAGGGCGGCGTGCGGCGGGGTGCGGTGCGGCGAGCAGAAAAGAAGTAAAGAGGACCTGCAGTAGTAGCCCTCGCTCAGCCGAGGGCCACTGCGGAATCCATGCGGACGGAATCCACGAGGATGAAGACTACAGCCAGGCACAAAGCGAGGGGGAGAGAGAGAGAGAGAGAGAGAGAGAGAGCGAAGACAGAGACAGAGAGAGATAGAATAGGATATAAACACAGCAGTAGTATCCACGTCAAATCACACGGACCACTTCCAGTTGCCACAATTACTAATAATTCGGCGCCACGATAACAAAATATTTTAAATGCTCGAATCCTCTGCCGCTACTCTCAGAGAGAGAGAGAGAGAGTGTGTGTGTAATTTTTCCAAGTCAGGAACAATGTTATCTGTGGCACGACCGCCGGCAGTCCCGCTGAGCGCGCTCACGCACGGGCAAAAATATTTTTACTAAAAGCGACAAAAATACACACTTCTGCTGCGCCTTCGAAAAATTCCGTTTGTTTGCGAGCGAAAGAAAAGATTTTTCCGTGAAAAGAATGTCGTTGTGAGAGCAAATAGGAATAAAAAAGATGCACAAAAATGACGTGATAGATGGTCGGTCACCATCCGCATAGCTCGTTCCATCAGAAAAGCAGCAGCACAAGCTGCTCGCCGTTGTTTTAATTCTGTTATTTTTTTTAGTACGAAAAAGAAGAAACGCGGAACGCGGGTCGCACTGGCGAGGGACAGGAGCGGTAGGGGTGGAGCCGGACACGTGCAGGGTAAACACACGACGACAAAGAGAGGCCCCCGTGGGGTCGGGGCGGGGCGGGGCGGGGCGGGGCGGGGCGGGGCACCAGACCACCATGATGAGGGAAGAATAGATGATGAGCGTGATTAAGAGGCAGGACCGGGGCGGGGCGGGCCCGGCCTCTGCCCTCCAGACGGAGGCCGGGCGCCCAGCCGAGGCCGAGAGCCAGGCGTATTACTTGGAGATAAAATGTGAATACGCCCATCTCTCCTCTGCTCTGCTCTCGGCCTCGGCCTCGGCCCCGCAAAGGACTGGCACCAGCTGAATAGCGGGCTGCCAATAGGCCCCGAGCCCCGGGCGTGCGGAGGACGCTCTGTCACTCTACTCTGGAAACCAAGTGAGTAGCTGTCACACTCTCGTCGGCCCACTTGAACGAAATAAAACGAGTGAACTATCCACACTTTTTTGACAGAAAATAATTTACAGTCATACGCCTGGGCAGCACCAGCAGCCGATGGAGAGAAATTAATTCACGATGCAGTGCACGAATTGTAGCCATTTTAAGCAGCGCCTCTGCCATATAGCCTCGGTCTAGTGCAGCCCAGCCCGGCGGCCAGGCCCGGCCAGGCGTTGCGAACCAATCACCTAGCGGCTCGCCGTGAGAGAGGGATGAGGATTATCCACGATTATCGTCTCCCATTCTCTCCCCACCATCACGCTCTCTCCCTCCCCCCTCCCCTTACCCATCTATCTCTCTCGCCTCGGAGTTCGTTCATCGAAAGAGTTTTCCCTTATTTGGGCCGCCTGGTCCAGCCCAGCCCGGGCCGGCCCGGTCCGTCCACCCGTTCAATGGGAGCGAATTGGCTGTCAGAGGCGCGCTGTGGCGGGGCGGGGTGGGGTGGGGTGCGGCGGGGCGGGCTGGGGTGGGGCGGGCAGGGGACTGCCTATAGCGGCTTATAGCGACTTACGGTCCAGCCCGTCCCTAATGGAGCGCGCGCAGCCACCTCTCTCTCTCTCTCTCTCTCTTCCTCTCTCTCCTCTCTCTCTCTCCCCCACAGAGAGGGAGAGAGGTGGGGACGGGGACAAGGACGGACGCGGCACAGCGTCCAGCACCACCAGCAGCGCTAAGTGCTCGCCAAAACTTTTACTGCTTCGCGTCTTTGTTCGGTTGACCCTCATTTATACGCAGTTGCATCAGCCAAGGGTCATGGGAAGAGAGGGCGGGGCGGGGCGGTGCGGGACGGGGCGGGGCGGGGCGGGGCGGGGCGGGGCGTGGCGGGGCGCGCCCGCCCTACCCTTCACTGTGTGCGCCCGCACCCCTGTCCACCGTACCGCACCGTACTTTTCAATCTCGTCTTGTGTGGGGCGGGGTGGGGCGGGGTGGGGCGGGGCGGGGTGGGTCAGCGGGCCGCCAGGCTCATGGGCCAGGAGGCAGAGCGCCGCTCGCTATCGTGATCCTCGGCCTACAGGCCCGCCCCGCCCCGCCCCGCCCCGCCCGCCCAGAGCCTCTGGCATCCAACCCTTTGACTGCGTCCTGAGCCCAGCAGATAGCATCTCACACGCGTCGCCTGCCTTCTGCTACCGCCCACCCCACCCCGCCCCGCCCCGCCCCGCCCCGCCGCTGCTTAAACTCCACTGGAGGGGATAGGCCTAGAGGACGACGGCAAGGCGATTCTTCGTCCCAACGCGTCCATGGTGCGGGGCAGGGCGGGGCGGGGCGGGGCGGGGCGGGGCGGGGCGGTCCGACGGACGCACCTGCAGCAGCGGGAGCATCTGCATGGATAAAGCGAATGCAGATGTGGTGCACCGCGGGGTGGGGTGAGGCTGGGCGCCCGGCCCGGGCTAACAGGTGTACGGTGCAGCGGGCGGGGCGGGGCGGGGCCCGACGGACCATTCCGCCCAGGAAACGGTCCCGGCTGGGCCGCGGCGCCATAAACAGCCCCTAGCTGTGCCCTAGCCCTGCCCTGTCCTCGCGCGCGGTCCTGGCTGAACGGGGTGCTGAGCGGTGCTGAACGGAGCTGAGCGGTGCTGAGTGGTGCTGAGCGGCCCAGCCCGGCCTCTCTCTAACTGCACCGCCATTCTATTCGCCCCGCCCCGCCTCGCCCCGGCAGCGCCTTCTCGGCAGGAAGATATCTCGAGCATTTGTTGGCCCGCTGGAATATTTCCGCCGCCAGCGCAAAGCTGCCGACGTCCGCCACCGGTGCCTCTGTGCCCTGCTGCTGGCTATATACAACATTTTTCTTACCGGCTGTGTTTTTATTTTAGCCTTTTGCATTCCTTTTTAAAAACGATTTCTTTTAAGAGCTATAAAATAGAAGGTCGCTTTCTTTACGGACAGGGTTCATCATGCGGGGAGCAGCAGAAGGTTCTGATTTCCCGAGATTCGTAAGGACGGGAGGGGGAAGGCGCGGTGCCAGCCCAATACACACCAACCCCGCCCCACCCCACCCCGCCCCGCGGGGGCCAATCCTCGACGCCAGCACCGCCAGCGCGGCGAGGCGAGGCGAACTGTCAGGGAGCCCGGCCCCCGGCCCCCCATACCCCCTCCCCGGGCCCGCGATTTCCAAACATAATGCGTTAAGCGAAAATTCTCAAGATGTTCTCCTTGGGCACGCCTTGGCCTGGCATATCCCCCCCGCCCCGCCCCGCCCCACAGCGCTGCCAGCACGGCCGGGGAGTGCTGTGGCGATGGTTGTACGGGGGAGAGAGGGAGAGATATGTCTGAAAAGGGCCCCCTCTTTTCAGTTCTCGGTGCGCGGGGCGGGGCGGGGCGGGGCGGGGCGGGGCGGGGCGGGGCCAGAGGGGAGTGCCTTTCAGGAGCAGGCCCGCCCCTCCATTAGGCCCCTCCGTCCTCTCGCTCTACCCTCTCGCGCACCTCGGCGGGGCGTGGCGGGGCGTGGCGGTGGCGGGGCGGGCCCGTGCAGCCAAGACACAAATAAGGAACCACTTGCCTAATGACTGGCGCTGCCACCAGGCACTCGGCGCCGAGCCAGGCCACACCTCCGGGCCTAGTAGGCTCCATCTAGGATACGGCCACAGCCCGCCCCGCCCCCGCCCCGCCCTGAACTGCGCACTTAAGGTCTCCGCCAGGACGAGATGCACGTCAGTGCGCTGCCGAGGCGTCCGCACACACACACACACACACTCGCTGCCCGCAAACGGCGCTCTAGCATCAGCAATATTATCGACAATAACGCCCAATCTATCAGGCGCCCCGCCCCGCCCCGCCCCGCCCCGCCGCACCCGCCCGGGCCCCGAGCCGGAGACCATTAAGGTGGGACAAATAGCAATCACCACCAACTCAATGGTGGGCTCCAGCCCGGTGAGCGGCGCGCCGGCGAGCTGCGGCCCGGCCCGGGCCCCCCGGGGGGCACAATGCGCTCCTGATTGACACCCACCAAGACAGCAGGGCGCGCAACAGCTGCGCGCGGGGGCGGGGCGTGGGGCGCAGGGCGTGGGGCGCAGGGCGTGGGGCGCAGGGCGTGGGGCGCAGGGCGTGGGGCGCGGCACGGCGTGGGGCGTAGGGAACCACCACCAGCAAGAGGTACTCGGCCTGCGCTAGGAGCGAGGGTGGACTGACGTGCGGGTGCGAGCACGACGCCGACGAGCAGCTGACGGAGGAATAACCCCCGCCGCGCCCCGCCCCGCCACTCAGTCTCCTAAGCCCTGCCGGGCAAGCAGACCCACCGCTTCAAGACGGGCGCAGCGCTGCGCAGGCCAGCCAGGGCCGGACCCGACTCGACCAAGTGTTCAATACCGATACAGACCCAAAGACACGCAGCTCCAGCCGAGGCCCCCGCCCCCCAATCAGCACCCCTGGCACACCATCACCAGCACCAGCGAGACCGCCCCACCCCGCCCCGCCCAGCCACGGGCCGCCCCAGGCGACTGGCGTTCTGAATGGACTTGTTTCCGGTCCCCCGCCGCCCGCCCCGCCGCCCCCGCTCCCCGACGGCTCTCTGCTCGGCCAGGGTGGTCGAACTGGTATAGCGCCGGGCGGGGCGGGGCGGGGTGGGGCCTGGCTTGGGTTCGAACAGCCAAAGAGAGATGGCAAGGAGAGGGAGGAGAGTGGGGGATAGGGGGGGGGGGGGGTAAATTGAAGTAGGCGCATTCCAGGCGACCACTCCCCCACCCTCTACCCCCGACCCGCCGCCACTTCTGCTACTTCCGGCCTCGAGAACCGGAAGTGGAGGGTCGGGGCCTACTTGGAGCGGCGGCCGGCCGGCTGGCCTGCGCTGTGGCCGCATGATGGGGTGTCAAGGGTGTTTAAAGCCCTCTTTCGCTTATTCGCAGCAACGCCCTTCTGACTCTGGTCAACGCGGGCCCCGCCCCGCCCCGCCCCGCCGTACACATGTTATGGGCACGTCATGTTGCCTTGCACCGCATTAGCATTGCAAATGTGACGCGCCCCCTCCCGCGCCCACACTCAGGGGCGCACGCGCGCGTGTGTGTGTGAGCGAGAGGGAGAGAGAGGGAGGGAGGGAGCGAGAGGAAAAGAAAAGAGAGCAGAAAGCAAAGTATCCAAACACCTGAAGCCCTGAAGCGAGAGCTCACAGAGTGACATGGAGAGTGGGGAGAGATGCACCTGGCACTCGGCGTGCGGTTTCTGCACACGGTCTGCTGCCCCACAGTGGTGGGAGAGAGGGAGAGGGGAGAGAGGGAGAGGCGAGGGAGGGAGGGAGGGAGAAATGTCAATGCCCGAACACCCCGTTGACGGACAGGTGAAGGGGTAGAATGGAACGCCCCGGGGGGGGGGGGGGGGGGCAATCCGGCTGATTGTCACTCAGAGTCCTTCTGGCGCCGTCTGAGCCTGGTTCGCTGCAACCGCAGGGGCGGGGCCGGGGCGGGGCCGGGGCGGGGCCGGGGCGGGCGCGGGGGCCGGGGCGGGCGCGGGCGGGGGGCCGGGGCGGGGCCGGGGCGGGCGCGGGCGGGGGCCGCCTGATCGTGATCCTGGTGGCTCGAGAGACAACCCAACCCCACACCGCCGCACCGCCCGTCACCTACACGACCGGGCCCGGTACAGTCCTCGCAGGCACCACCAGCGGGGCGCCCAACTCTCAAGGACTCGAGTCCTTGGAGGACCCTCCCCACCACCACACAAGGTAAAATAATCAAAATTAAAAATCAAAACCAGCATAACAAAAAGCAAACGAAATTAAAGCGGCGACGAAGGTGGTCGTGACGACGCTGCGCCGCGCTGGAGGGAAAGCCCGGGAATGAACCCCTAATTCTGGTATGCGTGGCGCGGGGCGGGGCGGGGCAAGGCGAGGCGGGGTGGGGTGGGGCGGGGCGGGGCTCAGAGGCTCCCAGCCCGTCTGGCCCGGGTTGACATTTCGCGGGGGGTCGCGCCGGTGCGGAGCAGGTGCTCCACGGGGCCATCGAGCGAGGGCGTCACCGTGGAGGAGGCCCGGGGAGGAGGGGGGCTACTCAGACATTTTGTAATTGCTGTGTCTGCGGGCGGGGCGGGGCGGGGCGGGGCGGGGTGGGGACAAGCCAGCGGCTGGACGCGCCCCGCCCCGCCCCGCCACGCCACGCCACGCCGCGCCGGTTTGCACAGATGAATAAATCAGGTCGGGGGGCTTTGTTTCCTCGTCAGGCTAGACCAGCAGACGGACCAGGCCCGGGCCCGGGCGTGGCGTAGACCAGCACAGGGGCCAGCGGAGGGAGGAGGGATTTGAGTCCTCTTCTTACCGAGGCATTGAACTTGAGGGGGGATAGGGGGAGAGAAAAGGGTTTAGGGGAGAGGGGCGGGGCGGGTCAGGGCTCAAGTCTGCTTAGTGTATTCAAACGGAGATGAGGAGGACTGAGGGCGGCTGAGCCCTCGCCCGCCCCGCCCCGCCCCGCCCCGCCCCGCCCCCACATCCTGCCCTGCGCCACACGCGCGAAAAACTCACAGTCCAAGATACTGATCGGCGGGAATATTAATCTTACAGAGAGCTGGCACATGACGAAAAAAAAAAAAAAAAACAGCCCGCCATTTCCATTAAATTAATGTAGGGCGAAAGAGGTAGCGGATCACCGGTAACCATGGAAACCCCGTCCGCCCTTCCCTTCCTGGACGAGCAGGCCGGACCGGCCAGAGGGGTGTGCGTATCCTAGCGGAAGGGGGCTGCCCGAGGGGGTGGCGAGAATGGGGATGAGTGGTGTAGCGGGGGGCAGGGCAGGGCAGGGGGGGAGGGACATTAATCAGGGATGCATGTCAAGTAAGGAGAAGAATGCAGCAAATGAGATCCAGTGCGAGGGTGCCCCCCGGGGGGGGGGGGGGGGCAGAAACACCTGCGAGAAGGGTGATGCGGAGGCGCTACGTCCAGCCGGAGGGGGAAGGCAGACTGGTGTAAGGGAAGGGGGCGGGGGATCAGGCGTTCTAAAGTCTAATACGTGCTCGCGCGCGCTCGCGTCCTAAATAACTTAATGAAAAAACACAAGTTCGCCGCGCTGGCCTCCCGCCGGCCAACGAGGAGAAAATAAAAATTAAAAATTACGTAATATGAGTCGTCCCGTGTGTGAGGCGGGCGGGTGAAAGTAGCGGCGGCAGACTAGGGGAGAGTGAAACAAAAAAAAAAAAGAGAGAAAGAGAGAGAGGGCGGGGGGCGAGCCGTGAGGTTAGGGACGGGGTCGAGATCCAGGAGGGTTTCAAAATTAGCGGCCCGGCCCGCAGAGTAAATATGCGCACACGTAAAGTAACCGCGAAAGTAATTTCCCGGCCCTGGTCGCCCTGGGCCTGGTGCAGAGCGAGGCGGAGGTGGTGGGGGTAAAGCTCAGGGCTTTAGGTGGGGGAAAGCGCGGGAGGTTCAAAAAGTGAAAATCCACCGTAAACATCAAAAGCTCAGCTCAGCGCCGCGTTGAAGAGCTTGGACACAATGCGACAACACGGTCAGAATTAGCAAGGCGGTGTGTAGACGCCGCGTAGGGCAGGGCCTCCTGTACCCCCTCCCCTTATCCGGGGCAATAAACTGCGGACTAGCGCCTACTGACCTCGCGAGGTCCTCGGGGGAGTAATCAATTCCATAATTAGGCGACTTCTTGATGAAACCCGGACCACGGCGATAATTTAGCACCGCCCGCTAGGACCGCCGCGCCGCGCCGGCGAGGAGAGGGAGGGAGGGAGGGAGGGGAGGAGGGAGAGGGAGGGGAGGAGGGAGAGGGAGGGGAGGAAGAGAGGAGGGCCAACAGGAAAACTGCTACGTGCAATAACCTCGTGGCATAGTCGCTTTTCCCGTCTCTCTTTCGCCTAAGGAAACGGCCACACTGACCCTCTCTCTCTCTCTTTCTCTCTGCAGCTCCCCTCTCTCCCTCTGTCTCTGTCTCTGTCCGCCCCTTGAATTGGCCCGTGAATAGGCAGGCTCTGGCCCGGGTCCTTTGTGCACGCGCGTGCTACCTCTGCAGATTCTACGTGCGAGAGAGAGAGAGAGAGAGAGAGAGAGAGAGAGAGAGAGAGAGAGAGAGAGAGAGAGAGAGAGAGAGAGAGAGAGAGAGAGATGAACACAGTAGGCGGCCATGTCCCTGTGGCGCCGGCAGCGCTAGCGCCGGCCGGGCTGCTGACTTTGCCACGCGGGGAGCCCCGGCCCACCCCACCTCACCCCGCCCCGCCCCACCGCACCCTGCCCGCACCCCGCCCCGCCCCACCGCACCCTGCCGCACCCTGCCCGCCCACTCCCGCTGCGATACAACATAAGTTATGATCACAGCCGCTGCAAAGAAAAACACAAGCCACAAGGACATGCAGAGCAATACGTCATCAAGCGGCTCAAGGAGACACTGCTCCACTAGCACAGGCCAGTCTCTTTTTGTCTCTGCGTCTTCCTAAACACCGCAGAGAACTACTTGCAGCCTCGGCTCTCTGCAGACGCAGGTGTCGGGCGTTCACCCTCGCGGGTCCCCACCCACGCTGCAGCGCGGAGGCGAGGCGACGAGGACGACAACGGTCTTGGCGAAGTGGCGCTGTATCGACGGCGTGCCGCGACAGTGGGAACGGAATGGCAGCCAGCGGAGAGCGCCCCCTAGCGCTAATATTGGGCTTGTTCGAGCCAATTCCCAACTATTTCACTTAATTAATTTGGGACGGGCGGCGGGCGGCGGCGCCGGCACTGGCACTGGAGACGCCCGGGGTACTGCCTGCTGCGTGCGGCGTCGCGGCGCTTACGGGACTCACTGGGGACAGCGACACCGCGAGGAGGAGGGGGGGGGGAGGTTGAGGTTAGGGTTGAATACACCCAGGCGTCACGCCCCAGCGCCGGGAGGGACGGGGACCGATCCTCCGCCTTCTGGACCCCCTCCGTCACTAGCCCCCACGGGAGTAGCCCCCCCCCCGCTCCCCCTCTCTCTCTCTCTCTCTCTCTCTCTCTCTCTCTCTCTCTCAGCCTTCCGCGTCGACGAGAGTCCGCGAGTTCGCCGACGTGGCTCGGTGTCGCCCCTCGAGAGTGCCTCACGGTCCAGGACCCCCCTCCCCCTCCCCTTTCGAGTGAAAAGAAGAACCGAACCGGAATTGGATGGCGCCCGCTGCGCCGCACTCCGCTCCGCTCCGAGCGCGCGTGGATCGTCGCGGAGAGGAGAGGAGAGGAGAGGAGAGGAGAGGAGAGGAGAGGAGAGGAGAGGAGAGGAGAGGAGAGGAGAGGGGCGGAGAGGAGAGGACGATGAAGCTACCTCGCGGCACCGCTCCTCATTGCGAATAAGCTGCACGACGACGCCGCATAATTGGACGGATGGAGTGCGAATGAAATATACTCGGTAAAGTGAAGGTCTTTCCACCCTCCTTTTTTTTCTAATCGCGACGCGGATTTTCTTTTTCTTTCGCGATGAGGATAGAACACTGAAACACTCATGTACTCACCGTATGCGGGGCAGCGAGACGACGTCCTTCCCCGAGGCGTCGATCCAGCGCACCTCGGGGTCCGGCGAGCCGCGCGCCGCGCAGGACACCGTCACCCCCGAGCTGTTGGAGAACTCGAGCGCGGCGGGCGGCTCCAGGGTGAACTGCGGCCCGTGCGAGCCCTGGCCGACGGGCCCGCCGGGGCCGGGGCCCGCGCCCAGCCCGCGCCCGCCTGGAACACGAGAGAGAGAGCGGGGGCGGGTGAGCGAGAGGGTGAGAGAGAGAGAGCACTGCGCCTGGCCGGCCGACCGCAGCAGGCTTCGGCCCGGCCGCGCCGAATCAAGCAAACTGCTGCGTTGACTTGGCAATGAGAGGAGCCGGAGCACGACTGGACCCGGAGTAGAACTTTCCCCGCACCTCCTCGCCCCCTCCTCCTTCTCCTCCCGCGGAGACTCTATCACTCCTCCTTCGGCTTTTTCGCACTGACCTCCCCGCGAAGGACAAGCAGGCCCCAAACTTGGTTTCTGCACGGGTCTACTGCTCCGGGCGGGGCACGCGGGGCGGGCGTGCAAAGTACTGGTGGCGCGCAGGGGTACCAAAACAAACCCCGCGGCCCGCGGGACGCTAAGCCAATTTACACCATCAGCGGCACGTCAAAAACGGCAAGAAGCAGATTCGAAACAAATGGTTGTGCTTTGGGTCGTAGCTTCATAACGGAACACCTTCTACTCAATGCTTTATTAGCCAATACCGGGAACTGCACGGTTGAAACTAGGAGTGTATTCACAGGAGTGTACATCCTGACATCAGAAGGTGGCTGCGGCTCGGCTGCCCCCTCCCCAACCACCCCCTCTCAGCAGGGGCGCCAATTACCCTGCTCGTTAGGCTGGACTACTTCCTTTTGAGCAAGACCACTGCGGCGGCAGGAGCGGCGCCGTGCCCAATGAAATATTCGCCTTTTATCCTTTTTGTTATTATTTTTTTTTTATTTCTGTTTATTTTTGCAAATAATATTCTCTCGACTAGGCCGCTGTGGCGGCTCTCGGCGGCGAGAGTGGCGAATGAAGGGGACGGGGTGAGAAAGAAGAGACTGGGGGGAGGGTGGGGCGGGGTGGGGCGGGGCGGGGTGGGGTGGGGCGGGGCGGGGCGGGCGCGTCACTATCGGGTGACACTGTGCAGAGCGTAGGGGATGATTAAACACGCTGCACGCGCGGCGCGAGCAGCCACACCCCGCCCCGCCCCGCCCCGCCCCGCCCCACCACACCCCGGGGAGGGAAGGCCGGGTCGGGTGGGGTGGGCTGGGAGTGGGTGGCTGGCTGGCTGGCTCCAACTCGCCGAGGAATAAACTAGTTTAGCGTGAGGAGTTGTGTTATAGCGGGCCGGGCCGGGCCACGCCGCCGCCGAGAGGGGGAGGGGGTGAAGGCGGTTAGCTGGGGGCGTGCTGGGGGCGGGGCGGGGCGGGGCGGGGGTGGCGGGACGCGGGGCTGTACAGCCTCACGCACTAATTCCCCGCCCAGAGATCCGGCCGAGAGGCCCGCCGGGGGCAAGCGGGGGAGAGAAGGAGGGAGAGATAGAGAGAGAGAGGCGAAAAACAAAGGGGAGGGACCGGCGGGGCGACACAGTGCGGCTCACTTCGCGAAGTCAGATGCATGGGCGGTACACAGGCCTAAACGAGTGACGCGGCAATGGCATCGCGAAATGAAACAGCGCAAAGAAAAAACATTTTAAGTGTATTGCGGCGGGCCCTCTAGTGGCGACGACTGTAAACTAGAAACCACTGGAGTGTGGCATCAGACTAGCCCTTGTCGCGTTTATAGTGGTGGAGCGAGAGAGAGGGACAGAGAGACACGGAGGGAGGAAGAGAAAGAGAGAGAGAGAGAGAGAGAGAGAGAGAGAGAGAGAGAGAGAGAGGGAGAGAGAGAGAGAGAGAGAGAGAGAGATGGAGAGAGAGATCTGCAGGTGACGTCGTAAAACGAGGCGCCGATTCAAATCGCTGGGCTCGACCACCGCGAGCCCGATCGGTTCGGTCCGCTCCGGGAGTCCGGGCAGCTCGTTCGGTCCCGCACGCAATTAGCTAAGAGGCCCGCTTAGGCCCTTTTGTCTCCTCCTCCAGCGAGAGAGAGAGAGAGAGAGAGAGAGAGAGAGAGAGAGAGAGAGAAAGCGCCGGTGAGAGAGCGAGGCTGTGTGCAGCGCAGGGCCAGCCCGGTGCATCGCTCCGTGCCCCACTCCTGCGCCCCATTGCGCTCTACCGCCCCTCCTTGAGGCCAATAGACGGTGAGAGGAGGGGGGGGGGCGAGCGGCCCACAGAGGGGCTGAAGGCAAACCGTACCGAATAAATGGACGAGGGAGAGAGAGAGGTGAGATCGGGAGGGAGAGAGAGAGAGAGAGAGAGACAGGGAGAGGGATACGGCCCGTGTCTGGGGGACACTAGCGCAACCATTGCAGCGAGCGGCCGCCTGCGATGCAGCTCAAGAGCATCGGCCCGATCCAATACAGGACTGACTACGTATATCGGAGCCGGAAGCAGAGCGTGCGTGTGTGTGTGTGTGTGCTCATGCATGTGTGAGTATGCGTAAGCAGTGTGTGAGAGAGCGCGCTCGAGCGCGACGCGCTATGCGCTGCTGTATGTCGCAGGGAAAACAAAATAAGTTGTGAGGACAACGACCTCCCCTCCCCTCAGCAGGGAGCAGGGCGCCGAGCGAGCAGGCCGTGCTAGACTCGGGTTTTTAAAGACTTTACGGCGTGAAGGGCCTCCCCTCCCCTCCCGTCTAGCGGCGGATAGGGCACGTCCCGCCTGCCCTCCCTCTCACCACTCTCGGCAGCCCCCATAGGCTCATTCAGCGCGCGGCCGTGCCGTAATCATAATCGTGTAAGACGGGACATGAACCGGCAGAGTTACGTCGATAGTAACAACAAAACGGACATGCGGCAGTCGCGGCGAGAGAGAGAGAGAGAGAGAGAGAGAGAGAGAGAGAGAGAGAGAGAGAGAGAGAGAGAGAGAGAGAGAGAGAGAGAGAGGCGAAGACGGGTGTGCAGGGTTGGCGCGGCAGGGTAAAGGGGTCGTTAGCAATAATCGCCACTTAATTGGCACCCTCCCCCTCCCCCTCACTCGCTTCCTTTGTGCCACCCCCCACCACTGGCGTCGGCCTACGGCTGCGACTGCACTCCGGTGTGGATGAAACGGGAGGAAAACCAAAGGGGGAAAAACCTTTTGCGGCGCGACCTGTACTTGAACCCGCGCGCTGCTAGATGCGGGGCCGCGGGCGGAACGCCACCCTTGGGGGTTTATTTCTCTCTTGGACGCCCGGACGTATTTCAAGCGCTGCGGCCAACACCGCCACCGCGCCGCCGCTCCCCCAAGGGCCATTCCGGCCGCACCCCGCCCCGCCCCGCCCCGCCCCGCCCCACCGCACCCCGCCCCGCCGCGAGGTGCCATGAGGTAGACCGTCAACACGTGGGCGTCATGTGTTACTGCCAGCGCACGGCGCCAGGCCCGCGGCGGAAAAAAAATATTGTTTCGCACCTGTCGCGGCCCGGCCCCACAGCCAGAGTGCCTCTGGAATGCATCTCTGCACTAGAAATCTGCAGGTGCGCAAATTTGCACCCATTTCAAATTTTGTTTTTCTTTGGTAACACCAATTGAAAATTTTATTATTTGCTTAAATTTTGCTACATTGAAAACAAGACAGATATTTATTCCTGGCTGCATTTAAAACAAAACAAAAAAAAATCGTCACAAAAAAGAACCCGGGCCGAGGCATTGTAAAAAGTTTTATAGTTAGTAACTGGAGCGCGAGTTCCGCGTGCGCGGCACTAGCCTCTCCTCCAGCGCACATTACTCGGGCTTTACACACAGGGCGAGCGACCCTACGGTACACCCTCTGCATCGGCACGGGCGGGCGGGGCGGGGCGGGCAGCAGGAAGCCATCACCCCGCCCCTCCCTGCTGCTGCTGCTGACTCCCGACCCGATCCTACAAATGCGTCCTCGTTCAACTGCGGGCCACACAACGACCCTGCCGGCCAAGACGAGGTCCAGGCCACGCCAGCCCAGCGGACGTACCGATGCTACAGATGGTCTCCGAGGGAGAGGCAGAGCAGGGGTCCGGACCCACCCTGCCCCACACACACACACGCGCGCATGCGCGCTGGCACAGGCTCCGCATGCACTCTGCGTAATGGTTCCTCCGTCAATACATATTAAATGCTTTAGCGTGCAGAAACAAAAATAGGAGTCCATGCAATCAAAAAGCAGCCATCTTGCTTTGAGTTGTCCCCGGTGACGAAACGTGGCGGTCTCCTAAACATCGACGTGACACGAAGTTGATTTCCTTTCTTGATGTCTCGTTCTGCTATCCTTTCCGGTCCAACTCCCGCTCGGCCCCCGGGCGCCCCCGCCCCCGCCGCCACCCCGCGGGCTCCGTGTTGACTTAAAAGTTAACCACTACTCGCTCCGCCACGCCTCCTTCCCCCTCTTCCTGGAGCTGGAAGCACATGGCATCGGCAAACCACACAAAGGAAGCAATATAACTTTCCACATCTAAATTAATGTCCAGGTTGTATTGTTCCCACAGTTATAATTGGTCGCCAAATGGGGGCGCCCCCCGCCCGCCCCCGCTACCTGTGCACATCTCCTTCCGTCCCCCGGCCGCCCCGCCCCGCCCCGCCCCGTGCGCGGCACGCAAGGCCGCGGGGCCGTCCGCAAACAACAACCCCTTTTCATCCTGCGCGCTTTTCGCAGAAACCCCACACAACTATATCTGCTGTTTCCCCGCGTCGACCCGTCGTGCGAAAAGCAACCGTCACACATCGGAACGATAAAATTTTCCCAGAATCAGCTAATAGGGGACATTCGCAGAAGTGGCGGCCGCCCGCACCCCCACGCAGTCTTACCACAACTCGACAATACGCGGCAGCCGCGCTTTTTCCTCCCACGGCGCGCGGCCCCCTACGCACCCAGAAAAAGGCTCCTTTGAATCAAAGGAATTTGGACTTAAAACTGGACCAATGCATATAATGATGTTGATACAATGAAAATTCTTTCAAACAAAGAAAACTCTTCCTTACTTTGAAGAATTTCTATTGATTTAATGTCAAATTTGCATTGGTCCAGTTTTAAGTCCAAATTGCTTTGAATCAAAGAAGCCTTTTTCTGGGTGCGCCCCCTCCACCCGCGATATTCCTTTGCAGCATCTATCAATCTCCTGGGCGGGGCGGGGCGGGGCGGGCGAGGTCTCCAACTCCCAGACTCATTAAAATCTATTACTCCTGCCCGCCTGGCCCGACTCCTCTATCCCCGCACGTACCTCTAACTTTACAAGTAGGCAGAGCCACCGCGCCGCCGAGCAGCGCTAGTTAACTCCCCCGCCGTCATTAAGAGCCGCGAGGCGTGCTCAGAGATGAAGGACCACGTGCATCACCACTCAGATCAACGTCCAAATTCACACGAAAAAACACAATTCAGTGACACTTGATTTTGCAAATTCAGCCTGGTCGAAATCCTACACTCAGAAAAAGGCTTTTGGACTTAAAACTGGACCAAAGCAAATAATGATGTTGATACAATGAAAATTCTTCAAAACAGAGAAAACTCTTCTTTACTTTGAAGAATTTTTTATTGATTTAAAGTCACATTTACATTGGTCCAGTTTTCAGTCCAAATTCTTTGATTCAAAGGAGCCTTTTTCTGGGTGTAGCCGCGAACAAAATCCGCCGCAATTACTACGTTACCTTACCAAGCAGACAAATGCTTCGCAAGTATTTAACAGTGTACTGCGCTTCACTTAAAGTGCCGGCCGGGTCCGATCCGCAGGGCGCGCGACCGAAACTTATTTTCGCTGCTAATCCCTTAACCGACCACCGTGCCGACCATCCATCAAAAGGTGGGGCGGGGCGGGGTGGGGCGGGGTGGGGCGGGGCGGGGCGTGCAGCAGGACGGGGTTAATTCAGCCCCAGTTATCACGGAGACACAGGCCGGCCGGCCTGCCCTGTGTACTGATTAGACACACTGGCAGCTGGCGCCGCCTCACAGCACCCTCCCCCCCCCCTTCCCCTCACCAACAACGACCCGTGTCCAGCGCAGGCCAGCCCAGCCCGGCCCGGCACAGCCCGGCACAGCCCGGCACAGCCCGGCACAGCCATGTCCACCAGGGAGTGCCAACTGCATACTTTGCGACTCCACTGTCGTCTGCACGACCGTGCGTGTTGTGTTCGCCCGGAGTATTGCCTACGCCGTCCGAAAACGCGGTGCAACAACATAGGCCGCCCTCGAAAACCGAGCGTGTTAATTCTAACAAACGAAGCAATACCAAAGTAACACTGAAAAGCCTGCGGTTCCAGCACAAATTACGGAGCGATCCACGAAACCAAACAGACGCATCGCATAGCAGGTGACCAGAGCGGCTTAAGCCCCGACAGCTTCGCCTTGCCCGCCCAGACGCTGTGGAGCCTAGGCCTAGGCTGCTCCCCGCCCGCCTCCCTGTCCCGTGACACCTGCCTGCCAGCCCCGCGCACCCCAGCATAGCGGAGCGGAGCAGAGCGCCTCGGACTGACAATCACACGACAATTAGGAACTAGGCACGAACACACACAAAGAGAGAGAGAGAGAGAGAGAGAGAGAGAGAGAGAGAGAGAAACCACACGGGGCTAAATCGGTTTGGAGGGGATTTATTCAGCCATCACCCCGCTCGAATGAGTAGCGTCACGAACCCAACCGCGCACGCACGCACCTACACACACACTCACACACACACGAGCTAGGTGAGTTATCAACTTAACGAACACGTGGGGCCCTCGGGCGCGCCATGTGCTACATGATTGGTCGCCCTCCCTTCCCTCCCGGCCCCTCACCTTCTTGATGCGGTGCTGTGCTCCGCTGCCATCAGCCGCCAGCACCAAGCGTTGTGAGTTTACTTTCCGTCACGACAAAACAAAGAAAAGAATAATCCTCCTCGCCACGAGCGCCTCGCCATCTCTCTATGATTTGGCAGTTTAAAGGTTCAGGAAAAAGTAGATCATTATTTTATAGAAGGCGTTTAACGTACGGTTTTTACTATTATTTCCATCCCCTCTTTTTCAAGTTTTCTTTAGGCCTCTATTTCCTCTCGCGGCGCACTGGCAGAACACCGACTTTTTCGAGCTTCAGCAGCGCCAACTCAGCGTGCCCTGCCCTACCTCACCCTCAGCCGCGGCCCGCCCCTGCCCGCCCCCTGCCCGGCCCGCCCCGCCCCCGCTCCGCCCCCGGCCCGCCCCGTCTCCGTCCAAGTCGTTGGCTTTTACAGCCGGTGATCATTCAGCGGGCGCCCCGCGCAGCGCAGCGCTGTGTCCGCCGCGGCCATCCCTCCAGTACCTCCCCCTACCTCTGTACCGCCCACCCCCAATCCCCTTACTATACAACATCTACTAAGGCTTCCAATCAATCACCATAATCATACTACTTCAGGGTTGACGCGGCCGTCTGTGCCCCCGTCCCCACCAATAGCGGCACCTGGACATATTTATGACGAGACTGGCGCATGTTTCGCTTTAGGGACACGATCATTAACGGAAGCGAGAGGGAGACAGAGAGACACAGGGAGCGAGAGGTAAAAGAGAAGGAGAGAGGGAGAGAGAGAGAGAAAGAGGGGTGGAAGCTCCAACGACCGGGTGCGCTACTAATGCACGGCAGAATGAGGCATCTTCGCGTTATTAATTAGAGTTGACCTGACCTGACAGGCTTCGCTTCTCTCCGCGTCAAATTAATATGCGAGAGAGAGAGAGAGAGAGAGAGAGAGAGAGAGAGAGAGAGAGAGAGAGAGAGAGAGAGAGAGAGCGGCGCGCGCAGATACTGAAAGGGACAGAGAGTTAATGAATGGAGCGGCGGTGGAGTTCAGGAGGGATGGAGAGAGACAGAGAGAGAGAGAGAGAGAGAGAGAGAGAGAGAAGAAGGGGGAGGATGGGTGCACGCCCGGTCCGATGAGCATGTATGACGGGGCCCCTGAGGGTGCGGTGCTGCCTCGGCCTGGCGCGGCGGGGCGCGGCGGGCCTCTGATTTGGGGTTAAACGGAGTGTGGCTGGGCGTAAGCAGCTAGCGGGGGCCCCATCGAGGCGCCGCGGGACGACGTTATACCTGCCATGGCCCGGGCGCGGTAAGGTGTGGTGGGGGCGTGGCGGGGCGTGGTGGCGGGGCGTGACCGCGCGGGGTGGGGTGGGAACCGGTAGTGCTGTGCTAACACAGTACTGATCAGAATACGTGACAGTCCGTGACGTAATCCTCATGCGCGCCACCAATCAGACACGCCCCGCCCCACCACACCCCGCCCCACCACGCCCCGCCGCCCCGCCCCGCCACGCCCCGGTGCCAAACGCAACCCTCCGGCGCAATCGGGCGCGTGCATGATCAATACGTCTCCATCACAGCCAGCGGGGCCCGCCTCGTTTGCAGAGAGCCTTATACCCGGAGCCTCACCCGGACCGGAAACCGCCGGCTCCTCGCCCCGTCCTCCGGGGTCCTTCCGGTCGGCGCAGGAGGCGTAAGGGTGTAGTGCACTCCAGGGAGGAGAGGAGGATGGGGACGATGGTTGACAAAAGAGTGAAGAATGAGTGATTCTGAGGGCGCGCGCGTGGTGGCGAGGGAGTGAGAGAGAGGGAGAGAGTGAGAGGGAGAGAGTGAGAGAGGGAGGGAGGGAGAGAGAGGCAGCGAGCGCTCCTGGTGGTGGTGGTGGAGGGAATCCCCGGGCCAGGCCGCCGCGAGGTAGCGCTCTCGTCACATTAAGAGGCTTGAAAGGAGAAAAAGAGGGGAAAAGGTCCTCCTCCCCTCTCTCCCTCCCGCCCGTCTCCTTTCGCCGGCTCGTTGCGCCCCAGCCAGGAGCCGCTCCACTCCGCTCGTCGACAAGCTGTAGCGCTTCTACTACGTTACAACGGCGCGGGCGGGGCGGGGCGGGGCAGGGCGGGGCGGGGCGGGGCGGGGCGGCCAGCAGTAGGGCGCGCTGCCCCCGGGCCAGCAGCGGCCCGGCGCCATCGGCCATCGCCGTAATATTTCCATCCCCTGATAAGTGGCGCTCCGCCCCGCCCCGCCCGGACCTGCGTCGTTGAATAGCTGGCTTTATTACCTTGATCTCCGAGGGATCACGAAGCCCTTGGGAGGATGCCTGGGGAGAGGTAGAAGCAGAAGACGGAGGGGGGGGGGGGGGGCAAACAGCCTAGTCGCCCCGCCCCGCCCCGCACCATGTCTTTTATCTGCAGTCCACCTCCTCTTCTTGGCCCTTTCCAATATTCCTTTCCTCTTTCTTTCCTTTTTTTTTAGGGCGGGGGCAAACTTTCGGAAGATGGTCCGTCCATACGATTCCGTCCCCTGATACACAACAATTTTAAGGGAAGGCTAAACACGAGACCCCCCCCCCCCCCACCGCCCCGCCCCTCGCTTCCCTCACAGCTATACGACTCCCCCCTTTCCTCGTTTATCCGTCTTCCGCCTTCCCCCTCTTCATCCCCAGGGCTGGATGCCGGGTCTGTTTTTGAATTCCGCCTGCAACAACACTCTTGTCCGAGCGGCAGAAGCGAGAAACGTTTTTTTATTTGTACTTTTTTATAAAACGATGGCCCGGGCTCGGGCGGCGGAGGGGTGCGGGAACCAAAGGGGAGCAAGGGCGACCGTTAAAACACGGAGGGGAGGGAGGGGCCCGATAGCTACAGCCCGGCGGGGGCTGTCCTCGCCAGCAAGGTCAGGGAGGTGGGATCCGCGCCCGCACCCGCCCACCCCAGCCCTACACTGCATAAAAAAGTGTCGCAGTAGGGCGCGCGCACACACAATAAGAAGGGCCCCTGCTGCATACAGGTGGTCCGTATGTCTCTGCCGCACGACCGAGTTCAAATATCCCTGCTAGCTACACTGTTGACAATGCCCCCCCCCCCCTCCCCCCCGCGGGCAACTCCTTCCCCGCCATCAAACGCGAGAATAAAAGCACGCCGACCGCACCAAGCGCCAAATGTGTCGGCAGATGCGAATTTTTAGTCAGCATAGAGGCAGAAAGAGGAGGAGGGGGGGGGGGGCAGAGAAAAGGGGGTCCTTGCAAATTAGCCCCATTCACAATGCGCAGAATAAGAGAGAAAAAACAAGCCGGCATGCAGCGAGAGGGCGGGGTGGGGCGGGGCGGGGGCGTGGACACAACGCGTGCTCAAACTGTTAATAACCCCGCCCTAATTATCCCGGCATGCACCTGATGCGGCCAAGAACAAAAGCCCCGGGCAGCGAGCGCGCCAAAAAGCAGTCGCCCCGCCCGCTCCAAAGAGAAAAGGAGGGAGAGTGAAAGACAGAGAGAGACAGAGAAAGGAGAAATACCGATCGTGGTGCGCTGCTTTCCTTCTGCGGGGAATAGACAAATGACGCACCCACCGCACTCTAGCCGGAAACAAACTAACAGTTTTTTTTAACATTTCCTCTTTCCCTGCAGCCGCGGCGCGGCTGGACCAGGCTCGTCGCTCTTTCTGCTGCCCTCCTCCAACATCCTCCAGAAGGACCCGTCCTGTCCTTACGCCTAATGCCCCGCCCCGCCCGCAGTAAAGAAGGGCTGCACAGAGCATTACAGGTGTGCTTCAAGGGAAAGAGGGATAGCCGGGAACAAAGGACTGCAGCCTGAGAGAACGACAGAGAGAGAGAGAGAGAGAGAGAGAGAGAGAGAGAGAGAGAGAGAGAGAGAGGGAGAGAGAGAGGGAGGGAGGGAGAGTGGGAGCAGCGGTCGCGGGCCTTTGCTCACCTCGCGAGGGCAGGCAGGGCCGGGGCGACCATTTGGGCCCCACCCTTCAGCCATTATCCGAAGACCCCCCCCCCCCCGCCCCCCTCTCCCCCATTCGAGGCACCTTCCTGTCTAGCCAGGCACTCATATTCATACCCCGCCCCCACCTCACACACACGCTGCCCGTTAGCGCTATTGCACATCACACGTCCTACCCGCTTTTGAAGAAAAACTTGTATAAAAATCTTTGCTAGGGTCGATCGGCCTAATCGCACCAAATTGCTTGCCGCCCCGCGCCTTTTTCCTTTCTTTTTTTTTCACTTTCACCAGGAAATACCCTCGACGACGAGCAGGGGCGACCGAGAGATATTTTATAATGAAGGCACCCCCCTCTTTCCTCTGGGGCGGTCGGCCCCCGGGGGATGGGGAGGGGGATCCGCTAATCAATATTAATATGAACAGAGACGACGTGACGTCACCACGTGAGACGATCGGTACCGCCGCCGAGGTGCGGGCGGGGCGGGGCGGGGCGGGGCGGGCCAGCCGCGGAAATTAAAAGCAAACAGCTATCGACGTAATGAATGGAGGAGAAGAGAGATATTTGCACGTCGTCGTCGCCGTCGTCGCCATTGTCGCGCGCGTCGCGGCGCCTCAGCGTACTACACCCCATTCATCCCTCCGGTGGGCGCCCACCCAGCAACCCTCTCGCCCAGCCTCCGCCCCAGGCCCGGGCCCCGCCGCTGGATAAAACATTATCATCCCCGCAAATGACGCAACCGAATTCGCCTTCTCCTTCTTATCCGCGGCATGCATAAAACACGACGGGTGGAGGAGCAGCAGCGGCGGCGGGATTCACCCCCCATCCCCGCCTCCTCCCTCGGGGTCCCCCCCCCCTCCCCCAGGACGCAGCAGGGTTCATCGCGCACCTCGCAGCCCCGTCATTTGTCTGCATTTCCCGGCGCGCCGACGCCGTCGCCACGCCCGCGCCATACCCGCCGCGTCGAAATATGACCTCCTCCGGGGCCCGGCCCGGCCGAGCGCCGGCGAGGTAGGCAACCCGCCGCCGCGCCCGCCGAGCGCGTGGCCTACCCGCCCGACCGCAGGCGGCGACCGAGCCGAGCACCGCCGCATGCTCGTGAAACTACGCGCGAGGAGCGATATAAAATTATCACATTATAGCAAGCATAAATACTTATTTAAAAAAAAAATATCTCACTTTACCGAAATATTTTTTCCCCTGGCACCAAACGGTCGCGAGTCAGTGAGTGCGGCGCGGCAGCGGCCGAACCTCCCCACAATGGCCTGTATTGCCGCCCCGCCCCGCCCTGCCCCGCCCCGCCCCGCCACGCCCCACCCCGCC